>JASDDO010000022.1:485382956-485751710 GCA_030015575.1 Agapanthus africanus | reverse complement strand
TCTCTCTCTTTCAGCCAAGATGAAAAGAATGCTAAAGGATCTCTAAGGAATTTGCCCGAGGAAACACCGTAAGCGCATTTGAGAGGGTTCATCTTTAAGTTGTATTGCCGGAGGTGTTGAAACACGATCTTCAAATGCTCTAAATGCTCCTCGTATGATTTACTTTTCACCACAATCTCATCGATATAGCATTCGACGATTTCATGTATGAGGTCATCGAAGATCTTCGTCATGGACCTCTGATAGGTGGCACCGGCGTTCTTTAGACCGAAAGGCATTACCTTGTAGCAAAATATGCCCAAGGGAGTCCGGAAAGTGGTGTGGTTCTGGTCCTCGGGATGCATCTTTATCTGGTTGTATCCAGACGAGCCGTCCATGAAGGAGAAGACTTCGTGGGTCGACGTATTGTCTATCATTAGCTCGGTGACCGGTACTGGGAAGTCGTCTTTCGGGCAAGCTTTATTGAGATCCCGAAAGTCCACACATATGCGCACTGTCCCATTTTTCTTCATCATCGAGACGATGTTGGCGATCCAGTCAGGATACTGCACCTCTTGGATGAATCCAGAGTCGATTAGCTTCTTGACCTCTGCGTTGATGCTCATCTCAAGCTCGAACCGCATCCTTCTCGGTGCTTGTTTGATTGGCTTGACGTTCGGGGATATTGCCAGTTTGTGGACAGCAATCTCTGGATCTAGTCCTGGCATATCAGAATAGTTCCTTGCAAAGCAATCTTTATGTTGCATAAGCACGTCTTTTAGTGTAGCCACCCGTTCTTCAGACAGCAACTCACTGACGAATGTCGGCCGCAGGTCGCTTGTCGTCCCAAATCAATTTTCTTGAGATCATCTCCAGTGGTATGTATTCCATCTTCCAGCTCTTTCGGCACCGGTGGATACTCTGAGATTACCTCATCATCACCATTTTCGAAGCACCAGGGGAGGTCATCCATATTCTAGGGCTCTTCTCCTGACAACATTATCACGTGACAGGTACGAGCTCGCTTCCAAGACCGATGTGGATCTGGTTTTACCCTTGTAGAATTGGGTTCATGCTTTTGCGGCGGGGTTACCCTCCAGCTGCTGGATAGAGCGAACCTGCCTTGTTGATATTGGTCTTCGACCCAATTCTTAAAGGTGAAGCAGTCTTCAATAGGATGTCCTATTTCCCTATGATAGGAGCAATAGTCCGGATGAGAGACTTCGCCTTCTTGCTCCGGGTGCTTGGACTCTGGGAGTATGATCAGTTGATGTTTTATGGCAAGATCAAGTAACTTCCGTGTTTTGTTCTGAGGAAAAGAGTATGCTCGACTCATCTTCTTTATAAGAGACGAATCTGGATTACTCGATTTCCGATCGCGTGGCTTCTTAGTCCCACTTTGTCGCTCTCGAACACTTTTCCCGCTCTTTGGTTTGTTTCTGCTTCTGCGTCGAGCCTTTTGCACAACGGGCTGACAGGGAGAAGCATTTTCATCTTTCGCAGCCTGTTAAAGAAGGCGTTGCGTTCTGGCTTTCTCGTAGATGGCCATTTCGCGATTGTGGTCGTCTCTGACCTTTTGACCGCTTCCCTTATTAGCTTGTCCATTTGTTCTTCGAACGACGGGCTGGGCATTATCATGTCGGGAGCCCTTTCTGGTTCAGGGTTTGTTAGTTATATGTATGCCTTAGAGGCCATTACTGTACATACGATGTATATTGTAGTGGACGCTAGGACATATATAGGGAGGACTTTCTTGCTCGACATGATAGTATGCTATCTGGTTGTTCTTTATCTTAACATGTACTCTGATTGTCTCTATGTTACATGTTGATAAAGCCCTTAGGATATGTACTCGACTACTGGGACTATGATGAGATCATACTAGTGGGGCCACGATAGTCGACGAGTACATCCTATAACTGTTCCTAGTCGAGGGTGTATCGAGACAGGGCATCGATACACCAGAGTAGACTAGCGTATACGCATCTTGACCCATATGATGGGCGATGGATGATCCCATATCCATCGGTGTTTGACATCAAGGATGGTGTACGGGTGCTCAGTAGAGACCGGGTACACTGGACGGACTCGCCGAGAACTCCCAGATGGTATTATACCTCACGTCAGATGGCAGTTCTCCGGTGACACTGGTACAGAGTAGTCTGTTGACCCGAGATCGTCATAGAGTCTTGTGTGATTCCCATTGTGCTTTGATTTCCATTATACCATGTCCAAGAGGGCATGCAAAAAGGTGGCTTTTGGGTACAATCCCGAATCACACGGAGGCAATGAGCGATATGAGGGGATTCGTCTCTCCCGGTATAGGGAGTTGATGTTGTGCTGTGTTCGATTGGCTATAACCGGAAATCCCTGGCCAGGGTTGCTGAGATTTACTGGTAAGTGTTACCAGTAGTTTCTCAAACTGTTATGGACCTCATATCGACACGACTTATCGAGCTACTGGGGTCTGACGTTTACCACCCCTAGGCGAGATATGCAACATATCAGACAACGAGACCGGACTGTACGGGAGTGTTACTGATTGGATTCACAGGAGAATGTACAGGCTTGCTTGTTGATCTTCTGAGCGCTCAATACCTGGGTGGCTGTTACGTTTAGCTGACCACTTGCAGCTTGTGGGTGTTTGATATGATCATCACCTACTGCCGGCGTATTGACGATTCTTTAGAGTCCTACACAGAGGTTTCTTGACTCAGGCAAAATGGAGTAGGGGCACATATGTGATATGTGCGGGACCGAGAATAATACGATATAAGATACCGTATTATATTCTCGCGATATTTGATATCAGCCGGGTCATCGGATCAAGTGTTGATTCGATGAATCGGTACGGATAAATATTAGTCGGTTATATGCGATATAGCCGGATTGTCGGATCAAGTGTTGATTCGATAATTTAATGTATAATAATATATATGATATATTAAATTACATTATCTAATATTAGCTCACTAAAAGATTCTTTTTCTCACTCGGGTAATACATTGATATATATGCGATATATGTTAATTGTATTATTTTATTTAGTTACAATAAATATTATATATGTGATATATAATATTGTAACATGATATGATAACTAATGCAACATGTTTAGTAAAAATTAATCAAGATTAGGGTTTGATTTGGATTAATGACTTCTAGTAGATTCTAGAAGGTTTTCTTTTTTGTTTTGGAAAAGATATTTTCAAGTGACTCATTTCTTAACCTAACCCAAACCCTAGCCTTGGTTAATTCTCTACAATGGTTTAGAAAACCATGGTTGCATTATTGATCATTATCTTCTTTGCATTATTCATCACAAAAGGAATTCCATTATCATTCTTCATCTTCTTCCTTCTTCTTTCTTCATGGAAAAAGCTTACAAGCTTTTTTCCAAGTGATGAATAAATGTGAGAAAAAGATAAATAAAGAGAGCAAAAATCCTACTTCATCATCCTCATCTTCCCATGCCCTTTAGATGAGAGTGTTCACTCAATTTTAGTGAGTGTTAGTTTGTGTTAATGAAACTTCAAGGTAGATCATCTTTGTATCGAAGATCGGAAGCAAGACTGCATCTTTCTCTTCGTGGAACCTCTCGAGAGTCCGGAACCCGATGATCGCAGCGAAGGGACCACACCACGGAGCTTATGAAGTGAAGGACTGGATCTACAAAGTTTGTAATCCCTCTCACTTAGTGTTAAACTGTTTAACATGTTAGTTTTCGCCTAAACTCTAGTTTAAAGATCCGTATTCGGGTTGTTCGGCACGGCTAAATTTTTAATCGGGCATGGTCGATGCCTCGTAGAACCTTGTGCGCGTGCATAGCAACCCTACAGTGGTATCAGAGCTACTAGGTATTGGATGTCGACCTTTGGGGGGTTCTCACTCTATGACAGTGTGGCGAAGCATAGGATCTTACCCCCTGGGTGTCCCGAGACCGGAAGGTGTTCCAGCGGGTTGTAGTCCTCGCGAGGGGGCATGCTTAAAAATTAGCGGCTGAGGGACCCGTTGGTGACACGGCGACCCCATTGGATGGGGTGGCTGCCTGACCTACAGTGGTATCAGAGCCAAGCTAGAGCTTTAGGCGAAGCCTAGACGAAGTTTAAAGTCCGATCGAACCCGGAAAACCCGATAAAACCCCTTCTCTGTACATTTTTCCAAATGTGTTTTTTTCTTAATTAAAAATGCTCAGAAAAACATGCAGGAAAAACTAAGAATTACTGTGAAGTACGGTCCCCTAAGTCAACTATTTGACCGCGGAACCGCGGCTAAACCATGGGTTCAGCGGCGGTTCAGCGGCCAAATTTTGGACTTAGTCCCTGAAATTTCATGTAATTATTATTAGGTCTTTTCTTGTTATTTTTTTTGTAAATTTTTTAATTCCACTCAAGTGTTGAGTTTTCTAGGGTTGTATTGGGGACTCGTTGATTCGATTGGATAATTTAACTTTGTTTAGTTTGTCCGGGTAATTTATAGAAACTGTTAAAAAGTTCGAACGGATATCAATAACTTACTTTTTCCCCTGTCGGAAAATTTTTCAAAAATTGGATTTTTCCTCGTGTTTAAGAATGTTCTAAGTCGTGACAGTAACGCGGTGGACCCTCTAGAAGACAATAAACCTTAACTCGATTATGTGATCGTCTTGAACTACCTTTTGAACATTAGGGTTTGGGGCAGTACGGCGTGCCACATGTGAGGCGTTGGCTTGACCCTTCTATGGCTGGACCATTGGTACTGTGGTATGTGATGGATGTTTTTAAACTGATTTCAAGTGTTGAGATAAATTGGGGAAATCTTGGGTGTTTGATTATTCGATCGGAAAGTTTAACATTGTCTATTTATCTGGAATGTGATACAATATTTGGAATCCACAGGTAGTTATGAGATAACTAATTTGAATGTTATAAATCTAGCAGTTTAGTCTCAAATGATCGGTTGCCACGGAATTTTGATGTGATCAAAAGTCCGTCGCAATCACGTAGCGTACGCGGATACTCGCCGGGTAAATTTAATAGACAGCTACGCCCCATAGCCCCGACCAAGTGACTGTAGGAGAACCCCGTCGCCAAAAGCATCCATTCAGGTGCTTGCTGCAGCGGTGTTCCGCCTTAGTGCACTTTGTCGACGGCATCCGGGGGTGCGGCCGTCTACTAAAGTTTGCGACGAGCATTCGATCATGATGTCGGGAATCTTGTTGAATTGCCCGACTTGATATTGAAAAGAGTTTTCGATAATGAGACTAAAATGCGGGGTTTATAATTGTTAGGCATGAGATGTCTAAGGAATTCATTTGGTTAGGCTTGCGATGTCTAAGAAGGTTGCGGATTCCAACTGTTGTAGTTTTACACTTTCTTTTCTGTGACCGTAAGCGTAGTATGTGGTGTATCGCCGGCTTCGTTGCTATACATCAACGACAATCGGGATACGCATACTTGCTTACGTTGATGATATGAGATATTATGTGTTGCTGTGATATGTTCTATTGGATCGTCGCGTTTGAATAGCCGGGGGTTTTATGTGAGATGAGAGTTTTTCTTTTTTCATTCATGTAAAATTTATTTGTATGTAATATTCTTTTATTGGGGCACTTTCAGGTTGCGGAAGATGTCACCGTTGTATATTATTTACTTTTCCGCATTAGGTAGACCCAAGGTGGGGAGCACAAGTAACCGGGTTCTAGGGTCCAGTGGGAGACCATCTCGAGAAGTCGAGACCGGGTCTCCTAACCCTAGAATTGGCAGTGTTGCTTTCCGCTCTCGTAGGGGTCTAGGGATGTGGGTTTGGCTATTCATCGCGACCATGGAATCCGTGTTTTATACAGGCTCGTATTGAAAACACGGACGTCCTAGTATATCCAATATTTCATATATGTTTCTTCTGCTGCAATGTTCTGTGATGAGATCATATTACTGCCTGAGATGAATGTTTATATTATATATATGAGATATATGTTATATTGCAGATTTCGTTTCAAATGTGATGCTTGCGAAGCATAATAAAATGGGACTTCATTAATGAGATTAATGAATAAAAGAAACTTAAGATGTTGTAGAAACTTGTTTAAAAAAAATAAACTGGTAGCTCTAGTTCTTGCTTTGCATAGCGATGTTCCTTGTAGAAAATCCAGCACCTTATTCGATAAGGAAAGAGCCGAGATCACTTCACCGGGACTGACCTCTTTAGCGAAACTAGCAGATGCTACAAACTCGGTTTGTCTTTTGATTGCTTCTATAGTTATTGCTTTGCATGGTGGTATATATGATATATCCTGCACCTTATTCGATGAGGAAAGGGCCGACAATCCCTTCACCGGGAGTGACCCCTTTAGCAAAACTAGAAAAGCATAAAAAACATTCCATTTAAAATCACTCGATTCTACAATGATATCAAGTTCATTACGCTCATGGTTTTCTTAAAAACCTGCGTAGCCCTCCGTCATTTCAGATAAGTACTATTTAGTATTCGTGCTGCGGTAGTTTGGCATGCGTCAAGGCGTAGTGTACGGTAGCTAACTAGTGCTTATCTGCTAGCATACGATGCGATTGGATTAGGGTATTCGTACGGTGTTGTTTGGCATGCGTCAAGGGTCGTGCGGGTGGGTTTAATTCAATCAAGAAATGTACGGGTTGAACTTGACTAGCAGACTATGGGTTGTTTGGCATGCGTCAAGGTCATAGCACGCTAGGGGTAAAATATTATTGGGAATTTCAAGTGTTGAAATTTGCAATGAGATTGCATACCTTCTATGAGATAGTAGGATCCCGATACCCGCTGCGAGTAAGAGTTACTCCTGGGAGAGTTTTACACATTACAATTAGCCGATCAAGTAGGTGTCTAGAAAGGTGTTAACGAGGTTATGCCCCTGGGAAAACGAGGTTTACATTAATTAGGTTCGTGCGAAAGCATGGGGAACCTCCCTCAAAGTACCGACACTGGCCTGGCTGAAAGATTGGCGAACTTGTAGCGTGTAATTAATCCCGGCTAGTCTTTCCTTTTAGAGTTTGAAGGAAGATTTGATTAAAATAGTGGGAGACATCCTGATTAGATATATTAGATAACCAATCTAATCTTGCAAGAGCATACGCTGAGTGTTTTCTTCTCTCTCTCTCTCTCCAGGTAGCGACCATATCACGCCTTAATCAAGATAATAAAACGGATGTATTGACCGAACCCGCTTGTTATACTGAGCTGGGGAACGTTGGTCCCGCTCCAACTTATAAATGTTATAAGACAGAGCAGGAAATAGGGGATTACCAGAATTCCCGTGCCGCCCAAACGAAGAAAGTGCATGTTGATGCATCTTCTTCGGGTGTGTTCATTACAGAGAACTGTTTCTCAGTATCCTTTACGTCCTGGGTATGAGATACTGGATCAGGATCCCGCATATGTAATCTGTTACATGGGCTACGGAAAGGTAGAGAACTGAGAACGGGTGATAAGTTTCATGAGACAGAAAACGGTGCAAGTGTTGCAGCCAAGTCTGTTGGTCACTATCACCCTGTATTACCAGAATACATTGATTCTGAACGAATGTTATTAGATACCGAACATGATATACAACATCATATCAGTCTCTTTATTAGTAAAGAAAGGATATAATTTTGTATTGATTGGATAATGTTTTGAACATTTCCTATATCAAGAGTTGATCGGTTCAGGCACATTATCTAAAAGCATTAACGTTCTAAATCAAACTACAGTTCTTAGTATACAGAACACACACAAGAGGAAGAGTTCAGAAATGAACAGATCCTTCTTGAGGCATTGTAGACTAGGTCATATCAATGCGACCCGACTAGCCGAAGTTACATTTAGATGCATATTTAAATCTGTTTGAATTTACATCTTGTGAAACTTGCCGGTCATGTCACAAAGATAAAATGACCACAGCTCTGTTTATTGGAAACAGAGAAAGAGTTAGTGAACTCTTAGGATTCATACATGCTGATGTATGAAAGTCCCCTGTCTACACATGCCAAGACCGGTTCTTTGTACTTCATTACATTCTCTGATGATCTCTCAAGATTCAGACATATGTTCCTGATTGAAACACAAGTCCGAAGCTTCTGAGATATTCACGGAATATGAGTTAGAAGTAGAGAACCAACAATGGGTATAAGTATTATGTCCTTTGATGAGATCAAGGAGGAGAATACTTGAGTACGGAATTCCTGGACTATTCTAAAGGAGAATGAGATTCTCTCTCAGCATTACTCCTCCGTATACACCATAGCACGATGGTATATCGGGGCGGAGCAATAACACCTTATGTGATATGGTGTGCTCTATGATGAGTACTACTGAGTTTCCTATTTCCTTTTGGGAGTTATGCACTTGAGAAGCTGCATACCTATTGAATAGGGTTCAAATCAAATCAGTTTGCCTACCACTTCATATGTGATATAGAAAGGGAAGAGTCCATATCTTAAGTTTGTTAAGATTTAGGGGTTGTCCGGCCTATGTCTAAAAGCAAAATCCGGACAAGATCGAGGCAAGGTCTGTTATGTAAAACTGGAAGTAGTTCCATCTATACAAACTGCTACTGATGATTTGGTAGAACCAAAGGATTCAATAGTTTCCAATGACCCTCAGCCTCTCCGCCGATCTAGTAGGGTTCCTCACCCACCTGAGAGATACTTCGGTTTCTCTATGACAGTGGGAGCGAGGATTGCATCATGAGATGATGACCCAACTAGTTTCGAGCTGGCCATCAAGAGTGGGACTCTTTAAGAATGGCTGGATGCTTAGCGATCTGAGATGGAATTATTATACACCAACAAAGTATGGACTTTGGTTGCTTTATCTGAAGGGTTAAATCCCCATCAGGAGCGAGTATATCTTGAGAAGATTACTTGGTGTACATGGAAAAGTTGAGACTTTCAAAGCTATGCTTAAGTCCATCCAGATCCTACTTGCCACGGCTACATACCATGATACGATATCTGGCGGTTGGGTGTCATGACTGCTTTTCTAAATGATGTTTTAGAAGAGAGCGTCTATAAGTACACAGCCAGAGGGCTTCGTAAACACTGGGAGCAGCGGAAACGTGAGCAAGATGCTTTATAGGATAAAGCAGGCATCGTGGAGTTGGAACATCTGTTTTGATGTGGTAGTCAAAGAGTTTGACTTCATCAAAATGGTAGATGAACCTTGTATATACAAAAAGGTAGTAGAGAGTATGGTGATGATCCTCGTAGAGTACGTGGATGACATACTCTTGATAGGGAAGGAGTTTCCTATGCTATGCTCGGTCTATCTCCGCTTATCACAATGATTCTCCATATAGGATCAAAGTGATACCTCCTAAATCCTGTGTTTTGGATCTATGAGATAGTTCTAATTGGATGTTAGGATACTCACTAGTTGTAGTGAGATGGTATCAATCGATCCTGGGGAGAATCACTGGAAAGGTTCCAGGGTGATAAGGACGACTGAATGTCAGTCGCAGGAATTGTCTTTACCCTCAGTGGAGGGACGGTGTGTTGGAAGAGTTCCAAGCTAGATACCGTGACATACTAGATGATTAAAGGCAAGATACATCGTTACCAAGGATACTACCAAAGAAGCAGTCTGGATATATATAAGTTCATGAGATGAACTTCGTTCCTACCATTGTGTGACAATGGAGTTGTGGCTTTAGCCAAGGAACCCCCGTCCCATCAGAAATCCAGATATAATTCTTAGGCAGTATCACCTGATCATGGAGATGGTTGATCTCCAGGGAGATCGAGGTTAGGAGAGTAGACACAGAGGACAACAGCGCGGATCCACTCACAAAGGCCTTTTTTCCCAGTAGAGACTTTTATGGGATGGTTGAGTATGAGATACTTCAACCGCAGCTAATTGTTGGGTATGTGATACCACAACAGATGGCCCTAGTGCAAGTGGGAGATTGTTAGTTATATGTATTCTCTAGAGGCCATTACTGTACATACGATGTATATTGTAGTGGATGCTAGGACATATATAGGGAGGACTTTCTTGCTCGACATGATAGTATGCTATCTGGTTGTTCTTTATCTTAACATGTACTCTGATTGTCTCTATGTTACATGTTGATAAAGCCCTTAGGATATGTACTCGACTACTGGGACTATGATAAGATCATACTAGTGGGGCCACGGTAGTCGACGAGTACATCCTATAATTGTTCCTAGTCGAGGGTGTATCGAGACAGGGCATCGATACACCAGAGTAGACTAGCGTATACGCATCTTGACCCATATGATGGGCGATGGATGATCCCATATCCATCGGTGTTTGACATCAAGGATGGTGTACGGGTGCTCAGTAGAGACTGGATACACTGGACGGACTCGCCGAGAACTCCCAGATGGTATTATACCTCACGTTAGATGGCAGTTCTCCGGTGACACTGGTACAGAGTAGTCTGTTGACCCGAGATTGTCATAGAGTCTTGTGTGATTCCCACTGTGCTTTGATTTCCATTATACCACGTCCAAGAGGGCGTGCAAAATGGTGGCTTTTGGGTACAATCCCGAATCACATGGAGGAAATGAGCGATATGAGGGGATTCGTCTCTCCCGGTATAGGGAGTTGATGTTGTGCTGTGTTCGATTGGCTATAACCGGAAATCCCTGGCCAGGGTTGCTGAGATTTACTGGTAAGTGTTACCAGTAGTTTCTCGAACTGTTATGGACCTCATATCGACATGACTTATCGAGCTACTGGGGTCTGACGTTTACCACCCCTAGGCGAGATATCCAACATATCAGACGACGAGACCGGACTGTACGGGAGTGTTACTGATTGGATTCACAGGAGAATGTACAGGCTTGCTTGTTGATCTTCTGAGTGCTCAATACCTGGGTGGCTGTTACGTTTAGCTGACCGCTTGCAGCTTGTGGGTGTTTGATATGATCATCACCTACTGCCGGCGTATTGACCATTCTTTAGAGTCCTACACAGAGGTTTCTTGACTCAGGTAAAACGGAGTAGGGGCACATATGTGATATGTGCGGGACCGAGAATAATACGATATGAGATACCGTATTATATTCTCACGATATTTGATATCAGCCGGGTCATCGGATCAAGTGTTGATTCGATGAATCGGTACGGATAAATATTAGTCGGTTATATGCGATATAGCCGGATTGTTGGATCAAGTGTTGATTCGATAATTTAATGTATAATAATATATATGATATATTAAATTACATTATCTAATATTATCTCACTAAAAGATTCTTTTTCTCACTCGGGTAATACATTGATATATATGCGATATATGTTAATTGTATTATTTTATTTAGTTACAATAAATATTATATATGTGATATATAATATTGTAACATGATATGATAACTAATGCAACATGTTTAGTAAAGATTAATCAAGATTAGGGTTTGATTTGGGTTAATGACTTCTAGTAGATTCTAGAAGGTTTTCTATTTTGTTTTGGAAAAGATATTTTCAAGTGACTCATTTCTTAACCTAACCCAAACCCTAGCCTTGGTTAATTCTCTACAATGGTTTAGACAACCATGGTTGCATTATTGATCATTATCTTCTTTGCATTATTCATCACAAAAGGAATTCCATTATCATTCTTCATCTTCTTCCTTCTTCTTTCTTCATGGAAAAAACTTACTAGCTTTTTTCCAAGTGATGAATAAATATGAGAAAAAGATAAATAAAGAGAGCAAAAATCCTACTTCACCATCCTCATCTTCCCATGCCCTTTAGATGAGAGTGTTCACTCAATTTTAGTGAGTGTTAGCTTGTGTTAATGAAACTTCAAGGTAGATCATCTTTGTATCGAAGATCGGAAGCAAGACTGCATCTTTCTCTTCGTGGAACCTCTCGAGAGTCCGGAACCCGATGATCGCAGCGAAGGGACCACAACACGGAGCTTATGAAGTGAAGGATCGGATCTACAAAGGTTGTAATCCCTCTCACTTAGTTTTAAACTGTTTAACATGTTAGTTTTCGCCTAAACTCTAGTTTAAAGATCCGTATTCGGGTTGTTCGGCACGGCTAAATTTTTAATCGGGCATGGTCGATGCCTCGTAGAACCTTGTGCGCGTGCATAGCAACCCTACAGGGTTAGCATCTTCCCATATAGCATCCCCTTCTTCATCAAAGTCATGTATGACGTAGCAATCGCGGAGTAGCTCCCGTTTCTTGAATTGAACATACCCAAGCCCGGTCGTTTCCATTCTCCCGTTAGGCAATTTCCGCTGAGTTCCAGGGACGTTTCAGATCCTGTCATAGAACTTAGCTTTTCGTGCGGTCTGTTTGAAGGGTATCCCTTGGCACTTCAATAGCCTTTTCATGCCTTCCGTGTAACATCTAGGCCGACGGATAGGCTGGAGCCTGTCGAGCGTAGAATCGGTGCCATGCCAAACTTCTTTCTCCACTTTTGTTTCCGTGGATCGGTAGAATAGGATTGCCTGTTCACCTTTTTGCCTGGGAGGGACTTAAAACGTTTGCAGCTCTTGCACGCTATAAGCTTCAAGTGCGTCGAGATCTTTGTAGCGCTCCCGCGGAATCATGGTAATTTGCAAATTCTGATTATCACCGGCGAATGCTTGTATTGGTGGCCGAGCGGAGAATATAGCATGGACCTCATCTTCCGAGTCGCTGCCAAAGATCAACATAGGAGCGGACGGTCCCGGCTTGTTGTACTGGGGTGGACCTGAATAAACTATCTCTTCCTCTTCCTCAGTATCACTCCCGAAGACCGGAATGGTGGTGATAGCTTTGTTCTCCGGTTTGTGACATCTCTCTGTGTCTTCAAAGTCTGGCAAGAAGTATTTTGCATCTTCGTACTTGCGGACTTCATTCACGGAGAATGGGTTCAGCTCTCCTGTTACGGTATACTCGAGACCATCCTTAAAGTATTTCATACACTGATGTTGTGTAGAAGGGATGATGTTGTACTCATGTAACCAAGGTCGGCCGAGCAAAGCGTTATAGCATGTCTTGGCGTCAATGACGTGAAATTTAATGTCTGTGACGAGCAGCCCGAAGCGCAGCGTTAGTTTCACAGATCCGAGAGTCCGTGACGACTGGGAGTCGAAACCAGATATAGTGATTTTATCACGAGCGAGATGTTGGATGCTCATGCAGATTTCCTTCAACACTCGCACGTTGAGGAGATTAACGGAAGACCCATTGTCGACCAGGATTTTGCCTATCTTTATATCATGGCAGTATCCCGAGACATAGAGGGGACGGTTGTGCTCGCACGTTCCAAGGAGGAGGTCTTCATCACCGAAGGTGATATCGGCTGTGTGTACTTCCTCCATCTCGTCCTTCATCTTTTCTTCAGCGAAAAAAGCTTGGAATTGCTCTGGCTCTTGTAGCACCTTGATCAATGAATCCCTTGCTTCTTTTGATAGTAGAAGGGCGTCGAGAATACTGAGCTGCGAGGGTAACTTCCTTAAGTGCGCCAGAATGTTGTAGTCCACCTTACTTTTCTTTGGCGGGTCCTTGGCGGTCAGGTCTTTCATGACTTGGTCATCTAGGGCGATATCCTCAGAGACCTTTTCTTTTCCCTTATCTTTTCTATTCGTGGGTCCGAGATTCTTTTCTGGAAGCGTACGGTTGCGCAGCTGAATGTTTTCACAGGCCTTCGGTTCTTCCTCCTTTCCCAAGGTGGATTCTTTAAAGAGAGGGCCAAGAACCATTTCCTCGTCAGAGTCGCTTCCGAAGGTGAGAACCTGCGATCCTCCGGCGTTGACCGTGCGACAGTTGCCGGTAATTCTTTTATGCTCCTCGATCGTACTTCTTTGCTCCCGACGAGTTTTGCGTTTCATCCGCTTAAAATGTTGCCGGTGAGCAACATATCCCTGCCACCATCTTTTAAAAGCGTCGCACTCTTCGGTAGGGTGTGAAATCTTTCGATGATATAAGCAGTAGCTAGGATGTGTTTCTGCTTCACCGGGAGTGTTTCCTTCAGAGGGTGGTAGCTTCATTCCTATTGATATGGCTTTAGAAAACCTTTTCCTCGTCTTGAACTTGTTTTTATCCGCGACGGATGTTCCTTGATTCGGCGGGAGTGTCTCGATTCTTTCATCTAGTCGTCGGCGTTTGGCTCTTTCAAGTATGGCCATCTCACGCTCCCGATCGGCTTTACCTTTCAGATGAATCTCATTAAGGAAGGCGTCGATCATTTCGTCTGACGGCCGTAGAAGTTCCGGCTCAGAACTTGCTTCCAGTCTCTCTGTGCAGGGAGCTTCTTCATTGTCTAGCGATGAATGAGAGATCATATGGCAGCTTGCTACGTAATCCTCAGATCCATCCGACGAGTCTTCTCCATCATCTTCGTCCTCAAGGACGTGGCCGAGGAACTCTTGAAGCGTGATTGGGGTTCGCGTCTTCTGATTATACTCTTCCAGCGCGTCAATCTGTTTCTGTAGGTCCGTGCGCTTGTCGCCAGGCTTCACGGGCTTCTTGGATTTCTTCTTCTTTTTCGAAGATTTCGGCGGCTGGGTGTGAGAGCTTTGGCTATCACCACCAATCTTTGGAGTTGGACGCGGCTTCAGCATCCCTTCGATGATCTGAGGTTCTAGCGGGTTCTTCCACCTGATCGCCGGGCATGTCTGAAGATCATTCAGCATCCTTTTGGTTTTGGCTAAAAGCACGACCTCCCACGGAGCTTCTTCAACAAAAGAGCATGTTGCCCCCGGTGTGTCCGTCTTCTTAGGAGTGTGCGGTTGTGGTGGGTTTACTTTCCACTTCTCAGACAACGCAAACTTGTCTTGTAGGTACTGATCCTCGATCCATCCCTTAAAGACGAAGCAATCCTCGATCGGATGGCTTACCGTTTGGTGGTAAGGGCAGTAATTGGGATTATTCACTTCGCTGGGTTGCGGTGGTTGCCTTCGATTTGGCAAGTTGATAAGCCTGTTGCGCACCGCCAGCTCGAACAGCTTCTTCGTTTTATCCCGTGGGAATGAGTAAGGACGCTTCATTTTCTCATTGTAATAGCGCCGTCTCTCCTCCAGTTGATCTGCTAGCTTTGGAGCACTGGGCTGTTGTTGGGTGTTTGCAACGAAGATTGCCTTCCCTTTACCCTTTTCGTTCCGCTTTTCTGGCTTCGGGGGAGATGGTCTATGACCCATCTGATCCATCTGGGCCAACTTATCGATGAAAGCCTAGAACGTGGTCGGTTTGAAGAACATCATGAACTGTGAAATAGTTGCATGAGGGTCAAGGGTGCCCACGAACATGCCCACCGCTGGTGCTTCTTCGATGCGCTGTTCGCACTTCGACCACAGATTTCGCCATCGGATTGCATATTGAACCCATGTCTCACCCGGTTTCACTCTGGCATTGATTAATGCCGTTATCGGGGTGCGTTCACTTGCGCTCGCGAATCGCTGGGTGAACAATAACTCCATCTCTGCGAAAGTTTTGACGGAGTCGTTCGGAAGTTCGGAGTACCACTCAAACGCCGTTTCCGACAAGCTGCCGACGAATTGGCGGAGCAAAAGCTTATCATCGCCCCCGGTGTTGCCGCACAGAGCTCTGAACTGGGAGACATGTTGGTGGGGATTGCCCGTCCCCTTGTACACGTGGAATTTCAGGATCGTATAGCCCGGCGGGTACTTTATCTGATCATACCAGTCCGGGTATGGTCGCCCAGTTTTCATGACCTGGCCAGCCGCTTCATTTTCCTGGTGAACTCGTATTTGTTGAGCAATATAATCATCCAGGGCGGCCTTGGAGATAGTTTCCTCTTTGGCTGTTGAAAGAGCCGGAGGTGGATTTGATGTTTCTCCTCTATCGTCTTCGAGGATAATCGGAGGATCTTCAGCTGGAGGGTCCTGCTGGATCATCGTACCCACCATGTCTTGGAACAGAAGTGCCATTCTCTTTATATTGGCCGCTTGTTCCGCTGCCTCTTTGTTCTTCTGTTCAAGCATTCTCCGAAGGAATTCAGCATCAGTTTCTTGTTCATAACGCTGCTCCGATGACGCCTCCGGGCTTTCTTTTGGTCCGGTGAGTGCGGCCATTGCAGTCAACATTTCCTGAAGCTTCTGCTGTTGCTGTTCCTGAGCTCTTGTGATGGATCGGGTGAGTGATCGGTGGCCCGTAGAAGCGCGGCTGTCCTCTTTCCCGGATGCCATGTAGACGGTATGCACCACCATGCCTCCAGACTTAGGGCGTTTGGGCTCAGTGTCTTTGACATTTGTCGCAGGCATGGGGATTTTCTCCGGCCTTCTCCTCTTATGAGCGGTCAAAGTTAAAGGGGCCGTCGCAGTGGGCACCCAAATGGTTGTTGTCCGTTGTGTTTTGACATGACGGTTTTCTTCTTGTTGAACCTTCGCCTTTTTCTGTCGGCGAAGGTAATCTTGATCAACTACTGAGTTCCAAGCCTGCCGCCAAACTTTGTAGATTCTAGAGGACAGCCGTTGAGGGGACTATTCTGGCTTTGCTTCTGCCACATTCTCCACCGGAGGAAGAGATCTTCTCAGTACGGCAGTAGGAGAATTCCTGTGCACCCTATTCAACAGCTTGAAGCTGTTCCCAGTTGGAACAACATCATTAATTTCCACCGTTGGGGCTGGTGGAGTTAGCCCAGAGGGGGAGTTGCCCCCGGCCTTCCTTACTCGGCGCCAGTGGCGACGTCGAGCGTGTCGAGCTGATGGAATTGGCTCGGTGACGGGGATGGCCTTGTCTTGCCCCCTGTTCAGGTGAGGGGATGTTGCTGGTGTCAGCCTGTTGAAGACTGATGTCCTTTGAGCAGGAGGAGCGGGAGTGGGAGTTGGGACAGCCAGTCTTGTAAAGACCGACCCCTTGGCAGGAGAAGCTGCCTTGACGATTTCAGGAGCAGGGTTGGTTACTCTCTTCGGAATAACCTTCTCTGGGATTGCAGGCATCATTGTGGGCCCACAAGAATTTTGGCCCAATCTGGAGAAGACCGAGGCGCCGGTGCTGGACGACCCGTTGAGAGGGGCCGCAATAGCTGTAAGCCGATCAAAGACCGACTTCTTGGGAGCTTCCGGTGTCAATACAGGAGCGGTGAAGCTCGTTGGCGGGAGCATGGTCCCGAAAAACAACCCTGTAGTGGCTTGAGTGACCTGTTCCACGGGCATCGTGAACAGGGAAGCCGCTTGGGGCCCGTAGGCTATGCCCCCAGTTGAGGCAGGACGCGAGTTGCAGTTGCATGTGGAACATTTTACGCAAGTAGATGCCATTGCTGTTTTGCTTTCTGCACCAAGCAAGAAACCAAATCTTAGTAACTCAAAACCCAAGGGCAACCATTGGCAAACCGCGATTGGTTCGCGAACACGGCACACGAAGTGTGGAGTGGAAAGAGGAAAAGGTCCCACCGGGCGTGCCAGAATCTGTTCCCCTCCGAATCACGGAGATGCGACCGCGCAGGTCCGTCTTGCCTGAAATTCGGGGCAGATGCTAATTGGTGTTATCCGTCCACCTCTCCGAAGATGCCAAGTTGATTTATGGCACCGTGTATCAAAGGTTTAGACGGATACGGCCGATGTAGCAGACTTCGTCAGATTCCCCCTCGTTTGAGGGGTTTTTGATTGTGGGGACACTCTTCCCTGCAGGCGCAAGCCCCTGCAGTTAATTACGCTACCGCATCACGGTAACAACTTTCTCCTTCTCCAGATGGTCACTTCGTGTCGTGGGTGTTTGTTTTGTGTTTGGTTGCCCGTGGATTGTATACGGAGACTAAGTTATGTTGTCGCCCGTAGGGCGTGGACTAGTCTAAATCCGTATATTTCTTAGATTTGGGTTTGGGGGGTTTGGTTTTAAGGATATGTTAGTCTCATTTGAGACTAAGATCAACTTAAACGTTTGTTAAGGATACGTTAGTCTAATTTTAGACTAAAATCAACTTAACGGGATCGTTTAGATCCAACAAAAGAGCAATCGGGCTCTATTGTTTAGTTTGATGACGTTGCGGTCGATAATTAGTTTAAGGACATTGCGGTCCAATGTTAGTTTTAAGACATCGCGGTCGAGGTTAAGGACATCATAGTCCATGAGTTTAAGGACCTCACAGTCCGGTGTTAGTTTTAAGACATCACGGTCGAGGTTAAGGACATCATAGTCCGTGGATTTATGGGCTCCACAGTCCGACGTTAGTTTTAAGACATCACGGTCGAGGTTAGGGACATCATAGTCCATGGATTTAAGGACTCCACATTCCGACGTTAGTTTTAAGACATTACGGTCGAGGTTAGGGACATCATAGTCCGTGGATTTAAGGACTCCACAGTCCAACGTTAGTTTTAAGACATTACGGTCAAGGTTAGGGACATCATAGTCCGTGGATTTAAGAACTCCACAGTCCGATATTAGTTTTAAGACATCATGGTCGAGGTTAAGGACATCATAGTCCATGAGTTTAAGGACCTTGCAGTCCGTAAAATGTGTGGTTGTCGGGACCCGTCGCCTCTTTGAAGACGTTGAGGAATTACAACGACAAATATCAAAGGAGTGAAGAGATGTACCCTTGAACCGGGTGTAAATTGATTGGAAGAGCAGATATACTCAGTTCAATTTAAATTGAGGACTTACGGCCAGAATTGGGCTAAGTCCAGTTAAAGAACATTTCATTTTTATTCTGTCTGTTAGGCTTTTATTTGGGCTCTGCCCTTTCATAATGCCAAGCATTAGGCTCTGACATTTTGTCTGGTATTGAATGCATAGCATTTATCATGAACAAAGTGGTGTTCTGACAGCGCGCCACGTGGCACATCAGGCGCTTTGCGCCAATTAAAGAGCGCATTGCGCTAGCGCACATGAGGGTGACACGTGTCGCGCTTAGCGCTAAGCGCTAGTTTGTTAGCGCACTGCGCTTTTAATTCATGAGCGTGCTGCGCTGGTTCGTGGGTGCGTCAGTGAATGACACGTGGCGCGCTAGGCGCTGAGCGCCAACCCAAGAGCGCAGTGCATTGTTTTCAGGAGCACTAAGCGCAGATCGTGTCTGTGGTTGACACGTGGCATGTTTTGGCGCTGAGCGCCGGTCCGAAGAGCGCAAAGGCGCAGTTCAAGAGTGCAAACCACTGTCCAATAGCGCAAAACGCATCTGATCAATTTTAAGATCAAAGAACAAATTTTATGTTCTTCTAAGAAGGCTTTGCCTCAAGATCCAAGAACAAAAGTTTTTGTTTTGATAAAAGACTCTGCCTTTATAGATCAAAGATCTGTGGACGAAGTAAAATACTTCTTATATATTTTTTATAATTAGATCTTTTGATCTTATTATCAAAGACCTTGGTCTTTTTTCAGATCTGTGATCTTTTTAGAAGAGGGTTCTTCTTTTATGAGATGTTTTCATCTCTGTTTTTTCAAGAATATAGTTCTTTTTTACCTTGAGTATGAAGAAAACTCTTCTTTTTTCTAAGAGCTCGCTCTTTTTTGGCAGAGGGTTTTTCTCTTGCTGTTATGTATATATTAGACTTGAAGTCTAGGGTCCTTTATATAGGGCCAAATGATTTGTTAAATCAGTTGAAGAGATATTTCTCTGATTGATTTGGGAATATTTCCCTCCATTGGATCTTTGATCCTAAGGCTTCTGTTTGACAGAAGATAATCTTCTTGTTTTTCAATAAGATTGAGAAATCTTTCTATGCAGAATTTGTTCTGTTTTGGTAATTCATTATTTACCATTGGATCATTGATCCAGCGGTGCTTAAAGCACAATCTTGTTATTTGGAAAGATTTTGAGAAATCTTTCCTTAACAGAATTTAATTCTGGTTAATTAATTATTTATCATCATTATTAGATCCTTTGATCCAACGGTGGGAATTTTTAATTCCAGCGCTGCGCACCTACGTTAGACACGTGGTGCGCAGCGCAGAGCGCAGCGCAACTGCGCTAGCGCACTCGTGCTTGACACATAGCGCGCAGCGCTACTGCCCTAGCGCACCTGTGTTAGACACATGGCACGCCGCGTGGAGCGCAGAGCAACTGCGCTGGCGCACCTATGTTTGACACGTGGCGCGCAGAGCAGAGCGCTGGATCTGAAGCGTCACTTCAACTTTTTAATTTTTGAATTTTGAAAACAGAGCTTTGCTCTGATTGGGGTGCGCTGCCTAGGGCTCAGCGCTCCTGGCGCTGGCGTGTCTGCTTTTGACACGTGGTGCGCAGCGCACAGTGCGCAGGATCTGAAGCGTTGCTTCAATTTTTGAATTTTGAAATTCAAAACAGAGCTTTGCTCTGATTGGGGAAACAATGCATCTTTATGCAACTTAGTTAGTCTTGTCGCATTGATATGACCTAGTCTACAATGCCACAAGAAAGTTCGTTCATTTCTGAACTTTTCCTCTTGTGTGTGTTCTGTACGTTTAGAACCGTGGTTTGATTCAGAACGTATATACCGTTACACAACGTATCAAACCCAATCAACACTTGATTTAGGAAAATGTTCATAACATTATCCTCTAATGCAAAATTATATCCTTCTTTATGAAACAAAGAAACTGATATAATATTGCATGTCATATTTGGTACATAATAACAGTCGTTCAAAATCATTGTATTACCATTTGGTAATATAAGGTGATATTCTCCAACTGCTTTGGCTGCAACAATTGATCCATTCCCTACTTTTAGAGACATATCACCCTTTCTCAGTTCTCTACCTCTTTTTAGCCCATGTAACAAATTACATACGTGGGATCCTGATCCGGTATCCAATACGCAGGACGTAGAGCAAACTGAGAAACAGTTCTCGGTTAGGAACACACCCGAAGACGATGTATCAACATGCTTATTCTCCGTTCGGGTTATGTGGGAATCCTGATATTCCCCTATTCCTTGCTCAGACTTTGACAATCATAAGAAAAAGTGGAACCAACGTTCCCCAGCTTAGTATATTAAGCAGGTTCGGTCAATACATCCATATTATTATATTGATTAAGGCGTGTCATGGTTGCTAACAGAAGAGAGAGAGAGAGAAAGAAACGTTTTAGCGTGCGCTCTTTGAAAGATTAGATTGGTTATTATTTTATCTAATCAGGATGGCTCCCACTGTTTTTATCAAATCTTCCTTCAAACCATAAAAGGTAAGATTAGTCGGGATTAATTACACCCTACAAGTTCGCCAATCCGTTATCCAGGCAGGTATTGGTACTCCGAGAGAGTCTCCCCATGCTTTCGCATGGAACTAATTAAATAACCTCGTTTCCGCAGGGGCATCACCCCGTTAACATCTTTCTTAGACATCTAATGGATCGGCTAATTGTAAAGTGGAAAACTCTCCCAGGAGTAACTCTTACTCGCAGTGGGTATCGGGATCCAACTATCTCATAGAAGGTATGCAATCTCATTGCAAATTTCAACACTTGAAATTCCCAATATCTGTTTTTACCCCTAGCGACTTATGACCTTGGCCATGGTCAACAAATCATAAGCGCTAGCCAAATTCGACCTGTCATTTCGTGATTGAATTAAACTCACTTGTACAACCCTTGGCTAAGGTCAACAAAGTCGTACGACTACCCTAATCCAATCGCATCACATGCGGCAGATAAGCACTAATCAGCTACCGTACACTGCGCCCTGGCTATGGTCAACAAACGCAACACGAATACTAAATAGCACTTATCTTGAATGACGGAGGGCTACAACTGGTTTTGAAGAAAACCTTTAACGTAATGAACTTGATTTCGTTATAGAATCTACTGATTTGAAAATGTGTGTTTTCTGTAGCTTTTGCTAGTTTTGCTAAAGAGGTCACTCCCGGTGAAGGGATCTCGGCTCTTTCCTCATCGAATGAGGTGCTGGATATTCATCAAGGAATACCACTATGCAAAGCAAGAACTAGAGAAGTTATTAAAAGAAAACCGAGTGGGTTGTAGCATTTGCTAGTTTTTCTAATGAGGTCACTCCCGGTGAAGGGATCTCGGCTCTTTCCTCATCGAATGAGGTGTTGCATATTCATCAAGGAATACCACTATGCAAAGCCAGAACTAGAGCTATCTTTTATAAAATTTTGATTCTACAACATTTTTAGGTTTCTTTTCTTTCCATTAATCTCATGGATGAAGTCCCATCATTTATGTTTCCCTAAACTTCACTGAAAAGAAACGAAAATAGAACGTGTGTTTATGCCATACGCATTCGCCACGGGGCTCCATCATGCACCGTTAGGTTACTTAACTAACGGCAGAGCGGGGGCTGGACTAGCGCGGGTGCAAAACATAAGCAACGTTTATTATATATATAATATATATATATAGCATTCGTCTCACGCGGTTACATGATCACATCACAGAACCAAGCAACTGAAGTCAATATATGAAATATTGGATATATTAGGAGTTCTGTGTTTTAAATTTAGCCAGTAATGAAAAATACGGATTCCACGGTCATGATGAATAGCCAAACCCACATCCCTAGATCTCTACGAGAGTGGCAAGCAACCCTGCCAATTCTAGAGTTAGGAGACTCGGTCTCGACTCCTCGAGATGGCCTCCCACTGGACTTTAGAACTCGATTACTTATGCTCCCCGTCTTGGGTCTATCCTAATGCGGAAAAGTAAATAATATACATCAATGGTGACATCATCCTTAACTCGAAAGTGTCCTAATAAAAGAATATTACATACAAAATTTTACATGAATGAAATTGAAAAACTCTCATCTCACATAAAACCCCCGGCTATTCAATCATGACGATCCAATATTACATATCACAGCAACACATAACATCTCATGTCATCAACATAAGTAAATATGCGTATCCCGAATGTCATTGACATATAGCAATGAGATCGGGGATACCCCACATATTACACTTACGGTCAAAGAAAAGAAATGAAATACTACAATATTTAGAATCCGCATTATACCTTAGACATCATAAACCCGGAATATCACATATTCCGAATTTCATGCCTAACCTATAAACCTTGCATTTTAGTCTTAAATCGAAAACACTTTTCAATAACTTAGCCGGGTAATTCAACAAGATTCCTGACTACCTGATCGAACACTCGTCGGGAACTTTAGTAGATGGCCGCACCTCCGATGCCGTCGACGAAGTGCACTTAGACGGAACACCGTGGCCTTGAGCACCCGAGTGGATTCTTTTGGCAACGGGGTTCTCCTATAGTCACTTGGTCGGGGCTATGGGGTGTGGCTACCTAGTAAAGTTATCCAGTGATTATTCGCATACGGTATGCGATTGCGATGGAGTTTCGATCCGAATCAAAACTTCGTGGCAATCGATCATTAGAGACTAACATGCTAGATTTACAAACACTAAATATTTTTCATAAACTAATTAAATGTGGATTCTAACTATTGCATCACATATCAAACTTAAACCCGAAACGACGTTAAAATTACGACTACGAAACACTCCGAATAGCCCCAATAAAAAAGTTAGCATCACATGCAAACTGGGCTAAACAAACATAACCTGAAACCCTAAACACCAGAGACCAGAGCAACAAGAAAATACGAGACTTTTTGGGGCAAAGGGGACCGGCCAGGCCTGCCAAATAGGCTATGTGGCCGATGAGATTTTAGAGTTGGGGTCTCGAATTTCTCTGGTCTTCTAGTTACATCACATATAAATTTCTACACTTGTTTAGAAAATTTTCAGAGGCCTCTAAAAATTCGACAAAAACTTGGGGTTTCAAGTTACAGTTTCGGAGTTGTTTCGGTTTCGTAATTCTACAAACATCGTATAATCTTCTAGCCTGGCTCTGATACCATGAAAGTGTTTATTAGCACCACCACTGGGTTTTACTAGTATCAAGGCTGCCAATTTAAAAAATTTCGGGGTGCTAATCAACACTAACCTAGAATCTAAATTAGATAATTAGGGTTTATGGTTTGATATCAACTAAACTAGCTAAGAGAAGGAGGCAACAACCTTTGTAGACCGTGTCCTTCTCTTCAAATGCTCCGGGTAGAAGTCCCTATAACTCCACTAGGCTCCACTTGAAGTTAGATCGAGCTTCCTTTGCGATCATCGTGCCGAAGATTATCCACCCGAAGCTCCACTAATCCAAGCTACCTCTTCACTAAACTTTTTAATGAAGGAAACACACTAGTTCAAATTGCTAATTCAAACTAAGATGGTGAAGTAGGGACTCAAAACTCACTAGAGTTCTCACAAGCTCAAGGTTTCACAACTCATGTGAGGGATTGAGCTTGGAGGTGAAGGATGAAGAAGATGGAGAGAGCTAGAGAGGAGAACTCATCATATGAGCTCAAGTGAGGAAAAATGAACAAGTGTAGAAAAAAGTGAAGAATGGCTTAATCAAATACCTCATTTATTGAAGCATGGAATTAAAACTATTAAAATATTGCAACCATGCTTCTATAGTGACTACAAATGAATAAATAAAATGATCAAGCAATGCTTCCCCATTCCACAAATATCTCCTCAAATTTCCACCTTATTTTCTATTTTTCCAAAATAGAAAAACCAACCATGCTTCTTAATATATATATATATATATATATATATATATATATATATACAAGAAAATAATTAGTGAGCAATAATATTAGTTAATATATAATTATATCAAATATAAATATATATCTTGTTATCAAATCAATACTTGATTCAATAATCCGGTTATATCTCATATAACCGACTAATATCATTTACCTGTATATCTCATTATCAAATCAACACTTGATTCAATAATCCGGCTATATCACATATAACAAAACCGATATTAAATAACTGCCAGATTACAACACGTTATCATATACTCGTATTTAATCAGGCCCCCCGCACATATCAGCATATGTGCCCTACTTCGTTTCGCTTGAACTAGGAAACCTCTGTGTGGGACTCTAAAGACTCGTCAATACGCCAACAGTAAGTGATGATCACATCAGTCACCCACAAGCCGTCAGCGGTACTAGCTGGACGTAACGACTACCCAGGTGTTGAGCGATTAGAAGATCAACAAGCAAGCTTGTCCAAACTCGCATGAAGCCTATAAGTAACACTTATTGTACAGTCCAGTCTCTTCGTCTGATATGTCGCATACCGAGTCTAGTGGTGTAATCGTCAGACCCCAGTAACTTGATAAGTCATGCCGATGTATGGCTCATAACGGTTCGATAAACTACTGATAACACTTACCAGTAAATCCCATCAACAGTCCTGGCCAGAGACTTCCTGTTATAGCCAATCGAGCATAGCGCAACATCAACTCCCTATACCGGAAGAGACGAAACCCCTCCTATCGCTCACTGCCTCCATGTGACTCGGGACAGTACCCAAAATCCACCTGTTTTCATGACTCCTTTGAGCCGTGGTAGGGAGGAAATCAAAGCACAGTGGGAACATCACAAGACTCTATGACAATCTCGGGTCTACAGACTAAGCTTTACCAGTGTCACCAGATAACTACGATCTGATGATAGGTATAGTACCAACTAGGAGTTCTTGGCGATGTAGGGTTACTAGGCATACTAAGGAGGTTCTACAAGGCATCAACCATGCCGGATTAAAATTTTAGCCGTGCCGAATAACTCTAAACAAGATCGTTGCTAGAAAATTAGGGTTTCACATGCTAGTAAATCACATTTACACTAAGTGAATACGAAATACAACCTTTGTAGATCGGTCCTTCACTTTTAAAGCTCCTTGTTGTAGTCCCTTCGCTGCGATCACGTGCTCCCGGACTCTCGGACGGCTCCATGAGAAAATTGCAACGGTATTGCTTGAAGTCTTCGAGGCCGAAGATGATCTCGTCGAGGGAATACGAACTCAAGCTTCTACTTCACTAACCAAAGAATTAGTGAAGCAAACACCCTAAACTAAAGTGCTAGTCTAGTAGAGGATGGTGAAATAGGAAATGGGTACACTTTAGAATTTGATTTCTCACTTTGGTTCTCTCTCTTTTTCAAACCCTAGCATGAATATGAAGGAGGAGGAAGATGAACTCAAAAATGAGAAAGGATAATGATCAAGAGAGAGCATGAGCTAACCATGGTGAGTGAGTATCATATACTAACTCATGTAGAGACATTACCATAGGTAATCATAGTGGTTAGGTTAACTAATATCTTAAGTAAAACAAAACTAGTGGACTAAGTCAAATGCAAACAAAAGCTTCATGAAGCTTTATGCATTTGTGCTCATTATCCATTTGTTTTAGAATTACTTTAAATATAAAAACCTAACAAATATAATTAGTATGGTATAAGTCTTCTACACCCATGATAGTTGTATCAACAACCATGATACAAAAATGCACACAAATAAATATATATCACATATATATTAAGTTGTGCACAAGTGAGAAAAATAAATGCTTAAGTGAACCAATGTTAGTTAATGTAAATTAGTATATCACATATACAATTATACACTAAATTATTAAATCAACACTTGACTTAATAATCCGGTTATATCACATATAACCGACTAACATCCAATGTATCGACTTATCGAATCAACCCTTGATTCGATAACTTGGTTATATCGCATATAACCGATCGACACAAACATCGCGAGAATAGAATACGGTATCACATACTCGCATTATTCTCGATCCCGCACATATCACATATGCGCTCCTATTTCGTTTTGCCTGAGCTAGTACAACCTCTATATAGGACTCTAAAGACTCGTCAATACGCCGGCAGTAGGTGATGATCATATCAAGCACCCACAAGCCGTCAGCGGTACTAGCTGGACGTAACGGCTACCCGGGTATTGAGCGATCAGAAGATCAGCAAGCAAGCACGCTCCAACTCCTGTAAAAGCCTGACAGTGATACTACCGTACAGTCCGGTCTCCTCGTCTGATATGTCGCATATCAAGTCTAGGGGTGGTAAACGTCAGACCCCAATAACCGATAAGTCATGCCGATATGAGGCACATAACGGGTCGAGAAACTACTGGTAACACTTACCAGTAAATCTCTAAACCAGCCCTGGCCAGGGACTTTCCTGTTATGGCCAATCGAGCATAGCGCAACATCAACCCCCAATACCGGGAGAGACGAAACCCTTCCTATCGCTCATTGCCTCCATGCGACTCGGGACTGTACCCAAAAACCACCATTTTGCACTCCCTCTTGGACGTGGTAAGGTGGAAATCAAAGCACAGTGGGAATCACACAAGACTCTATGACGATATCGGGTCTACAGACTAACCTGTACCAGTGTCACCAAAGAACTGCCATCTGACGTAAGGTATAATACCATCTGGGAGTTCTCGGCGAGTCCGTCCAGTGTACCCAGTCTCTACTGAGCACCCGTATATTATCTCTGATATTAAACACCAATGGATATGGGATCATCCATCGCCCATCTGTATGGGTCGAGAAGGTATACGCTAGTCTACTCTGGTATATCGATGCCCCATCTTGATACACCCACGACTAGGGACCTTGAAGGATGTACTTATGGACTACCATGTCCCCACTAGTATGATCCGCATCATAGTCCAGGTAGTCAAGTATACATCCTAAGGGCTTTACCAACATGTAACAGAGAGACAATCAATATACACTTTAAAGTAAAGAGTAACTAGATAGCATACTATCATGTTGAGCAAGAAAGTCCTCCCTATATATGTCCAAGCATCCACTACAATATACATCTCATGTATAGTAATGGCCTCTAGGGCATACATATAACTAACAATCTCCCACTTGCACTAGGGCCATCTGATAACAGTGGTTGTAGTATCTCATACTTAACCATCCCTTAAAAGTCTCTCTCTGGGAAAAGGCCTTTGTGAGTGGATCCGCCGTGTTGTCCTCTGAGTCTACTCTCCTAACCTCGATCCCCTGGAGATCAATCATCTCCATGATCAGGTGACATTGCCTTAGAATATGTCTGGATCACTGATGGGACGGGCGTTCCTAGGCATAAGCCACAACTCTATTGTCACACAATGGTAGGAACGAAGTTCATCTCATGAACTAATATACACCCAGACTGTCTCTTTGGTAGTATCTTTGGTAACGATGTGTCTTGCCTTTAATCGTCTAGTATGCCACGGTATATATCTTGGAACTCTTCCAACATACCGTCCCTTTACTTAGGGTAAAGACAATGCCTGTGACTGACTTTCAGTCGTCCTTATCACTTTGGAACTTTTCCAGTGATTCTCCCCAGGATCAATTGATACCATCTCACTACAGCTAGTGAGTATCCTAACATCCAATTAGATCTATCTCATAGATCCAAAACCCAGGATTTAGTAGGTATCACTTTGATCCTATATGGAGAATCATTATGATAAGCGGAGATTGATCGAGCGTAGCATAGGAAACTCCTTCCCTATCTAGAGTATGTCATCCACGTACTCTACGAGGATCATCACCATACTCCCTACTACCTTTTTGTATATACAAGGTTCATCTACCATTTTGATGAAGTCAAACTCTTTGACTAACACATCAAAACAGACGTTCCAACTCCGCGATGCCTGCTTTATCACATAAAACATCTTGCACAAGTTTCTGCTGCTCCCACTGTCTATGAGGTCCTCTGGCTGTGTACTTATAGACTCTATCTTCTAAAACATCATTTAGAAAAGCAGTCATGACACCCAACCGCCAGATATCGTAGTCATGGTATGTAGCCGTGGCAAGTAGGATCTGGATGGACTTAAGCATAGCTACTTAGAAAAAGTTTCATTATAATCCATAACTGGTCAATGATGCAAACCTTTAACAAGTCTAGCTTTGAAAGTCTTAACTTTTCCATGTACACCAAGTAATCTTCTCAAGATATACTTGCTCCTGATGGGGATTTAACCCTTCAGATAAAGCAACCAAAGTCCATACTTTGTTGGTGTATAAGGATTCCATCTCAGATCGTTAAGCATCCAGCCATTCTAACAGAGTCCTACTCCTGATGGCCAGCTCGAAACTAGTTGGGTCATCATCTCATGATGCAATCCTCGCTCAGAGAAACCGAAGTATCTCTCAGGTGGGTAAGGAACCCTACTAGATCGGCGGAGAGGCTGAGGTTCGTTGGAAACTATTGAATCCTTTGGTTCTATCAAATCATCAGCTACAGTTTGTATAGCTGGAACCTTTCCAGTTCTACATAACAGACCTTGCCTCAAGCTTGTCTGGATTTGCTTTTCAGACATAGGCCGGACAACCCAAAATCTTAACATACTTAAGATATGGGCTCTTCCTATTCCATATCACATATGAAGTGGTAGGCAACTGATTTGATTTGAACCATATTCAATAGGTATGCAGCTTCTCAAGTGCATAACTCCCAAAAGGAAATAGGAAACTCAGTAGTACTCATCATAGAGCACACCTTATCATATAGGGTGTGATTGCTCCATCCCGATACACCGACGTGCTGTGGTGTATACGGAGGAGTAATGCTGAGAGAGAATCTCATTCTCCTTTAGAATAATCCAGGAATTCCGTGCTCAAGTATTCTCCTCCTTGATCACATCAAAGGACAATACTTTTACCCGTATTTTGGTTCTCTACTTCTAACTTATATTCTGTGAATATCTCAAAAGTTTCGGACTTGTGTTTCAACAGGAACATATGTCTGAATCTTGAGAGATCATCAGAGAATGTAATGAAGTACAAAGGACCGGTCTCGGCATATGTAGACAGGGGACCTTCATACATCAACATGTATCAATCCCAAGAGTTCACTAACTCTTTCTCTGTTTCCAATAAACGGAGCTGTGGTCATCTTATCTCTGTGACATGACCGGCAAGTTTCACAAGATGTAAATTTAAACTAATTTAAATATGCATCTTTATGTAACTTCAGCTAGTCGGGTCGCATTGATATAACCTAGTCTACAATACCTCAAGAAGGATCCGTTCATTTCTGAACACTTCCTCTTGTGTGTGTTCTGTATACTAAGAACTGTAGTTTGATTTAGAACGTTAATGCTTTTAGACAACGTGCCTGAATCGATCAACTTTTGATATAGGAAATGTTCAAAACATTATCCAACAGTACAAAATTATATCCTTTCTTTACTTATAAAGAAACTGATATGATGTTGTATATCAGGTTCGGTATCTAAAAACATTTGTTCAGAATCAATGTATTCAAGTAATACAGGGTGATAGTGACCAACAGATTTGGCTGCAACACTTGCACCGTTTTCTATCTCATGAAACTTATCACCCGTTCTCAGTTCTCTACCTATCTGTAGCCCATGTAACAGATTACATATGCGGGATCCTGATCCGGTATCTCATACCCAGGACGTAAAGGATACTGAGAAACAGTTCTCTGTAATGAACACACCCGAAGAAGATGCATCAGCATGCACTTTCTTCGTTTGGGCGGCACGGGAAATCTGGTATTCCCCAATTTCCTGCTCTGTCTAATAACAATTATAAGTTGGAGCGGGACCAACGTTCCCCTAGCACAGTATAACAAGCGGGTTCGGTCAATACATCCGTATTATTATCTTGTTTAAGGCGTGATATGGTCGCTACCTGGAGAGAGAGAGAAGAAAACACTCTGCGTGCGCTCTTGCAAGATCAGATTGGTTATTATTTTATCTAATCAGGATGGCTCCCACTGTTTTTTTATCAAATCTTCCTTCAAACCCTAAAAGGAAAGACTAGCCGGGATTAATTACACCCTACAACTTTGTCAATCTTTCAGCCAGGCCAGTGTCGGTACTTTGAGGGAGGTTCCCCGTGCTTTCGCACGGACCTAATTAAAGTAAACCTCGTTTTCCCAGAGGCTTAATCCCGTTGACACCTTTCTAGACACCTACTTGATCGGCTAATTGTAATGTGTAAAACTCTCCCAGGAGTAACAATTACTCGCAGTGGGTATCGGGATCCAACTATCTCATAGATGGTATGCAATCTCATTGCAAATTTCAACACTTGAAATTCCCGATAATATTTTGCCTCTAACGTGCTATGACCTTGACGAAAGCCAACAAATCATAGCCCGCTAGTCAAGTTCAATCCGTACATTTCTTGACTGAATTAAACCCACCCGCACGACCCTTGACGAAAGCCAACAAAGTCGTACGACTACCATAATCCAGTCGCATCATATGTAGCAGATAAGCAGCATATAGCTACCGCACACTACACCTTGACGAAAGCCAACAAATGAAGCACGAATACTATATACAACTTATCTGAAATGACGGAGGGCTATGACAGTTTTTTCTGAAAACCTATTGCGTAATGAACTTGATATCGTTGTAGAATCATGTGAATTTTGAAATGGAGTGATTTTGAGGCTTTTATTAGTTTTGCTAAAGAGGTCACTCCCGGTGAAGGGATCTCGGCTCTTTCCTTATGGAATAAGGTGCAGGATATATCATATACATCACTATGCAAAGCAAAACTCCAAAAGCTATCAAAAGCTAACCGAGTGTTGTAGCATCTGCCAGTTTTTCTAAAGAGGTCACTCCCGGTGAAGGGATCTCGGCTCTTTCCTTTTGGAATAAAGTGCGGGATATATCATATATATCGCTATGCAAAGCAAAATTGTAGCTACCCTTTTTGAAAAATTTGATTCTACAACATCTTTTAGGTTTCTTTTCTTTCATTAATCACATTAATGAAGTCCCATCATTTAAGTCACCTAAACATCACAGATAAATACGACGTACACTTATGCCATCCGCATTCGCCTCGATGTCCCCTCGTGCACCGTTAGGTTAGGTAACTAACGGCAGAGCGGGGCAGGGCTAGCGCGGGTGTAAAACATAAGTAACGTCTATATAATATATCATATATACTATATGCAGTATCTATCACATCACATCACATGGTCACATCACAGATATCGCAGCAGAAGAAACATATGAAACATTGGATATACTAGGACGTCCGTGTTTTATTTTGAGCCTCTATAAAACACGGATTCCACGGTCGCGATGAATAGCCAAACCCATATCCCTAGACCCCTATGAGAGCGGCAAGCAACCCTACCAATTCTAGAGTTAGGAGACCCGGACTCGACTCCTCGAGTTGGTCTCCCACTGGACTCCAGAACCCGGTTACTTATGCTCTCCTCCTTGGGTCTATCCTAGTGCGGAAAAGTAAATAATATACAAAAGGTGACATCAACCTCATCCCGGAAGTGCCCCAATAAAAGAATATTACATACATTAAATTTTACATGAATGAAAATAAAAACCTTCATCTCACATAAAAACCCCCGGCTATTCAGAACGCGACGATCCAATATAACATATCCAGCAACACATAACATCACATGTCATCAACGTAAGTAAATATGCGCATCCCAATTGTCGTTGACATATAGCAACGAAACCGGCGATATCACATATTACAGTTACGGTCGCAGAAAAGAAAGTGTAAAACTACAACAGTTGGAATCCGCAACCTCCTTAGACATCGCATGCCTAACAATTATAAACCCCGCATTTTAGTCTCTATATCGAAAACACTTTTCAATATCTAGTCGGGCAATTCAACAAGATTCCCGATATTTTGATCGAATGCTCGTCGCAAACTTTAGTAGACGGCCGCACCCCCGATGCCGTCGACGAAGTGCACTAAGGCGGAACACCGCTGCCGCGAGCACCCGAACGGATGCTTTTGGCGACGGGGTTCTCCTACAGTCACTTGGTCCGGGCTATGGGGCATGGCTGTCTATTAAGTTTACCTGGCGAGTATCCGCGTACGCTACATGATTGCGATGGACTTTTGATCGCATCAAAATTCCGTGGCAACCGATCATTTGAGACTAAACTGCTATGTTTATAACATCCAAATCAGTTATCTCATAACTACTTGTGGATTCCAAATATTGTATCACATTCCAGATAAATAGACAATGTTAAACTTTCCGATCGAATAATCAAACACCCAAGTTTTCCCAAATATTTCTCAACACATGAGGGGAGTTTAAAAACATCCATCACATGCCAAAGTACCAATGGTCCAGCCGTAGAAGGGTCAAGCCAGCGCCTCACATGTGGCACGCCATACTGCCCCAAACCCTAAGGTTCAAAAGGCAATTCAAGACGGTCACAAAATCGAGTTAAGGTTTGTTTTCTTCTAGAGGGTCCATCGTGTAACTTGCATGATTTAGACGTTCTTAAACAACGGAAAAATCCAACACTTGGAAATTTTCCGGGTCGAGAAAAAAATGAGTTATTGATATCCGTTCGAACTTTTTAACACGTTCTAAATATCCCGAAAACAAAACGAAATTAAATATTCCGATCGAATCAACAATTACAAAATAAACCCCAGAATTCTTAACACTTGAGTCAGGTTAACAATACTCAGAAACATCATGAAATTAAATAGGAATATTACTGTGAAAAAAGATAAGTGTGACATCACCATATGGCCGCGGAACCGCCGCGGGAGCCTGCTCGTGCCGTGGTTCCACGGCGCTTTGGGTGCTAAACATTGTCGTTTTGCACAGTTTCCCTTATAATTGCCTGCTGATTTTTTTAAGCATTTTTAATTCAGAAAAATCCCAGTTTTGAAAATTATCCAGAGAGGGGTTTACTTTGTCGATTCCGGGTTCGATCGGGGTTTTAACTTCGTAAACACATCGCCTAATGCTCTAGCTAGGCTCTGATACCACTGTAGGGTTACTAGGCACACTAAGGAGGTTCTACAAGGCATCAACCATGCCGGATTAAAATTTTAGCCGTGCCGAATAACTCTAAACAAGATCGTTGCTAGAAAATTAGGGTTTCACATGCTAGTAAATCACATTTACACTAAGTGAATACGAAATACAACCTTTGTAGATCGGTCCTTCACTTCTAAAGCTCCTTGTTGTAGTCCCTTCACTGTGATCACGTGCTCCCGGACTCTCGAACGGCTCCATGAGAAAATTGCAACGGTATTGCTTGAAGTCTTCGAGGCCGAAGATGATCTACGTCGAGGGAATACGAACTCAAGCTTCTACTTCACTAACCAAAGAATTAGTGAAGCAAACACCCTAAACTAAAGTGCTAGTCTAGTAGAGGATGGTGAAATAGGAAATGGGTACACTTTAGAATTTGATTTCTCACTTTGGTTCTCTCTCTTTTTCAAACCCTAGCATGAATATGAAGGAGGAAGAAGATGAACTCAAAAATGAGAAAGGATAATGATCAAGAGAGAGCATGAGCTAACCATGGTGAGTGAGTATCATATACTAACTCATGTAGAGACATTACCATAGGTAATCATAGTGGTTAGGTTAAGTAATATCTTAAGTAAAACAAAACTAGTGGACTAAGTCAAATGCAAACAAAAGCTTCTTGAAGCTTCATGCATTTGTCCTCATTATCCATTTGTTTTAGAATTACTTTAAATATAAAAACCTAACAAATATAATTAGTATGGTATAAGTCTTCTACACCCATGATAGTTGTATCAACAACCATGATACAAAAATGCACACAAATAAATATATATCATATATATATTAAGTTGTGCAAAAGTGAGAAAAATAAATGCTTAAGTGAACCAATGTTAGTTAATGTAAATTAGTATATCACATATAAAATTATACACTAAATTATTAAATCAACACTTGACTTAATAATCCGGTTATATTACATATAACCGACTAACATCCAATGTATCGACTTATCGAATCAACCCTTGATTCGATAACTTGGTTATATCGCATATAACCGATCGACACAAACATCGCGAGAACAGAATACGGTATCACATACTCGCATTATTCTCGGTCCCGCACATATCACATATGCGCTCCTATTTCGTTTTGCCTGAGCCAGTACAACCTCTATATAGGACTCTAAAGACTCGTCAATACGCCGGCAGTAGGTGATGATCATATCAAGCACCCACAAGCCGTCAGCGGTACTAGCTGGACGTAACGGCTACCCGGGTATTGAGCGATCAGAAGATCAGCAAGCAAGCACGCTCCAACTCCTGTAAAAGCCTGACAGTGACACTACCGTACAGTCCGGTCTCCTCATCTGATATGTCGCATATCAAGTCTAGGGGTGGTAAACGTCAGACCCCAATAACCGATAAGTCATGCCGATATGAGGCACATAACGGGTCGAGAAACTACTGGTAACACTTACCAGTAAATCTCTAAACCAGCCCTGGCCAGGGACTTCCCTGTTATGGCCAATCGAGCATAGCGCAACATCAACCCCCAATACCGGGAAAGACGAAACCCCTCCTGTCGCTCATTGCCTCCATGTGACTCGGGACTGTACCCAAAAACCACCGTTTTGCACGCCCTCTTGGACGTGGTAAGGTGGAAATCAAAGCACAGTGGGAATCACACAAGACTCTATGACGATCTCGGGTCTACAGACTAACCTGTACCAGTGTCACCAGAGAACTGCCATCTGACGTAAGGTATAATACCATCTGGGAGTTCTCGGCGAGTCCGTCCAGTGTACCCAGTCTCTACTGAGCACCCATATATCATCTCTGATGTCAAACACCAATGGATATGGGATCATCCATCGCCCATCTGTATGGGTCGAGAAGGTATACGCTAGTCTACTCTGGTATATCGATGCCCCGTCTTGATACACCCACGACTAGGGACCTTGAAGGATGTACCTATGGACTACAATGTCCCCACTAGTTTGATCCGCATCATAGTCCAGGTAGTCAAGTATACATCCTAAGGGCTTTACCAACATGTAACAGAGAGACAATCAATATACACGTTAAGGTAAAGAGTAACCAGATAGCATACTATCATGTCGAGCAAGAAAGTCCTCCCTATATATGTCCAAGCATCCACTACAATATACATCTCATGTATAGTAATGGCCTCTAGGGCATACATATTACTAACAGGCGAGTCCTGTTCCGTGTACCCATTCTCTAATGAGCACCTGTGTATAATCTTTGATGTCAAACACCAATGGTTATGGGATCAACCATCCCCCCATATAGGGTCAAGAAACATACACACTAGTCTACTCTGAAATATCGATGCCCTGTCTCGATACTCCCTCAACTAGGAACATTGAAAGGATATGCTTGTAGACTACACAAGTTCTAGTAGTATGATCCGCATCATAGTCCCGGTAGTTAAGCAAACATCCTAAGGGCTTTATCAATATGTATCAGAGAGACAATATAATAATACTAGTGTACATGTTAAGATAAAGAGCAACCAGATAGCATACTATCATGTCGAGCAAGAAAGTCCTCTATATATATGTCCAAGCATACACTATATCATACAATAATGACCTCCAGGGCATACATATTCCTAACAGCTTCATCGCTAAAGTAGCTGCGTAGCCAGTGGGACTTTAGTTGCAACATCTGTCATTGAGACTTTGATTGCAATATAGATCTCAAGAGAGTGTATCACCGTTTTGGAGGAGAAGTGCTAGTTTAGGGACATCTTGGTCCGTTATCTCCATGTTTGAGGCGAATTTTTAGTTTAAGGACATCTCGGTCTGTTATCGCCATTTCTTTGAGATGATGTTTTAGTTTAAGGACATCTCAGTCCGATGTCGCCATATTTGAGGCGAGATTTTAGTTTAAGGACATCTCGGCCCGTAATCAGCTTGTTTGAGTCGAATTTTTAGTTTAATCACATCTCGGTCCGTTATCACCATTTTTTAGGCGATGGAGCTTTTTTGCATACTACTTTCAGAGTTTTTGACTCAGGAAGATAGCGAGCGGACACGAGCGTCATCATTTATCATTTACCTAGATCATGACTCGTCAAGCGTAGTATTTTTTGATGAACCGGCCATTTATTGGCCGGAAGGGTCTTTCGCCATGCATAGCCATGAGCAGGTAGGCTCCACCTTGGTAGACTTTGTCTATAATGTACGGGCCTTCATAGTTTGGTTCGAATTTTCCCCATTTGGCACGATTGGGAATCATTGGTCTTTTGACGACCAACACGAGTTCGCCTTGGAGGAATGTTCTCGGCCTGTCCAATCTTTCATATAACCGTGTCATCCTTGCCCTATAAACATCCAGGTTTTGCTGTGCTATAAGGCGGGTTTCGTCGAGGGCATAGAGCTCCTCGAGCCGAAGATGAGCATTTTCTTCATCTGTCAGCTCATATCGAATTGCTACTCGTAGAGAAGGGGGTTTATTTCTAGGGGAAGCACTGCTTCCGTGCCGAATACCAACATGTATGGTGTTGTATTTGTAGCCGTCTTGAACGTTGTGCGGTATGCTCAGAGAGCTTCATGCAGCCTTTCATGTCAGTCTCTTTTGTTTCTGGACACGGTTTTCTTTATAATCTTCGTCAAGGTCTTGTTGAAGGCTTCAGCTAGACCGTTGGCCCGAGGATTATAGACCGAAAAGTATCTCCAATCTATTTTATGCTGCTGTGCGAAGCAACCGATTTTATGGCTTCTGTAGGCTGGCCCATTATCCGAGATAATTCGTTGCGGAGTGTCGAACCTATAGATGACATGTGTCCTGAAGAAATGGAGGATATTCTCCGTCTTCACTTCCCTTAGTAGTACTGCTTCTGTCCACTTAGAGAAGTAGTCGGTCGTTTCCAGTATGAACTGGTGTCCTTTGGATGATGCTGGTTCAATAGGGCCGATTATATCGGTTTCCCACATTTCGAACGACCAACTAGCTATTGTTGGGTGTAGCGGGTTTGGATGCTGGTGGATGAAGTCCCCATGAATTTGGCATGAGTGACACTGCTTCGCATATTTGAGGCAGTCCTAAATCATTGTGGGCCAATAATAACCCATTTTTTGATCTTCAACTTCATTTTTGGCCCAGCTTGGTGAGAACCACAAAGTCCGTCGTGAGTTTCTTGGACGACTCTCTTTGCTTCTTCTTGTCCCAGGCATCTTAGCCATAGACAGTCGAATGATCTCTTATATAGAGTATCATTGATGAAGGTGAAGGACATAGCTCGTTTCATGAGCTGATGTCGAGACGACGCATTTTCGGGCGTTCGTCGAGATTTGAAGTAGTCTATGAAGACCTCTCACCAATCCCTGACCTTTTTTTCATCCCCTATTTGAAGGGCTATTTGTTCGGTCGTTTCTTTCCCCCGGATGGCTCTATTAGGTCCTTCGAAGATATCTCCGTTGGTGAGAGGATCTTGCGACTTTGCATGATGATATTTACGTCATCGAGGTTTTCGTCAGCTAATTCCTTAGCCAGATTGGCCAACCCATCCGCCTTGCTGTTTTCTGCAAGCGGTATGCTCTTCAGGATGTAGGAGGGAATTTGCATCAGCAGTTGCTGCACTCTTTCGCCATACTTTATCAGCTCTGGCTTGCACGTCTGATAGTCGCTATTTACTTGGCTAACGATCAGCTGGGAGTCTCCATATATGAGGAGGACTTTAATTCCCATGTCAACAGCGATATCAAGACCTGCTATCAAAGTTTCATATTCAGCTTCGTTATTAGTCCCCGGCTCTGTTAAGGAGAGGGCATAACGCAATATCTCTCCTTGTGGAGTCATGAAGATAAGGCCTATCCCGGCTTTGATTATGGGGGTGTTTTTCTTTCGCCTCTTCATGGAAGATGCTCCATCGAAGTAGAGTTCCCATCGGGAATCATTTTCTTCCTTCTCTCCTTCGATTGTGTCGAACGCATGTTCAGCTGGTATTGGATGCTCGGCGAGAAAGTCAGCGATGGCCCGGCCTTTCACTACTTTGAGAGGTTGATACGCTATCGAGAACTCCATCAGGAGGAGGGCCCATTTGGCAAGCCTTCCTGTTAATATGACCCTTGACATCGGATATTTTGGAGGATCCACCTTTGATAGGAGATGGACCTCATGTGCCAAGGCGTAATGTTTGAGCTTCGTTATCACGAAGATCAGTGCCAGGCAATGCTTTTCGATGGGGGAGTAGTTGTTTTCTGCCCCCATGAGAACTCAGCTCAAATAGTATAAAGCTCTCTCCTTTCCCTGATCGTTCTCTTGTGCCCATAGCGCGTCTAGAGAACCCTCATAGGCCGTTGTATATAGGATAAAAGGGTTTTCTCTTAACCGGAGCGGTCAATACCGGTGGATTTTGCTGGTATTTCTTGATTTCGTCTAGTGCATTTTGGCACTTTTGATCCCATACGAACGGGGTCCCCTTTTTCATCAGATGACAGTAGGGACGACATTTTTCGGAGAGGTTGGCTATGAACCGCCGGATATATGCGAGCTTTCCTTGAAGGGATCGCAAATGTTTGAGGGTCCTTGTCGTGGGAATTTCCGTAACCACCTTGATCTTTCAGTGATCGATTTCGATACCCCGGTGTCGTATGATAAATCCTAGGAATTTTCCTGAGGAGACTCCAAACGCGCATTTCAGAGGATTCATCTTCAGATTATACTCCCGAAGACGTTGGAACACTACGTCTAGATGTTCCCAATGTTCCTCATAAGACTTTCTCTTCACCACCAGGTCGTCGATGTAGCATTCCACAATCTCATGGATGAGGTCATCGAAGATCTTCGTCATAGCCCTCTGGTAGGTAGTGCCAGCGTTCTTTAAACCGAAAGGCATCACCTTATAGCAGAATATGCCCAGCGGAGTCCAGAAGGCGTTATGCTTTTGATCTTCAGGATGCATTTTTATTTGATTGTATCCCGAAGATCCATCCATGAAGGAGAAGACCTCATGGGTAGACGTGTTATCGATCATCAGCTCGGTAACAAATAATGGTAAGTCATTCTTCGGGCAAGCTTTGTTGAGGTCCCAGAAGTCTACGTAGATGCGCACCGTCCCATTTTTCTTCATCACCGGAACGATGTTAGCGATCCAGTCGAGATATTGAACTTCTTGGATGAAGCCGGACTCTATTAGTTTCTTGACCTCAGCATTTATACTTATTTCAAGTTCGAGCCGCATTCTTCTTAACGCCTGTTTGACTTGCTTTATGTCCAGCGATATGGCCAGTTTATATACTGCTACCATTGGATCTAGACCCGGCATTTCGGAATAGTTCCATGCGAAGCAGTTTTTATACTGCATGAGCACGTCTTTTAATGTGCCTACCTGTTTTTCAAATAGTAGCTCACTGACGAACGTTAGCCTCGGGTCGTTTTCCGTCCCTAAGTCAATTTTCCTCGGGTTTTCCGCCGTAGTGTGTATCCCGTCTTTCAGCTCTTTTTGGTGCTGGTGGAAACTCTGAGACCACCTCATCCTCATCTTCATTTGCGAAGCACTTGAATGGGTCATCTATAGTCTCGTGCCCTCCCTCCTTTGAGAGTTCTACCACATGGCAGGTATGGGTTTGCTTCCATTCTTGACATTGAGCTGGTACTGTCCTCATGGTATAGGTCCTCTTTAGCTCATGCTTTTGCGGTGGGGTTTCCCTCCAGCTTTCGGATAAAGCGAACTTGCCTTGTTGATACTGGTCTTCGACCCAGCCTTTGAAGGTGAAGCAGTCTTCAATGGGGTGACCTATTGCTCGGTGATAGGAGCAATAATCCGGGTGATGGACCTCGTTTATTTGTTCGGGGTGCCGAGACTCCGAAAGCGCCACCAATTGGTGCTTCATGACAAGGTTGAATATTTTCCTTGTCTTGTCTTGAGGGAAAGAGTATTCCCGACCCATCTTCTTTATAAACGACGAGTTCCAATCAACCTTTGTCACGCCCCACTTCCCAGAGTGCGCTAAGATCGGCACGTGACAGAGCCAACCATGCTACCTGTGGCTAGAAAACATCCCTCCACAGTCACATTACGGTTCTCTATAGATATCAAGAACAGGAAAATAAAAGAAACTATCTAGTACATGTCTATGAGCCAGAATAAACGAGTCAAGAAATAATATGCGGAAGCAATAAATCCAAAGAGCAATAACATCTGGAAAGTATACATAACTATACTGGATACTAACTGGATACTAACAGGTCCTCACTGCTCAGTCTGTTGACTGAAATACTCCTGATCGACCTGCGGCAAAGGTTGAGGATCTGGGCCATGCAAAACCCAGACGTCGGTACGTCATAATATCAACAATAATACAATCAGGAGGTAACAAGACATGCAGGCATGAGTATGAACAGTAATAAGAGTATAACAGTATCACGAATAAGGAACAGTGAAGGGTATAAGCACATGTGATGTGCAGTGAGTAATCTAAACTAAGCTACTGGGTTAATTACTCTCAAGTCTTTGAAATCAATTTAATGAATCGTCGATGTAACTCAATAGTATCCCATGCATGCCCGGGACCACGGTCAAGACTCTCGGGCTGAATCCGAGACGTGCCGCTGGGCAGTAAACAGGTAACATGTACAGACGAATGATGTCACCAGCATCATCCCGGGGCTGGTCTAACCCGTAAAACTGATCAGTATAAGCGTCAAACTGTTGAGTTACAAGTCAGGTTTCATCATTCATTTCCCCTTACCCCAAAGTTATGTATTCAAGTCAGGTATTGATAAATCTGAAGCTAATGCCAACACAGGATCAAGCAGGAACATGTTTGTCTATACAGACAACGGGATATGTCCATCGGGACAACATGTCCGGATTGTCGGCATTAGAAACAGGATCAGGTAACATGTCAAATAGTGATATATCAGGTCATGTCAGGTAGTGTACATGTATCAAGTCATGTCAAGTAGTGGTGTATCAGATCATGTCAGGTAGTGTACATGTATCAAGCGGATGCTCATAATAAAACTGTAGCAAGTACGGGTGCATGATAAAAGCATGGATGCACAAATATTTATTAGGGGTTACATAATGACTATGTAGGGTGTACAATATCAAGCATGGGGTGTCGATATAACAACAATATATAATAATGTGACATGGTATGCGAATGGATATAGAATTAATGGTATGGATGCATAACTATCGATTAGGGTTATATTTACAGTTCCAAGACTAAGTGGGATGCACATTATTAAGCATGGGGTGTTACTACAATAATAACATGAATTAATATGATCTATACATGCAGTTATATATATTTTAAATGATATGGATGCAAACGGGTATCCGAAAATAGTAAAACTTTAGTATGGATGTATAATATAATAAACGGGTAACATTTTACTCATATGGATGCACAATGATATACCTAGCATGTTGCAAGATGAATTAGCATGCGGATAGATATGTAAATAATGATATGGATGCATATGGATATCCGAAAATAGTAAAACTGTAAAATGGATGCATAACTAAACAATATGTAATACTATTATTCAAATGGGTGCAGTATAATGTAGTATAGCATATAGCAAGATTAACTTGCCTCGATCGAATCACGCGACGGATACGCAAGGCACGTCCGACGTCGGTAAATCGTCGCAACGCACAAGCGGCACGCGGGACGGGTCCAGGCAAGGCAAGAGGATGATCACACATGCAAGGTACGTTCACTGGATCACTCGGATCGTCAACGACGAGCATGGCTCCGGCGGTGATCACCGGAATCAAGAAACAAGATCAAGAAAAAGAAAGAAGAAAGAAGAAAGAAGAACAAGAAGTAAGAAGAAGAGGCTATGTATTAAATAAGGAAAGAAAATAAATAAATAAGTAAATAAAATATATATAAATATATATATGCAGAGGAGAGAGAGAGAGAAAGGGGTTGTTAGTTTGTTAGGAAATTAGTTTAGATTTAAATTTTAAAAAAAAAATTATTAGTTAACTAAATTTTAATTTGTATCAGTTTATAAAATTAATATTATATAAATAAAATTTGATATTCTGGTAAATACAAACATAGTCCAAAACAAGCCCGGGTCGGGTCTAAAATTCAGTTTTAAAATACGAAAAATATATACATGTCGACCAAAATTAAAGTTGGATATCCGGGTAACGAAAATGCATACCCCCAAGAATGGATGCACGTACGTGAGCGTAGCCATCCAAACAAGTCCGTTTCACTGAATGGGATGAGAACAAGATGCGCGGATGCTCCTACAGGGTCAGGGGTATCAGGCAGGCCATGCAAGATATTTTTAAACTATTTTATGTGACTTAAATGTTATATTAAAATATGCAGTTGCCAGATAAAATGCCAGTATGCAGTATGTATAAATGAAAGTGCACAAGTCCACGTAACAAGTCGGGATAAATCATAAACATGAATCAAGACAGGTTTCAAGCATGCAGATCGGGTCGGATGCAAATATAGATGTCAAATATACTATTCGCACCCAAAACATAGTAAATCAAGAAAATACCATAAATAAAGAAATACTTAACTAGAATTGGTATAAATGAACTAGAGTGTTAAATTATACCCAACTACAAAAAAAATTTCGTCCTCGAAATTCCCAAAACAAGAAAAGATAAACCAACATGAAACTACAGGAAGAGATCTGGGAACTTCTGTCGAATCTCGTCTTCTCATTCCCAAGTCGATTCTCCATGCGAGCGATTTCCCCAAGAAACAAGTACGAGAGGGATAACCTTGTTCTTAAGAACCTTTTCTCTTCAATCAACAATCGATATCGGTCGTTCCTCAAAAGTCAAATGCTCTCTTACAGTCAGCTCCGAATGATCCAGCACGTGTGTTTCATCTCGAACATACTTACGGAGTTGAGATACATGAAACACGTCATAAACATTCGCCAAAGATGGTGGTAACGCCAATCGATAAGCCACTTCTCCAACACGCTCCATAATCTCGAAAGGCCCCACGAATCGAGGACTAAGCTTGCCTCGACTCCCAAAACGGATCACTCCTCTTGTCGGTGATATCTTCAAGAATACCAAATCACTAATAGCGAACTCTAGGCCCAACTCTTCTGCCTATCTTGTGCTGCCTTCATGTAATTACGGATAGTATTAACTTTCTCTACTGTTTGCACGATCAAATCCAATCCGAACAATCATCGTTCTCCAACATCGTCCCAACAAACAGGTGAACGACACTTGCAACCATACAACGCTTCGAATGGAGCCATCTGAATAGTCGCCTGAAAGCTGTTATTGTATGAAAATTCCACCAAGTGTAGATGATCCTCTCATGAACCCTTGAAGTCTAACATGCAAGCTCTCAACATGTCTTCCAGAGTTTGGATTGTTCTTTCTGACTGGCCATCTGTTTGAGGATGATAAGCTGTGTTGAACTTCAATCGCGTCCCCAAACTTTCCTGTAAACTCCTCCAGAAGTGTGATAAGAATCGGGTGTCACGGTCGGACACGATGCTCATAGGTACTCCATTCAATCTCACAATCTCCTGCATGTACCATTCTGCCAATGCTCTCGTTGATTGACCAACTCGAAATGGTATGAAGAGAGCTGCCTTGGTCAATCGATCAACAATCACCCAAACTGCATTGTTGCCTCTTGGACTCCACGGTAAAGCTGTCACGAAATCCATGGTAATATGTTCCTACTTCCATTGAGGAATCGGAAGTGGTTTCAATAAACCAGCTATCCTTTGATGTTCAGCCTTAACTTGCTGACACACCAAGCACTTCGCTACAAAGCGGGCAATCTCCCTTTTCACGCCTTCCCACCAGAAATGCTGTCTTAGATCGCGGTACATCTTTATGCCTCCTGGATGTACGGAATATGCGGAACTGTGTGCCTCCTTCATAACTTCTTCGCGAATATCTCTTTTTGGCACACACAAACGGCTACTATATTGCAACGAACCATTTTCATGAATCAACAAGTCCGTTCGAAGTCCAGCTTCAACCTCTTCTCGAAACTTCTGCAATCATGGGTTCTGCGACTGCGCTGCTTTAATACTCTCGATCAGTGACGACTGTACTTGCAGCTGCATCAACTGTCCCGAAGAATGCGGTAGCACAATCTCCAACTCGAATCTCCGAAAGTCTTCGATAAGCTCCTTCTATGCAGTCAACATCCAAATCGCTGGCAACCGACTAAACGCATCCGGCACAACATTAACTTTCCCCAGATGGTACTTAAGATCAAGATCGTAGTCAGCCATCAGCTCTAACAATCTACGCTGCCTCATGTTAAGCTCTTTCTGTGTGAACACATACTTTAGGCTTTTGTGATCGGTGAATACTTCGACCCTTTTGCCCAGTAAGTAGTGTCTCCAAATCTTCAAAGCGAAAATTACTGCTGCAAGCTCCAAATCATGAGTTGGGTAATTCTTCTCATGGATCTTCAACTATCTCGATGCGTAAGCTATAACTTTTCCATGCTGCATCAAAACACATCCCAAACCTTTCCCAGATGCATCGCTGTGAATCACCAATCCTCCGGAACTGTCTGGTACGATCAAAATAGGAGCGATTATCAATCTCTGCTTCAACGCCTCAAAAGCGAACGCGCATTTATCCGTCCATACGAACGGTACTTCCTTACGCGTAAGCTTGATCAAAGGCTCAGCCAAACGGGCAAAATTCTCCACGAACCTTTTGTAATATCCGGCAAGTCCAAGAAAACTTATGATCTCTGCTACGTTCTTCGGAATCGGCCAATCTTGAACTGCTACAATCTTTTCGGGGTCAACGGCGATTCCATCTCGGGATTCGACATGCCCCAAAAACTTCACTTCTTCAAGTCAAAACTCGCACTAGCTCATCTTCGCATATAATCTTTCTTGCCTCAATGTCTGCAGTGCGATCTTTAAGTATTCTGCATGCTCTTCAAGGCTCCTCGAATAGAACAGAATATCATCGATGAACACCACAATAAATTGGTCCGAGAACGGTGAAAAGATTCAGTTCATCAAGTCCATAAATATCGCCGGTGCATTCGTGACTCCGAATGGCATCACTAAATACTCGTTATGTCCATATCGAGTTCGGAACGCAGTCTTGCAAATTTCCTCTGATTTAACTCGAACTTGATGATATCCGGATCGCAAATCCAGCTTCGAGAATACCCTCGCACCACTGAGTTGCTCGAATAATTCGCCAATGCGAGGGATCGAGTACTTGTTCTTAATAGTCACCCGGTTTAATTCTCGATAATCGATGCACATCCTCCTTGTGCCATCTTTCTTCTTGATTAGAAGAACTGGAGCTCCCCAAGGTGAATTACTGCTGTGAATCCAACCCTTCTCAAGCAATTCGGTAACCTGCTTCTTTACTTCTTCCAACTCCACTGGTGCCATTGGATAGTACGCCTTTGAGATTGGCGCTGCACCAGGAACAAGATCGATCGTGAACTCCACATCTCATTTTGGTGGTAAACCCGAGATGTCCTCGAACATGTCCATGAACTCTCGAACTACAACCGGTGCTTCCTCCTTATCAACTTCCATCGACGAAAGAACATTGTTTGTTGGCCTAGCCCTAAACTCAACTGGCCCGACAGAACTGCTACCTCCAGCAAAATCAAACTCCGGTTGTCCGGGAATCTGGAAAATCACTTTCTTTTCCCTAAAATCAATGTGAGCGTGGAAAGTGCCGAGAAAGTCCATTCCCAAGACAACTTCATAACTGCCGGTATCGATCACCAAGAAATCTGCAAAACATAAACTGGTAAGCAATGAAACTGAGAGAACCAAGGTAATAAAATGATCATGGAACAAGGAAATGAATCAAGACCAGGACTCCAAGTTACTTAAATAGAGTACCGCATTGTAACTATGCTGCAGTTCATGGGTACAATCACATAACTTCGTTCAAGTCGCCCAAATCCTAGTATCAGAATCGAAGGAATAGGACGGGTGAAACAATAAGGAACCAAAAGGATTTCAAGTCGAGATGCAAGGTCATTTGCATATCGTCAAGACAAGGGTCAAGTGAAAAATATGATTCAAGAATCACGATAATAAAGTGGCATGACTGTAAGTCCACGTTGCGACCCCCGGTTCTTACGGGGAGGCGGAAACGGTATAAAAATCAAATTTTTAGTGCAAGAGGCAACATGGACTAAACAAGGTCGGGATCGTTACCTAAACTAAAACTAGCAAACTTGCTAAAGAGATTTAGCTACTCGGATGAAGATGGTTATACCTAAACTTGAACTCCTTCTTCTTCAAACTTTGTAGAGGTTGATGGTTCTCCTTTGTCGCCTTCTTCCGTTGAAGATGGATCCACCTCGAAGGCTCGACCTTTGGGCTCTTTCTCGAACTTGGAGTGAACTAGAATCGCCGGCTTGCTAAACCCTTGATCCTAGAGTGAGTAGAGAGTGTCTAAGGGATGCTTTTGTTTTTAAAGAGGAGGATTCTCAACACATGAGAAGGTTTCTCTTTGCTAGAGGAAGAAGAAGATGAAGTGAAGAGAGAGAATGAATATGATAGAATGAGCTCACTTTTTCCTTCTTGCAACCATAATGCAAAACAAAAAGAATTATCAAATAACAATAATAATGATAATGAAAAGGTTGATGGAAAGTTTTAGAATGACCATTATCATTACCAACATTAAATGGTTTTGCAAGAATCAAAAAGCATCTTGCTTTTGTAATGATGATGGTCAAAACTTCAACCATGGTCAACAAGTCAACCATGGTCAACAAGTCAACAAAAAAACCAACCATGACACTTTTCATTTTATTAATATTATTAATTGATAAAACATAAATCCATTAGGGTTTGGAAAAAGACGACTGTCAATTGTGCATACGCACCCGTTCCGAAACCCTAATGAAAATCATCTTCCTCCTCCTTAAATAACTGTGCATGCACACCTGCATTCTTGTTCCGAGGAACATGAATACTGAGAGATAAAAGCAATCCCAAATCATATACCAGTATCCGGCTCAAACCAGAGCCCGCTGGCAATATCCGTCCGGATTCCAAACGTGCACAAGTGCGCGGATGAGAACGAACCCTGTCGCAAAACCCTGCGACCTCTACTCTGTTTTGCCCAGAGGTGAATACCCTCTGTGTGGGACTCTAAAGACTCGACACTACGCTGGCAGTGGGTTTAACCACAGACCGCAAGCGGCACTAGCTGTGCGTAACGGTCCCCAGGTAGATGTCGATAAGAAGGCTGACGAGGTGAAACCCCATCTGTACTCCTGCTGAGTCTGAATGTGACAGTCTCCGTACAGTCCGGTCTGTTCGTCTGATACATCGCATGGCGGGCCTAGGGGGCGGTAAACGTCAGTCCCCCAATAGCGGTACAAGTCGTGCCGGAGTGAAGCCTAAAACACCCTGAGATAACACTGGAACCTACCAGTATATCTCGCTTGCCCTGGCCAGGGACTACTCGTGTAATGGCTCTCCTAGACACAGCGCGATGTCAACCCCCAATACCGGGAGAGACGAATCCTGTCTAACCGTCACTGCCTCCAAGTGCTTCGGGACTGCACCCAACCACCACCGGTTTGCACGACTCCTTTGAGCCGTGGTAGGGTAGTGATCAAAGTGCAGTGGGAACACACTTGAGGCGAAGTGCCAGTGTCAAGTCAGCGGACTAAGCTGTACTCATGTCACCTGGGAACTGATAACTGACGATAGGTATAATACCAACCTGTCAGTTCCCGACGAGTCCTGTCCAGTGTACTCGTAACCCAACGAGCACCCGTATACTATCTCCAGTACGACGTACTGATGGCTGTGGGACAGACCATCTCCCACACTGGGATGAGAAGCGCATACGCTAGTCTACTCCGGAGTATCGATGCCCTGTCTCGATAGTCCTGCGACTAGGGACCTGCATAAGGATGTGCTTATAGATTACCCAGCCCCCACTAGTGTGACTGCCATCACAACGCTGGTAATCAAGCAAAGATCCTAAGGGCTCCACTAATGCGTATAAGTGATATAGTAAAATAAGCACAAGTACACATTGAAGTAGAAACAAACCAAGTAGCATACTACTATATTGAGCAAGATTGTTTATACAAGGTGAATATCCCAAGCTTCCATTAAGTAATATACAAACTAGTATGATACAGTAATGGCCTCTAGGGCATATACACTAACAATCTCCCACTTGCACTAAGGCCATGTACTGGCGTATCGAAGACCTATCATCTCGATCAGCCGCTCGAACTGAGTCTGGGGTAGGGCCTTGGTGAATGGATCTGCAGTGTTCTCTTCTGAAGCAACCCTCCGAACCTCGATCTCCTTGCGATCCACGATCTCCCTGGTCAGGTGATACCGCCTCAAGATGTGCCTGGATCTCTGATGGGACCTGGGTTCCTTCGCTAAAGCTATAGCCCCGTTGTTGTCGCAATACAGAGGTATTGGGTCAACAATGGACGGAACCACCTGAAGTTCTTTTAAGAACTTCCTCATCCAGACAGCTTCTTTTGCGGCATCAGATGCAGCGATTTACTCCGCTTCCATAGTCGAGTCTGCAACGGTTTCCTGTTTGGAGCTCTTCCAACACACCGCCCCTCCATTGAGGGTAAAGACAAGAACCTGACATGGACTTGGAATCATCCTTGTCACTCTGGAAGCTGGAGTCAGCAAAGGCCTCGATCTGGAGGTCTTTTCCGCCATACACCAAGAACATCTCCTTAGTCCTTCTCAGGTACTTGAGAATGTTCTTTACCGCTATCCAGTGTTTCTCCCCAGGGTTTGACTGATACCGGCTTACCACACTCAGTGCATAAGCTACATCCGGTCTGGTACACAACATCGCATACATTATAGAGCCTACCGCAGAAGCGTAGGGTATAATAGACATGCGATCCCTTTCCAAATCAGTCTTGGGAGACATCTCTTTTGAGAGGGTGATCCCGTGACAAGCCGGTAGGTTACCGCGCTTGGAATCTTCCATACTGAATCTCTTCAGTATGGTGTCGATGTACCTGGACTGCGAAAGTCCTAATATCCTCTTGGATCTATCACGATGGATCCGGATCCCCAGGATGTATGAGGCATCACCCAGGTCTTTCATGGAGAATCTTTGTGACAAGAACCCCTTGACAGATTGTAGCATAGGAATGTCATTTCCTATTAAGAGAATGTCATCCACGTATAAAACGAGGAATACTACAGTTCTCGCTACAAATCTACTATAGATGCATGGTTCATCTGGATTTTTGATAAAGCCAAATTCGTTTACCGTCTCATCAAAACAGATGTTCCAACTCCGCGATGCCTGCTTTAGTCCATAGATGGACTTAAGCAACTTGCACACCTTTCCGCTGCTCCCACTCTGAATGAAACCCTCTGGCTGATCCATATAGACACACTCCTCTAAATTTCCATTCAGAAAAGCGGTCTTTACGTCCATCTGCCAAATCTCATAATCGTGGAAGGCAGCAATGGCAAGAAGGACCCGAATGGATTTCAGCATAGCCACTGGAGAAAAGGTTTCGTCATAGTCCAAGCCAGGTCTTTGACGGAAACCCTTTGCTACAAGTCTAGCTTTATAGGTCTCAACCTGTCCATCTACACCAATCTTCCTTTTGAAGATCCACTTGCATCCTACGGGTTTTACCCCGTCTGGAGCAATGTCCAACGTCCATACCTTGTTGGTGTACATGGACTCCATTTCGGTCCGCATTGCATCCAGCCATTTCACTGAGTCAACGCTCTGAACGGCCTGCTGGAAGCTAGTAGGCTCATCATAATCTATGATGCAATCCTCTCTATCCCCGTCTATGAGAAAACCGCAGTATCTCTCGGGCGGATGAGACTGCCTACTACTCCTGCGGAGTGGCGTAGGAATGTCCTGTTCTGTTGAACCCTCTGGTTCCACTAACCTTTCAGTAATATTCTGTGGTTCTGGAATTTCTTCCAGTTCTACTGCGCTCCCACTAATTTCCTTTTCCAAGAACTGGTGTTCTAGAAAGTGGGCATTACGAGAAACAAGGACTTTTTGTTCCTCCGCGTAGTAGAAAAGATACCCCCTGGTGTTCTTTGGGTATCCCACAAACTTGCACAGTACTGAACGTGCCTCGAGCTTGTCCGCATGCTGCTTTTTGACAAAAGCCGGACATCCCCAGATCTTCAGATATTGAAGATAGGGTTTCTTCCTACTCCACATTTCATATGGTGTGGAAGGCACAGTCTTAGTCGGAACTCGGTTCAAAAGGTACGCAGCTGATTCTAGCGCATATCCCCAGAATGATCGCGGTAACTCAGCGTTACTCATCATGGACCGCACCATATCCAATAGGGTGTGGTTCCGTCTCTCCGATACACCGTTATGTTGCGGGGTGTAAGGAGGAGTAAGCTGAGAGAGAATTCCGTTCTCTTTTAAATAGTCCAGGAACTCGGCACTTAAGTATTCTCCACCTCGATCCGATCTTAGAATCTTAATACTTTTGCCGGTCTGTTTCTCTACTTCATTCTTATACTCCTGGAATTTTCCAAAGGCCTCGGACTTATGTTTCATTAAGAAGACATAACCGTACCTCGAGAAGTCATCCGTAAAAGTAATGAAGTAAGAATGTCCGCTTCGGGCATGTGTAGACATTGGACCGCACACATCACTGTGTACGAGTCCCAAGAGCTCGCTCGCTCTTTCTCCATGTCCAGTAAATGGAGTCTTTGTCATCTTTCCTTTGAGACAGGATTGACAAGTGGCATACGACCGATATTCGAACGCATTCAAATACCCTTCTGTATGTAACTTCGTCAACCTTCTCTCATTGATGTGACCCAATCTACAATGCCATAAGAAAGTCTGATTTATTTCCGGAGACTTTCTTTTGTGTGTATTCTGGATATTAAAAATCTGTGGTTGATTCAATACGTATATACCATTACTCAATGTACCTGACCCAATCAGAACTTGATTAAGGTGAATGTTTACAACATTACTTACAAACACAAATTCATAACCTTCTTTAGAAACTAAAGATACAGAAATGATATTACAAGTTGCGTTGGGTACAAAAAAGCAATTACGCAAAACCAAAAGATGTCCATCTGACATTCCTAGGTGATAGTCCCCCACGGCTTTAGCATCCATGCTAGCTCCGTTCGCAACTCTGAGGGTCATGTCACCTTCCTTCAAAACCCTACGGTTTCTCAACGCCTGCAAAGAATTACAGATATGAGATCCTGATCCGGTATCCAATACCCAGGAAGTAGAGTTTATTGAAAGACAGTTTTCAATAACATACACACCTGAAGCTGAAGCTGCAACTTGCTTCAATTCCTGTGTTCTGGCCTTCCAGGCCCTGCAATCATTCTTCCAGTGTCCTTTCTTATGATAATAGAAGCACTCTTCCTTATCCACAAGCTTCCCCGCTATCTTTGCTGCTTTACCTTTTCCCTTCGTATCCACTTTACTAACACCGCCCCTTGGTTTGGCGGGGGCCTTCTTCTTCTTTCCCTTGGCTTTCGCCTTGGACCTAGAAGAAGATGATCCTCCTACAAACAAAGTGGATGTTTCCCTACCTTTCTGTAGGGTGCCCTCTGCGCTCCTCAGCATGTTGAGGAGCTCTGAAAGTTCAACCTCCTTTTCTTGTAGGTTGAAGTTCAGTATAAACTGGGCGTAAGTGGAAGGAAGGGACTGGAGAACTATATCCGTATATAGCTCACTCTCCAATGTGATCCCTAGGTCAGCGAGCTCCTCAATGTAGCCGATCATCTTTAGCACATGCTCGGCTACTGATGATCCGACGGCCATTCTTGTCGAGAATAACTTTTTCGACGCTTCGTATCTTGCGATACGAGATTGCTCTCCATACAGTTCTTTTGTATGGAGCAATATGGATTCCATGTCCATATTCTCATGCCTCCTCTGATGTTCGTTGTCCATCGAGGCAAGCAGGAGGCACTTGGCCTTCGCGCTATCAAGTTCCCAACTCTTGCGGATTTCCTTATCCGCGACACTGGAAGTTGGACCAGGGACAGGGGGAGCTTTGGTGGTAAGAAGATACCCCAGCTTGTCATAATTGATTGCTATCTTGACATTCCTGAGCCAATCTTTGTAGTTTGGCCCTGTCAGTTTGTTTTTATCTAGGAGTAACTTAAGTCCAGTCATGTTGATTTGGTCGCTGCAATTAGGAGAGAGAAGAAGAAACACTCAGCATGATGCTCTTGCAAGTTTAGAGTGATTTTTAGTTTGTCTAAACAGGATGGCTCCCACTGTTTCTCGAATCCCTCTTCAAACCATAAAGGAAGAATTAGTCAGGATCAATCCCACCGTACAATACTTGCTTAACCGTTCGGCCAGGCTGGTGTCGGTACTTCGAAGGAGGTTTTCCAACGCTTTCGCGAAGTTCCTTAATTAGAGAACCTCTTTTCCCTGGGGGCGTAGCCCCGCTAACACCTTTCTAGGCACCTACTAGGTTTATAGCATTGATCGTTAAGTGAGAAATTTCCCGAGGAGTAGCATATACTCACAGTAGGATCGGGATCCAAATATCATCGCGTGACGAAACTGAAGGAATCCTACCAGAATCATCACACTCCAAATGGTATGCAAATCTAGCAAGTTTCAGTACTTATGAAACTCCCGATGTGGATTTTTGCCCCATGCTCTTATGACCTTGGCGTGAGGTCAAAATGTCATAAGTCATATGTCAAGTTCGTCCCATCATTATCCAGGTTAATTTGAATCCACCCGTACATACCCTTGACGTAGGCCAAAATGGCAGTACGACTGTCTCAAACCAACGCATTCTATCTATGCAACAGATAAATATCCGGCAGCTACCAATCACTATGCCTTGGCGTGAGGTCAAAATACATAGCTTGAATACTACCGAATATTTAACTGAAATGATGGAGGGCTACGGATGGTTTTGGCAAAACCGTGAACGTAGTGAACTTGATTTAGTCGATGGAACGAGATAGCTTTTAAATGGAGTGGCTCAAACTCCGTATTTTAAAAGTTTGTTTTGAAAAGAACCGAGTGGTTTTTCGAAAATGTTCCAACGACTTTAACTTGGTTTATTTTCTTGCATTAGTTCTTTTAATGCGTGATATTTTTGCATTAGTTCTTTTAATGCGTCCCATCATTTAATCCTACCATTGCAGAAAACAACCAAAATATGACGTACGCTTATGCCATTCGCATTCGCCACTGGGCCCCGTCATTACCCGTTAGGTTACTTAACTAATGACAGAGCGGGGGCTGGGCTAGCGCGTCTGTAAAACATAAGCAACGCCTAAATAATATCATATATAGATATACTGCAATGATAAACATTTCAGATCACAGATAAATACATTGGATATACTAGGAATCTGTAATTTGTACGAGCCTGTAACAAAAACAGATTACACGGTCGCGGTGAATAGCCAATACCCCACCCAAGACCCCTACGGGTGCGGCAAACTACCCGCCAAGTACCCGAAGCGTAGCAATCTCCCTCATTTCCATCAGTAGGCCACTCGACACTTCGGCATACCCGGTAGTTTGTGCACCCCACCATGGGTCTATCCTAGGAGCAAAAACAGTAAAAAGAAATTATACAATGACGGCTACAACCCCGACCCGGTTGTGCGGCCATACAAATAATTATTACATCAATTTATAAATTTACAATGAATGAAAGAAAAACAAAAGCTCATCTCACATCCACCCCGGCTATTCACCCGCGACAATCCAATATATTTATATACACATTCCATCACATTACAGATCATGTATAACCCCGACTAATCGACTTATAGCGATTAGCCGACGTTCAATACATGCAAACATCACAGATATAACCATCATAGTCAAAATGTAGTGAAGTTCGGAAAAAAAAAATACGGAATTATAGGACCCCAAAAGTGAATTTCAGTTCTGGAAAATCTGGGCACATATAATATATTTTAAAAATCCCAAAACCAACACACAAACACACTGCACGAAAAACGATGCACAGAAGACGACAAAGCGCGGCGCTTCCGCGGCGGATGCCTAGCTCATGCGGCGGAAGGGCGGCGGTTTGGACGAATCACTGTATCGTTTTTCTTGGGTGTTCACACAAAACCCTGAGCCGAATTTACAAGTATAAAGTTTTTCATTTTGAGCCAAAAAAATTTCAACAGAAACTCAGGTTTTGTAATTTCTCCGGTTTTGTGATTTTTCGTTTCCGAACTTCGTTACACTTCACTACCAAGCTAGTTTAAGTTTAGTTAGGCTCTGATACCACTGTAAGTCCACGTTGCGACCCCCGGTTCTTACGGGGAGGCGGAAACGGTATAAAAATCAAATTTTTAGTGCAAGAGGCAACATGGACTAAACAAGGTCGGGATCGTTACCTAAACTAAAACTAGCAAACTTGCTAAAGAGATTTAGCTACTCGGATGAAGATGGTTATACCTAAACTTGAACTCCTTCTTCTTCAAACTTTGTAGAGGTTGATGGTTCTCCTTTGTCGCCTTCTTCCGTCGAAGATGGATCCACCTCGAAGGCTCGACCTTTGGGCTCTTTCTCGAACTTGGAGTGAACTAGAATCGCCGGCTTGCTAAACCCTTGATCCTAGAGTGAGTAGAGAGTGTCTAAGGGATGCTTTTGTTTTTAAAGAGGAGGATTCTCAACACATGAGAAGGTTTCTCTTTGCTAGAGGAAGAAGAAGATGAAGTGAAGAGAGAGGATGAATATGATAGAATGAGCTCACTTTTTCCTTCTTGCAACCATAATGCAAAAGAAAAAGAATTATCAAATAACAATAATAATGATAATGAAAAGGTTGATGGAAAGTTTTAGAATGACCATTATCATTACCAACATTAAATGGTTTTGCAAGAATCAAAAAGCATCTTGCTTTTGTAATGATGATGGTCAAAACTTCAACCATGGTCAACAAGTCAACCATGGTCAACAAGTCAACAAAAAAACCAACCATGACACTTTTCATTTTATTAATATTATTAATTGATAAAACATAAATCCATTAGGGTTTGGAAAAAGACGACTGTCAATTGTGCATACGCACCCGTTTCGAAACCCTAATGAAAATCATCTTCCTCCTCCTCAAATAACTGTGCATACACACCTGCATTCTTGTTCCGAGGAACATGAATACTGAGAGATAAAAGCAATCCCAAATCATATACCAGTATCCGGCTCAAACCAGAGCCCGCTGGCAATATCCGTCCGGACTCCAAACGTGCACAAGTGCGCGGATGAGAACGAACCCTGTCGCAAAACCATGCGACCTCTACTCTGTTTTGCCCAGAGGCGAATACCCTCTGTGTGGGACTCTAAAGACTCGACACTACGCTGGCAGTGGGTTTAACCACAGACCGCAAGCGGCACTAGCTGTGCGTAACGGTCCCCAGGTAGATGTCGATAAGAAGGCTGACGAGGTGAAACCCCATCTGTACTCCTACTGAGTCTGAATGTGACAGTCTCCGTACAGTCCGGTCTGTTCGTCTGATACATCGCATGGCGGGCCTAGGGGGCGGTAAACGTCAGTCCCCCAATAGCGGTACAAGTCGTGCCGGAGTGAAGCCCAAAACACCCTGAGATAACACTGGAACCTACCAGTATATCTCGCTTGCCCTGGCCAGGGACTACTCGTGTAATGGCTCTCCTAGACACAGCGCGATGTCAACCCCCAATACCGGGAGAGACGAATCCTGTCTAACCGTCACTGCCTCCAAGTGCTTCGGGACTGCACCTAACCACTACCGGTTTGCACGACTCCTTTGAGCCGTGGTAGGGTAGTGATCAAAGTGCAGTGGGAACACACTTGAGGCGAAGTGCCAGTGTCAAGTCAGCGGACTAAGCTGTACTCATGTCACCTGGGAACTGATAACTGACGATAGGTATAATACCAACCTGTCAGTTCCCGACGAGTCCTGTCCAGTGTACTCGTAACCCAACGAGCACCCGTATACTATCTCCAGTACGACGTACTGATGGCTGTGGGACAGACCATCTCCCACACTGGGATGAGAAGCGCATACGCTAGTCTACTCCGGAGTATCGATGCCCTGTCTCGATAGTCCTGCGACTAGGGACCTGCATAAGGATGTGCTTATAGATTACCCAGCCCCCACTAGTGTGACTGCCATCACAACGCTGGTAATCAAGCAAAGATCCTAAGGGCTCCACTAATGCGTATAAGTGATATAGTAAAATAAGCACAAGTACACATTGAAGTAGAAACAAACCAAGTAGCATACTACTATATTGAGCAAGATTGTTTATACAAGTTGAATATCCCAAGCTTCCATTAAGTAATATACAAACTAGTATGATACAGTAATGGCCTCTAGGGCATATACACTAACAATGACATGTTCCTAATTACGGATTTTCCGATTCGTGTATTGGGTCCAATACCCAACTACAAAAGAATTAAACTCGATTAACCTAAATCCTATGGCTCTGATACCAAACAAACCCTGTCACGCCCCGCTTCCCAGAGTGCGCTAAAATCGGTACGTGACAGAGCCAACCAAGCTACCTGTGGCTAGGAAACATCCCTCCACAGTCACATTACGGCTATCTATAGATATTAAGAACAGGAAAATAAAAGAAACTATCTAGTTTATGTCCATGAGCCAGAATAAACGAGTCAAGAAATAATATGCGGAAGCAATAAATCCAAAGAGCAATAACATCTGTAAAGTATACATAACTAAACTGGATACTAACTGGATACTAATAGGTCCTCACTGCTCAGTCTGTTGACTGAAATACTCCTGATCGACCCGCGCCAAAAGTTAAGGATCTGGGCCATGCAAAACCCAGGCATCAGTGCGTCATAATATCAACAATAATACAATCAAGCGGTAACAAGACATGCAGGCATGAGTATGAACAGTAATAAGAGTATAACAGTATCACGAATAAGGAACAATGAAGGGTATAAGCACATGTGATGTGCAGTGAGTAATCTAAACTAAGCTACTGGGTTAACTACTCTCAAGTCTTTGAAATCAATTTAATGAATCGTCGATGTAACTCAATAGTATCCCGTGCATGCCCGGGACCACGGTCAAGACTATCGGGCTGAATCTGAGACCTGCAGCTAGGCAGTAAACAGGTAACATGTACAGACGAATGATGTCAGCAGCATCATCCTGGGGCTGGCCTAGCCCGTAAAACTGATCAGTATAAGCGTCGAACTGTTGAGTTACAAGTCAGGTTTTATCATTGATTTCCCCTTACCCCCAAGTTATGTATTCAAATCAGGTATTGATAAATCTGAAGCTAATGCCAAGACAGGGTCAAGATGGAACAGGTTTGTCTATACAGACAACAGGATATGTCCATCGGGACAACATGTCAGGATTGTCGGCATTAGAAACAGGATCAGGTAACATGTTAAGTAGTGATATATCAGGTCATGTCAGGTAGTGTACATGTATCAAGTCATGTCATGTAGTGGTGTACCAGGTAGTGTACCTGTATCAAGCGGATGTTCGTAATAAAACTGTAGCAAGTACAGGTGCATGATAAAAGCATGGATGCACAAATATTTATCAGGGGTTACATCATGACTATGTAGGGTGTACAATATCAAGCATGGGGTGTCGATATAACAAAAATATGTAATAATGTGACATGATATGCGAATGGATATAGAATTAATGGTATGGATGCACAATTATCGATTAGGGTTATATTTACAGTTCCAAGACTAAGTAGGATGCACATTATTAAGCATGGGGTGTTACTACAATAATAACATGAATTAATATGATCTATAGATGCGGTTATATATATTTTAAATGATATGGATGAAAACGGGTATCCTAAAACAGTAAAACTTTAGTATGGATGTATAATATGATAAACGGGTAACATTTTACTCATATGGATACACAATGATATACCTAGCATGTAGCAAGATGAATTAGCATGCGAATAGATATGTAAATAACGATATGGATGCATACGGATATCCGAAAACAGTAAAACTGTAAAATGGATGCATAACTAAACAATATGTAATACTATTATTCAAATGGGTGTAGTATAATGTAGTATAGCATGTAGCAAGATTAACTTGCCTCGATCGAATCACGCGACGGATACGCATGGCACATCCGACGTCGGTAAATCGTCGCAATGCACACGCGGCACGCGGGACGGGTCCAGGAAAGGCAAGATGGTGATCACACAGGGAAGGTACGTTCACTGGATCACTCGGATCGTCAGCGATGAGCACAGCTCCGGCGGTGATCACCGGAATCAAGAAACAAGATCAAGAAAAAGAAAGAAGAAGAAGAAGTAAGAAGAAAAGGCTGTGTATTAAATAAGGAAAGAAAATAAATAAATAAATAAAATATATATAAATATATATATGCAGAGGAGAGAGAAAGAGAGAAATGGGTTGTTAGTTTGTTAGGAAATTAGTTTAGATTTAAATTTAAAAAATCTTTTATTAGTTAACTAAATTTTAATTTGTATCAGTTTATAAAATTAATATTATATAAATAAAATTTGATATTCTGGTAAATACAAACATAGTCCAAAACATGCCCGGGTCGGGTCTAAAATTCAGTTTTAAAATACGAAAAATATACATGTCGACCAAAATTAAAGTTAGATATCCGGGTAACGAAAATATATACCCCTAAGAACGGATTCACGTACGTGCGCGTAGCCATCCAAATAAGTCCGTTTCACTGAATGGGATGAGAACAAGATGCGCGGATGCTACCACAGCGTCAGAGGTATCAGATAGGCCATGCAAGATATTTTTAAACTATTTTATGTGACTTAAATGTTATATTAAAATATGCAGATGCCAAATATAATGCCAGTATGTAGTATGTATAAATGAAAGCGCATAAGTCCACGTAACAAGTCAGGATAAATCATAAACATGAATCAAGACAGGTTTCAAGTATGCGGATCGGGTCGGATGCAAATACAGATGTCAAATATACTATTCGCACCCAAAACACGGTAAATTAAGAAAATACCATAAATAAAGAAATACTTAACTAGAACTAGTATAAATGAACTAGGGTGTTACAACTTTTCCTCGATTGCACAGTTTCTTAGATCCGCTTCTTTGTTTCCGAACATTGTTTGCGTTCTTTGCTCTGTTTTTTCCCCTTTATTTCGAGATTTTTTCTTTTTGCGAGGACATACAGCGAGCAAGGGATGGAGGGAATTGTAGTCTTCTTTCTCCGTAGACTGCTGGTTGAGGCGTCGCGTCCTGGTCTTTTTATAAATAGCCATTTCGCGACTGTGGTTATCCATAATCTTTTGACAGGCTTCTTTCATTAGCTTGTCAACTTGTTCTTCGAACGATGAACTTAACGTTCTTAGAGCAGGACCCCGTTCTGTTTCAACTTTATAGCTATTTGGAAGAGCGTTCTCTTCTTCACCAGAGCTGTTTATGACGCGGCAGCTACAGAATCGTTCCCGTTTTTTGGACCAAACATATCCGAGCCCGGTTGTTTCCATCTTACCATTGGGCATCTTTCGCTGGGTCCCAGGGATATCCCAAATCTTTTTGTAGAATTAGGCTTGCCGAACAGTTTGTTCGAGGGGTACACCTTGGCATCTTAACGGCCTTTTCAATCCCTCCGCGCAGTATCTTGGCAGACGGATTGGTTGAAATCTATCGAGTGCAGAATCGGCACCGTGCCAGACTTCATTCTCTACTCTGATCTCCACAGATTGGTAGAAGAGGATCGCATTTTCACCTCTTCGGCTGGGAGGCATGTAGAAAGTCTGCAGTTCTTGTACGATGTATGTATCGAGCGAATCAAGTTCCTTGTAATGCCGAGGCGGAACCATTATGATTTGCAGGCTCTGATATGCTTTGTCGAGGGTTTGCACTGACGGGCGGATGGAGAACACTGTGTTTTCCTCGTCCTCAGAGTCGTTGCCAAAGACCAGAATATGTGTCAATGGTCCGGGCTTGTTGTTTTCTTTCTGGGGTTGCCCCGAGTAGACTATTTCTTTATGTTCCTCGAACTTCTATTTATCCTCCGGCTTATGACACCTTTTTGTATCTTCAAAGTCTGGTAGGAAGTACTTTGCGTCTTCATATTTTCGGACCTCGTTTACAGAGAACGGATTCTACTCCCCTGTGACGGTGCATTCCAAACCATTCTTGAAATACTTCATACACTGATGATGTGTAGAAGGGATGACGTTTTAATCATGCAGCCAAGGCCTGCCGAGCAAAGCGTTATAGCAAGTCTTGGCGTCAAAGACGTGAAACTTGATGTCATTGACGAGCAATCCGAAGCATAATATCAGAATTATGGACCCAAGCATCCGTGACGACTGTGAGTCGAACCCAGAGATAGTAATTTTGTCTCGGGCCAAGTGCTGAACGTTCATGCAAATCTCCTTCAGCATTCTCACGTTGAGAAGGTTGACGGAGGATCCGTTGTCGACAAGGATTTTCCCTATCTTGATGTCGTGGCAGTACCCGGTGACGTATAACGGGCGATTATGTTCGCACATACCTAAGAGGAGATTTTCATCACTGAATGTAATGTCAGCTGTGTGGACCTCTGCCAGCTCATCCTTCATCTTCTCTTCTACGAGGAAAGTTTGGAACTGATCGAGCTCTTATAATGCCTTGATCAGAGACTCTCGTGCTTTTTTGGACAAGAGGAGAGAATCCAATATGCTCAGTTGTGAGGGTATTTTCCTCAAATGTGCCAGGACGTTGTAATTCACCTTATTTTTCTTAAGCGGGTCCCTCACTGCGAGCTCTTTGACAACTCCCTCATCAAGGGTGATTTCCTCAGGGATTTTTTCTTTCCCTTTGTCTCTTTTGCTCAAACCTTTGTTTGTAGGTCTGAGGTTCTTCTCAGGCAGCGTGCGGTTACGCTGCTGAATGTTCTCGCAGTTCTCCTCCTCCTCCTCTTTTTCCGAGGTGGAGTCCTTGAAGAGAGGGCTGAGGGTTATTTCATCCTCAAAATCACTCCCGAAAGTAAGAACTTAGAGTTTTTTCCTTTCCGGGCTGGTATCAACCATATGACAGTTGCCAGTTATTTTTTCACACGTACTTGTCGCACCTTTTTGTTGTCGACGAGCTTCGCGCTTCATCCACTTGAAGTGTTTTTGATGGGAAACATATCCTTGCCACCACTTCTTGAACGCACTGCATTCTTCGCTGGGGTGGGTGACCTTCCGATGATATAAGCAGTAGTTTGGATGTGAATCCTCTCCGTCGAGATGTATGACCCCGGGAGTATTCCCTACGAGAGGTGGCAGTTTCATTAGCATTGACAGGGCTTTGGCGAACCGCTTCTCTGCCTTGATCTTGCTCTTATTTATGGCAGGTGTGATTCGGTTTGGTTGGAGTACTTTACAAATCATCCTCGCCGCAACTTCTTTATCCTGACGTTGATGCTTAGCCTTTTCGTATATGGTTGTTTCGCATTCTCGATCAGCTTTACTTTTTCGAAAGGCTTCGTTTAACAGCCTATCGATCGGGTCTTCTGGCAGTTCCGGGGATTTTAGCACCGATTCTGCCCCCAGTTTCTCTGCTTTGTTTTCTGACGCTAAGGGAGTTTCTTCATCATTTAACAACGATGGGAGACCATGTGGCAACTCGCTACATAGTCTTCGGTTTCTTCTGATGAGTCGTTTTCCTCATCGTTGTCCCTATCTTCGTTCTCAAGAATATACTTGAGGAACTCTTCGAGGGTGACCGGTGTCCGCGCCTTCTGGTTGTACTCCTCCAACGCGTCAATGTACTTTTGTATGTTTTTGCGCTTGTTGTCATCCTCGGCAGGTTGCACAGGCTTCTTGGTCTTCTTCTTTTTCTTCGAAAACTTTGAAGGCCTGACTTGGGGATTTTTCCCTTTTTCAATAACTTTTCGTACGGGACGCGGTTTCAGCACCCCTTCGATAATTTCGGGTTCAAGCTGGCTTTTCCACCTAACTGCCAGTCATGCCTATAGATCTTTCAGCATTCTTTTGGTTTTAGCTAAAAGAACGACTTCCCATGGAGCTTCTTCCACGAGCGAGCATTATGCCCCGGTGCTTCCACCTTTTTGGGAGTGTGCTTCTGTGGCGGGTTCACCCTCCAGTTCTGAGAAAACGTGAACTTCCTCTGTTGATACTGGTCCTTGACCCAGTTCTTGAAGAAGTAGCAATCATCAATTGGGTGGCTCACCATTCTTTGATAGGAGCAGTAGTTGGGGTTGTTGACGTCGCCGAGTTGCGGTGGACGCCGTGGGTCTGGCAATGTGATAAGTTTGTTATGCATTGCCAACTCAAATAGTCTCCTCGTCTTATCACGGGGAAATGAGTAAGCGCGTCCTAGCCTTTCTTCAAGGGATAGACGTGGACGTGCATTATTTTGGCGAGCCACCGATTTTGGGTCGCTCGGTTGTTGTTGAGCATTGGCGACGAAGGCCGCTTTCCCTTTACCCTTGGCATTTTGAGGGTCCTTATTTGAGGAGGAAGGCCCGTGGCCCATCTGGTCCATTTGGTCCAGTTTATCAATCAGAGCCAGGAAGGTTGTTGGCTTGAAGAACGTCATAAACTGGGACACAGTCGTTTGCAGATCTAGTGTCCCGATAAACATGCCCACAGCAGGGGATTCTTCGATGCGTTGTTCGTACTTTGACCATAGGTTCCGCCACCGGATCGCGTATTGAACCAAGGTTTCTCCCGGCTTTACCGTGGTATTGATTAATGCCATGATCGGGGTGCGCTTTCTTGCACTGGCGAACTCCTGTGTGAACAACAGTTCCATTTCCGTGAATATTTTCACAGAGTTGTTTGGGAGCTCCGAGTACCATTCAAAGGTTGTCTCTGACAGGCTGCAAACGAACTGGCGAAACAACAGTTTGTCGTCACCTCTAGTGTTGCCGCACAGAGCTCTGAACTACACGACGTGCTGGTGTGGGTTGCCTGTCCCCTTGTACACATGGAATTTGGGGATCGTATATCCCGACGGGTACTTGATTTGGTCATACCAACCTGGATATGGTCGCCCAATTCTAACAGTTTGGTCGGCCGCTTCACTAGCTTGATGAGCTCGTATTTGTTGAGCTATATAGTCATCAAGAGCAGCCTTGGAGATCGTTTCCTCTTTAGCTGTCGATAAATCCGGAAGAGGGTTTGAAGTTTCCCCTCTGTCATCCTCGATGATTATCGGCGGATTCTCGGCTGGAGGCTCTGGCTGGATCATCATTCCAACCATGTCCTGGAACAAAAGCGCCATCTACTTTATGTTAGCAGCTTGTTCTACGGACTCCTTGTCTTTTCTTTCAAGCACCCTTCGTAGGAACTCTATATCGATCTCCTGTTCTTGGCGCTTTTCGGCTGTTGAATTCGGACTTTCTTTCTGTCCAGCGAGTGCTGTTATTTTGGTCAGTATCTTTTGGAGCTTTTGTTGTTGCTCCTGAGCTTTTGTCAACGACCGAGTTTGTGGCCGGTGACCTATGGAAGCATGGCTTTCTTCATTTTCAGAATCCATGTAAACCGTGTGTACGATCACGCCCCTAGACTAGGGGCGTTTGGGTCCGTCACCTTTGGAGTTTGCTGCCGGCAGTAGAATTTTCTCCGGCCTTATCCTTTTGTAGGAGGTCGAAGTTGAAGGAGCTGTTATGACATTTACCTCTATAGAAGAAGCCCCACGCTGTATGACGGAGGGATGATCTTTCTTTTGCTGAGCCTTCGATTTCTTCGGTCGGCGGGAGTAGTTTTCGTCGATCACAGAGTCCTGGACTTTTTCCAGACTCTATGAATTTGGGAGGAGAGCCGCTGATGGGGCCGCTCCTGCTTTTCCTACACATGGACCTCAACAGGAGGAGGTGATTTCTTCAGTACCGCTGTGGGGGAGTTTTTGCGCACCCTCTTCAGCGGTTCAAACCTGTTCCCGGTTGGAACAGCAGCATCGACTTCTACCATTAGAGCTGGTGGGGTAAGTCCAGAAAGGGAGTTGCCCCTGGCTTTTCTTACTCGGTGCCAGTGGCGACACCGAGCTTGCCTTGTTGAAGGGACCGCCTCGGTTTTGGAAGTGGTTGCAGCTTGCCCCTGGTTTTGTTGAGGAGCTCCAGCAGTTACCAGCCTGTTAAAGACCGATGTCCTTGGTAAGATTTGATTGGAGATGGTCAGCCTCTCGAAGACCGATCGCCTAATTAGTGAAGCACTTTTGATGGATTCATTTGCAGCAGGAATTGGGAGGGCTATCCTTTTTGGGGTAGCCCCTTCGGGAATCACGGGCTTTTTGCGGGCCCGCTTGAGCTTTGGCTCAGCCTATTAAAGACTGAGACCCCCTTATTGGACGACTCGTTGAGAGGAGCCGTTGCAGTCGTCAGTCGGTGGAAGACCGACTTCTTGGGAACATCGTGTTGCGGTGTTGAGGCACCGACGCTCATTGGTGGGAGCATGGTCCCGAAAAACAATCTGGTAGTAGCTTGAGTTACTTGCTCCCCGGCATTGAAAAGGTGGAGGCTGCATTGGGTCCGTAAGTCACTCCTCCAGTTGGGGCAGAGCGGGAGTTGCTGTTGTAGGTTGTTAGTTGGAAGCCATTGATGTTCTCTTCTTCTGCACAGGGATAAGACACCAAATCTTAGTACCTCGAATCCAAGGGCAACCATAGTGAACCGTGATTTTGTTCGCGTAAACGACACACGAAGTGTGGAAAAAAGAAAAGGTCCCACCGGGCATGCCAGAATCTGTTCACTGCCGAAAATAAAGACGAACTGGGATAGATCGTCTTGCCTGAATCTGGGGGCAGATGCTTATTGGGGTCAAAAATTACACCCCGGTTGACCAAGTCAAAATCAAAGTCAACCCTAAGCCCAGGTCAAAGGGACCGACCCTATGACAAAAGGAATGAAGCCATAAATTGGTTTAATGTAATTCTTTATATATATATATATATATATAGAGAGAGAGAGAGAGAGAGAGCGAAATAAATGTATGTAAAATAGGCAAAAATCCAAAATTTTGTAAACCCCATGGCTTATGTGCAAAAAGAGATAAACACATAAGGCATGGGGTGGCACAAGTGCTATTTGGCAAAGCTCAAGGGGCTATATGTAAAGTGTGTAGCATATAAAGGCAAACATGATGAAAAAATCAAGGACAACTTTCCATTCTCTCAAATTCTAGGGTTTGTGTCTCCTTCTCCTTCTTCAAGGTTCTAAACCTTCTTTCTTTTTTGAATTAAATCAAGAGTTCAATACCTCTTTTTCTAAAAAGAAACTGTTTTTCAACATAAAACCCTTAAGGGGAACTCGGATCTTTCATCAAATCCCCAAAATGGGAGATTTTTGAGTTTCACCCCTCTTTTTCTTCAAGATCCCGCCAACGGAGAGGAGGAAGAAGGAGACCCTTTTCTAAAAATCCCATTTCGGGAAGATCCAAGGCTTAAAAGAAGATCCATGGCTAAAGGGGAGAAGAAAGGGGTCCCCTCTGACCATCTTAAAAGATTACTAGGAGTTTAACTCCATTCAAGGTATGTTGGAGTTTAACTCCATAAAGAAAACCCTTGTTAGGAGTTTAACCCCAAATCTATACATAATCCTTGTTAGGAGTTCAATTCCAAAGCCCCTTGGGAGTTCAACTACCAGCCCAGGGACTAAGCCCCTTTTCTGCTAGTATTTCCAGCGGTCGCGTGCCGCGCACGTGACCCACGAGCGTCCAGCGGTTGCGTGCAGGGCATATGACAAGCAAGCCCTCAGCGCCCACGTGCGCCTTACAGGATCCGCGGGCGCTCAGCGATCGCTTGCAGGGCACGTGACTCACGGGCGTCCAGCGCCCAACGGCCGCATGCAGGGAACATGACCCGCAGGCGCCCAGCGGTCGCGTGCCGCACACGTGACCCACTGGTGCCCAGCAGCCGCGTGCAGGGCATGTGACCCGCGGGCGCTAAGTGCCCACACGCCGGGCATGTGACCCGTGGGTGCCAAGCGCCGGGCACGTGACCCGTGGGCGTCTAGTGCCCACGTGCCATGCATGCATCTTTAAGATGCTCCCCACCCCTCATTTTCCATACACTCCGCACCCAAAACACATCCCTCGTTGGAAAAAAAATTCTGCAAGGCCCCCGTAAAATCTGTGAGGCCCCTGATATATCCAAAAACCTTTCAAAACACAGCACATGCACACGGCACATCGAGTTCACATGACCAGTTTAACCCGTCAATCGGAGGTTCTCTCGCTCCAAAAGCGAGGGATAATTAACAGCAGCTTAGTCCATGACTGCCGGAGATTCGGATCCCCACGATTAATAAACCCCGGCCTACCTTAGGCAGGGGAAATCTGTATACGCCTGACAAGCGACGCGTATTCCCATCTCAATAGGGTGACGAAAAACACCCTACAATGCTATTTGGACTTCTCCATCCACCTCTCCGAAGATACCAAGTTGATTTATGGCACCATATATCGGAGGTTTGGAAGGATGCGACCGTTGTAGCAGACTTTATCAGATTCCACCTCATTTTATGAGGGTTTTTTTTATTGTGGGGACGCTCTTCCCTGCAGGCACAAGCCACTGCAGTTAATTACGTTACTGCATCGCGATAACCACTTTCTCCTGCTCCAGCGGTTCACTTCGTGTCGTGTATGTTTTTAGTTGTTTAGTTTGTCCGTGGATTGTATACGGAGACTAGTTTATGTCGTTGCCCGTAAGGCGTGGATTAGTCCAAATCCGTATATTTTTAGATTTGGGTTTGGGTTGATTTAAGGATCGTTAATCTGGTTTGAGATTAAGATCAGCTTAAACATATGAGCATTTGGGCTCGATTATTTTAATTTAAGGACATCGCGGTCCATTATCGCCATATTTGAGACGAAATGTTAATTTAAGGCCTTTTCGGTCCTTTATCGCCATTTTTAGAGGCGAATATTAGTTTAAGGACATTTCGGTCCATTATCACCGTATTTGGGGGCGAATATTAGTTTAGGGACATTTCGGTCCATTATTCATCTTGCGCGCACGTGTATTTGTTATGTGACGAACTGACCAATGGAGATATGAAATGTGCCCAATTTGGGGCACGATCCGATTTGAGGCGTGCACGTCAATTTGAAAGTGCATCAACGAAAGAAGTTGTTGGTCGTCGGGACCCGCCACCTCACTGAAGACGTTAAGGAATTACAACGACATGTATCAGAGGTGTGAAGAGATGTACCCTTAAACCAAATCCCATATTTGAGGGAAAAGGGGTTATTGTGGACCTAAAAATCATTAGTCATATTTGAGACTAAGAACTTTAGGAGACATAGGATGAATATCATTTTCGATATCATCAATGGGAGCCACTAGTCAATTTTGAGACTACGATCAATTTGGGAAACCATGAGCAATATGAGCTCAGTTGATTTAAAAACAAAGAGGTTTGACCTCAGGAAACATAGCCAATTTTGGGCTGAGATTAAGTTTCCATAATTACCCAACAGTGCCGATCACTGGGACGTACAGTGCTCACGTGTGAAATACGTGGGGTGCTGGATTAGTGCTAAGCACTAGAGTCCTGTGGTACTCACGTGTGAAACATGTGAGATGTTGGATTAGTGCTAAGCACTAAAGTTCCGTGGAGCTCACGTGTGAAACACATGAAGCCTCCATAAGTGAACGTTTATTAGTCATTTTGGACTAATCATGGAGTGCTGAGCACTCTACATGATACTCATGTGGGAAGCACGTGAGTGCTGGGCTTTGGGATTTATTTGTTCATTTCCTTCTTTTTACAGAAATACTAAACACTTGGATAGAGCTCACATGCATTTCACGTAATTGCTTCCTTTTGGGGCGGCTGCTTAATTGACAAAGAAGTTTTTCTTTGCTTTTTAGGCGTCCACGTGAGAATCTTGTGAGGCAGCTTTGGCTGTTCTTTTTGTTCGTTTGAAGCACTAGCGTGGGAAACACGTAAGGCTTCAAGATAGTTGTTCAGTCGAAAATATCGCACATTTGATATAACATTTTCCTTACTTTTCTTAAATATTTAAAGGTGTTTATTATAAATATGAAACATATGAGGGTTTATCTGTAAAATATCTATTGTCATATGTTTATATATTATAATTAACATTCTGAAGTAAAATATATGCGTATAATATTTATATAATATTTTAGTAATTTAAATATGCATATCATATCAAATATCCCTAATCAATATTCTTAAAATATAATATCATATAAAATGGTTAGGATAATATCTCAAAAACACCAAATATTACTAACACTTTGATTTGAGATATTGTGCAGATATTAGCTCAAGTCTGGAATCAAGGAGATCTAGAAAAATCTAAACATCTAGGTTAAATCAAGATGTCGGAATCGAATCTGCCAAAATATTGAAGCAAATCACGAGATCTAGCAACGACAGAGACCCGTAGCATTATTTTCATAATCTATACATCTAGGGGATCTCCAAACTGCAGAGACCCATGCACCCCTTGATGAATTAACTCAGTGGATCCTTCAGTTGGTATAAATCTCAAATTTCAGATCTTATTTTTAGTTCTGTTTAGTATAGGTTTTAGGATATCGGTAATATCGTATTTTGTTAGATTTTAACACTGTTTTGTATCTGCTATATTCTTGCTAACCTTTAACCAAATCAAATAGAACAGTAGAAGTATAAATTTGATCTAGAATGTATACTTGAAACACGGACCAATTCTAACACTTTTCAACCAGCGAAACATGATGATTTCCCGGCATCGCCGTTTTTTTGGGGAGTTGGGTGTTGAAATTTCTAAGGTGGCTCTCTGTATGTCTTTTAGGGTATCTGGTATAGTTTGATTTTTTTATTTAGTCTGTATATAAAATCTGGAAGTAAATTGCTTGTTTTGGTTATAATTCTAAAATACGATATGAGTATTTCGTGTCATGATTTCTATTTTTCCAGTTACGGATAGAATGGGGTTAGCTTAGGTTACTCTAGGTTTTAGATAGTTCACGATATTCTCATGTAGCACGTTTAATATGAAAGTCTTTTAGTTTTTCACGTCTTCGCCGTATCGGATTTTAACCGCTTTTATACGAAAGTTAATTTCGATGTTAGATTTGACCGCGGGGACTTCGGAGGCCGTAAGGAAAGGAAAGGGATTGATGATATCCGAGTAGATTCGACTTATTCTGGTGAGTAGACTAAACATCTACCGGGGGCATTGTATGGATGACGTATAACTAGAAGTTGGTTATAATTTCTTTCCATTCATAGTGTTGTATATTTAAACATAGTATTTCATATTATGCATCCATAACCATAAATTGTTGTTTATTAACACTTGTTAGGACACTTGCACTATTATCGATGAGTTATGTTTCACTTGCACCTCCCTACCTGTTACACCACACCTCATCGGTAATTGACATGTCGCGTACACCCTTAGAACTTGCTATGTCACATATACTCTATTGCACACTGTTAGCATCACTAATAATTATTGTTATACATACCTGTTGTTATAATGACGCATATCATATTTCAATTTAAATTGCTACTCTACCATCACATATATTGGATTATAAGGAATTCTGTTTTGAGTTTTATACATTGCTGGTCATATTCGATGAATTTTCATGATTGATGTGATATGTCCACCATGAGTTGTTTTTATGATTTGGATTTACTCCGAACCGAGTGAGGGGGCTATACGGTTGCGGATTTATACGTTATCCAGACTGAGTGGGAAGGGGGATATACAGTCGAATACATGGTGGACCCGGTCGAGACCGAAGGGAAGGAAAGCCGCATTTGAGACGGGGAGACTAGCGAGGACACTCGATACCGGAGATAGTTGTAAAACACGGCGGATGTCTGGAGGATACCGACCAATGTTGCTGATTGACAGGATCGTTCGGGGAATGATGCCCGCTAAAAACAGAAGATTTGTGTCGGTGTTGGACACGGAAAGATGAATCTTATATGAAAATGATCAATATTTTGAAATACTTGATGAGATTTCGGTGTTATTTTATACATTCATTACAGTTATGTATTCATATTTCTATATGTTATCATACATCATGCTTACTGGTAGTTCACTTTTAGCTCTGTTTCGTCGTGCTTACAATGCCAACTGTGAGAGCTTAGTTTTATTCACTGAGTTGGCAACTCACCCCCGTTGTGCTTTAGTTCCTTGCAGGAGACGCGTGGACGCGTTGCAGTAGTGTGGACACTTTTTGCGGCTTTTATCGCTTTTCTTGCTAGGTGGGTTACATATGCAGTAACCGCCTATTTTGGTATATGTATTTTGGATCTCGTATTACTCCATCAGACCCTGTATATTTTGACTTAGAACGAGGCATACTTGTATATGTTTTGATTCGTTTTGAGTGAGATCGACCAGTTATGCTAGTTTATGCTCCTTTATATTATGCATGTGATTCTTCGCTTTTGAGCAACGTATTGTTATTATGTAAGTTGTTTCCACCGGTTAGCGTTGTTTTGCTCCCAATTAGGGACGCCACTTATTTAAACATTATATAACTGCTTTTATTAATAGTTAAAAAGGGAAGTGCTGTTGAAAGTTTAAATGCAAAAAATCAGTTGTATGAATTTCATTTCTTAAAAACCATTTGAAATGATTCCTCATTCTTTCCACTTTAAAACTGTAAATTTCTTAATTCCGGGTTTTGATCTTGGTTTTCTGGCTTACTCGGATTGTGTCAACATATTTTGATGTTATATAATCTAAGTGCCGGTCACGCACCAAATTCGGGTCGGGACAATCATGATCTTAATAGCATATCTTAATCTATGAAATCTAGGATTTCTGGTTTTGGGGCTATATAAAGGACGGAGAGCCTCACTTGGAAAATCATCAAACCGAAGAGATCACGAAGTCTAAGTCGACTCAAGCATCTAGGTTGATCAATCAGCTGTTCATCTACTGTCATATCGTCAACCTTTAACTTCATGAACTCCGGAATTAACATCTCGATAATCTTAGCAAAGGTTGATACTGCTGTCCGAACAGTACCCAACACCATGAACTTCGGAGAGGGGAAAACATTACGTCTCAAGTTTGCTTGAGCTCAAACAATGACTCTACCATCTGGTGTGGATCCCGAAGAAACTCGCTCCACTATTAGAACTCGGTCAAATATGAATAAACGATGTGTCTCTATATCATCGGAAAGTCACCCCGGTCAGTCCTTGTCCCAGACAAGTCTGCTTTGACCATATCTCTAACAGCAGCCCTCTCGGCCCTCATAAACATGGTGATCGAAACAATCAATCATGCACTGACGAAGATAGATCAACGGAAAGAATAGAAGGAAGATCTCAAGATATAAATCCTAAGGTAACTTAGGTGGAGTATCATATCGTAAATATGCCGCGGAACATATGTACGGTACATCACTCTACTTAGTACCTACTCCATCAACAAGGGTCATCCTATATAACGAAGGTTCGGGTATAAGACTCCCAAAGTCAAGTCTAAGTCCTATAAGGTCAAGCCCAGATAACAAAATATATTCCCAGACTCCATATAGTCAACATAGACTCGAACAAAGGTTACACCAAATGCTCTGATACCAACTTTGTCACGACCCAAGTGTGGCACGTGACCGGCACTTAAATCACGTGACATCTAAAGACATCGACGCGGTTCAAGTAAGCCAAAACCCGGAATCTAAACCTTTTTTTGAAAATATTAGAGGTGGGTTTAAAATAGTCATAAGATGGAATCAGTTTAAATAACCTTTAAATTTAACTAAGTATGTTTGGAAAGCATCTATGACGTTTTGAAATTCTGACCGCACCTCCATTGAAAATTTTATATAAAAACCCGATACAACTACCACAATAACATATCATCCCAACGGAAGCTAGCTTTCACGTCCAAAAGACGGAACAGCCAAATAATCTATAACAGAAGTCGACTCTAAAGAGTGCGACATCACCACACATAAACTCTAAGTCTCGCTTCTAAGTCCATAATATATTATTTCTAAGTTGATGGAGTTCCGTAAGATACAAGAATATATGAATAATCAAGAGTGAGTATGATACAATAATAACTCACTTACCCATCAATCCCCAAAAGAATATGTGCCCAAGCCGCTGATAATCCAAGCGGTAAAACCTGCAAGAAACTGTGGCACAATGGGGATGAGTCGCCAACTCAGTGAATAAAAGTACATCTAAAGGTAGAAATCGAAATGCATGACGATACCTAGGTCATAAGTATGGTCCTATCATAATCAGTATCTATATACTATATGATATACAAATGTGCAATACTAACTATCATGCAATTCCAATTATAGTACCTCAATGTCATATGAGTCAAAATAATGAATCTATAATCCATATTGGAATTCCCTTTTTGTCTATGAATATCTGTACAAATATATGTAGGTACTGTTTCCCCGGATCAGTCCTGATGAATCCAATAATTAATATCTAACTGTGTACCCCATGATAATGACCATATCAATATATATATATATATATGTCAAGCATCGACGTCTCAAATCCGAAATCTGTCGTGTCCATCATCGACACGTAAATATAGGTACCGTCGACACCATCTCAACAGATGATCGCCGCCCGATATCCCTGGCTACGATCATTATCCCCTGGATATCCGCCATGCCTAATCGAACCCCAGTCAGTATTCCCTGGATATCTGTCATGCTCGTTTCTATCTACGGTCAGTATCCCCTGGATATCTTTCGTGTTCATTTTTATCTCCGGAATCGAGTCACCTCGTTAGGCTCCCCGCCTATAATGCGGCTATCCTGCCCTCGGTCTCGACCGGGTCCACCATGTACCCAACTGTATCCCCACCGACTCGGTCTGGATAAAATTGTAAATCCGTAACCGTATACCCACCGACTCGGTCCGGATATCAAAATCAGAAAACACAATTCTCATGGTGGACGTTTACTTATCATATAAAATATCAAGTGAGGAAGAAGAAATTTGCATAGATTGTATTGATGATATACTATATATATACGTATATAACAGTGTCCCATACCACCGATATATATCATCAGGAGTAAATATCCAGAAAATCCATAAGAATCAAATACAGCATCAATAGTACTAATATTCGTAATTTACAACAGGACTAAAGAAGACTACGTAATTATATCATATAATTATAGATTTCAATTCTACTGTGTCATGGTACTACTAATGATGTGTAGTGTACCATACGCGTCTGTGCTCGTGCAACATGGCAATCATTAGTATTTGTGCAAGTGTTCTACGGTGTAACAACCTATTTATTTTAATACATGTATAACAGCACGGTTCAACAGTGACATGGCAGTACCAATGAGGTATAGTGTAACATATATTCATGTGCTTGTGCTGCATAGTACTCATCGGTATTTGTGCAGTGTTCTATCAGAGTGTGCGAAATGCAGAAAAGTATAATATGGACAATATAATGCAACACATAAAGTAACCAAAACGTAACTATTGTAATTACTTGTTATGAGCTATACCATTATCTTTAGAAATGATCGAAACGTTGAGTTTGAAAGAAGGGAGCTGCCCTAGATTTAAAATAAATATCCGTTTTAGAAACTGGCACGCATCCTAGTACTTTTATTTAAAAGACAACGAATCATAGTTTTTGAAAGAATATAGCTCACACCAGTATTACATCCTAAAAACAGAATATAAACTAACTCTACGAGTCAAAGGATAAATGGGCCGTTATTCGGCATACCAAGTTCATCATTTCCAATACGTATAAATCCTTGTATTATATCTCATCATATCATGATATATGTATCATCTCAAGTCTATCGTGATCCCTTATACAAATCATCAAAGTTTATCCATATCGTATCACTGTTTCTCGTCTATAACTATGCATAAAACTGTTTGAAATTTAAAGGACATGCTAGATGCGATATTATATAAATATCTTGAATAAGTACTAAGCTAACTAGATATCATAATAATATTTATAAGGTTGCGGGGGTATTATACGCCATCCACCCGACTTCCCCAGTAGATATAAATCTACTCACCAACTTGAGAACTCGCTGAATCCACGCTGCTATATCGCCCACTCCATCTCGGAATCCTCGAATCGTACCTATAGTCGTATTTAAATCACATAGATGTAAATATCATATTGGAAATCAAAACAACAAGTTAAACACCCGTAGGTTAGAACCTACAGCATACTTAACTCAAAAACGACCATAGAATTATGTCGTTAACGTATATACGTTAACGGTTCAGCTACAACATCAAAATACAAAAACTCTGTATCGTAAATATCTGAATTTTGACAAAACCATTTCTAAAACGTTCCCAGATTTTATTATGTAAACATTTAAACAACCCAAATAATACAGAAACTTATCAAATACCCAAAATAGGCCACAGAAGAAAAACCAATACAAAAGGGTACAAGGGGGCCGGTGTCGCCGGAATTTTGGGGTGGGTCGCCGGATTTTTGGGAGGAGTTTGGGCTCATGTTTGAAGTGGTGTCTCCTAGTAATCTCAGTATGCTTTTGATCTTGCTAGTTTTTCTAATGTATATACTTATTAGTTCCAGGTTCACTTTTTGTGGCTAAATTATCACAAACACTAAACATGCTATGTGTCGTATATATATAGTGTTAGTTATATGTATGCCCTAGAGGCCATTACTGTACATACGATGTATATTCTAGTGGATGCTTGGACATATATAAGGAGGACTTTCTTGCTCGACATGATAGTACGCTATCTGGTTACTCTTTATCTTAACATATACTCTGACCGTCTCTATGTTATATGTTGATAAAGCCCTTAGGATGAGTACTTGACTACCAGGACTATGATACAGATCATACTAGTGGGGACAGTGTAGTCGCCAAGTATATCCTTCAAATGTTCCTAGTCATGGGAGTACCGAGACAGGGCATTGATACTCCAGAGTAGACTAGCATATGCGCTTCTTGACCCATATGATGTGCGATGGATGATCCCATATCCATTGGTGTTTGACATCAGAGAAGGTATACGGGTGCTCAGTGAAGACTGGGTACACTGAACGGACTCGCCGAGAACTCCCAGATGGTATTATACCTCACGTCAGATGGCAGTTCTCTGGTGACACTGGTACAGGTTAGTCTGTAGACCCGAGATCGTCATAGAGTCTTGTGTGATTCCCACTTTGCTTTGATTTCCATCATACCACGTCCAAGAGGGCGTGCAAAACGGTGGCTTTTGGGTACAGTCCCGAATCACATGGAGGCAATGAGCGATAGGAGGGGTTTCGTCTCTCCCGGTATATGGAGTTGATGTTGCGCTGTGTTCGATTGGCTATAACTGGAAATGCCTGGCCAGGGTTGCTGAGATTTACTGATAAGTGTTATCAGTAATTTCTCGAACTGTTATGGACCTCATATCGACACGACTTATCAAGCTACTGGGGTCTGACGTTTACCACCTCTAGGCGAGATATGCGACATATCAGACGAAGAGACCGGACCATACGGGAGTGTTACTGATTGGATTCGCATGAGAATGTACAGGCTTGCTTGTTGATCTTCCGATCGCTCAATACCTGGGTGGCTGTTACGTTTAGCTGACCGCTTGCAGCTTGTGGGTGTTTGATATGATCATCACCTACTGCCGGCGTATTGACGATTCTTTAGAGTCCTACACAGAGGTTTCCTAGCTCAGGAAAAACGGAGTAGGAGCACATGTGCGGGACCGAGAACAATACATGTATGTGATACCGTATTAGATTCTCGCAATATATGATATCGGCCGGGTATATGTGATATAGCCGAGTCATCGGATCAAGTGTTGATTCGATGAACTGATACAGATTATATTAGTCGGTTTTTTATGAAATAGCCGGATTATCGGATCAAGTGTTGATTTGATAATTTAATGTATGATTATATATTTGATATATTAAATTACATTAACTAATATAAGCTCACTAAAATATTATTTTTCTCACTCGGGTAATACATTGATATATATGCGATATATGTTAATTGTATTATTTTATTTTGTTACAAAATATATTATATATGTGATATATAATATTGTAACAAGTTAAGGTTACAAATGCAACATGTTTTGTGGAGTTTAAACATGGTTAGGGTTTGGATTTGGGTTAAACCTTCTTGAAGCTTCTAGAAGCTTTGCTTTTGTTTTTAACTAAAGATATTTTCTAAAGATATTTTGGTTGATATTTGTTAACCCAACCCAACCTTTCACCATGGTTAAGTCTCTACATGGGTTAAGTTATCATACTTAACCCATGGTTGCATTTCTAACCACAGAAGAATTCATTATTCATCACAAAAGGATTTGATTCTTCTTCTTCTTCTTCCTCCGTGAAAAGCTTTCTAGCTTTTTCCTATGTGATGAAAATGAGTGAGATTAAGAAAACAAATGAGCTAAATTCCTACTTCATCATCCTCATCTATTCTAGCCACTTAGATTAGGATGTTTGCTTTGCTAATACTTGATTAGCAAAGCAAGAGTTTGGGTTTGAGTTTCTTCAAGGTAGATCATCTTTGCTATCGAAGATCGGAAGCAAGCTTGCATCTTTCTTTTGTGGAGCCTCTCTAGAGTCCGGATACTCGATGATCGCAGCAAAGGGACCACAACACGGAGCTTATGAAGTGAAGGACCGGACTACAAAGGTTGTAATCCCAAACTCTTAGAAGTAAAGTTGTTTACTTGCTTTGGTTCGCCTAATCTCTAGTCTAAGATCTTGGTTAGGGTTGTTCGGCACGTCTAATTTTTTAATCGGGCATGGTTGATGTCTTATAGAACCTTGTGAGAGTGCCTAGTAACCCTACAATGGTATCAGAGCCAAGCTAGAGCTTTAGGCGAAGTCTAGACGAAGTTTAAAGTCCGATCGAACCCCGAAAGGTCGCAATTTACCCCCTCTCTGGAAATTTTTTAAAATGTTGATTTTTTCTGTATTAAAAATACTCAGAAAATTAAGCATGGTATTTTAGGAATTGCTGTGAAAAACGAGCCTCTAATACCCTCAAAGCGCCGCGGAACCGCAGCAATACCCTGCCTTGCGCGGCGGTTCCGCGGCCATAAAGGGGTATTAGGGTTAGCTTTTTCTACAGTAACATCCGTAGGTACTTTTGCCTGCTTCTGGGAATTTTTAATTCTACTCAAGTGTTGAGTTTTCTGGAGATCCTTTGTATTTGTTGATTCGATCGAAAAGTTTAATTTCGTTTAGTTTTCCGGATAATTTAGAACGTGTTAAAAAGTTTGAACAGATATCAATAACTCACTTTTTTCCCCTGTCGGAAAATTTCCAAGTGTTGGATTTTTCCTTAGTTAAGAACGTTCTAAGTCGTGCAAGTAACGCGGTGGACCCTCTAGAAGAACACAAACCTTAACTCGATTATGTGACCGTCTGAACCGCCTCTAAACCTTAGGGTTTGGGGCAGTACGGCGTTGCCACATGTGAGGCGTTGGTTTGACCCTTCTACGGTTGGATCATTGGTACTGTGGCATGTGATGGATACTTTTTGAACTCCGCTCAAGTGTTGAGCTATTTGAGAAATCTTGGGTGTTTGTTTATTCGATCGGAAAGTTTAACATTGTCTATTTATCTGTAATGTGATACAATATTTGGAATCCACAAGTAGTTATGAGATAACTAATTTGAATGTTATAAATCTAGCAGTTTAGTCTCATTTGATCGGTTGCCACGGGATTTTGATGTGATCAAAAGTCCTTCGCAATCATGTAGCGTACGCGGATACTCGCCGGGTAAACTTAATAGATAGCCATGCCTCATAGCCCCGACCAAGTGACTGTAGGAGAACCCCGTCGCCAAAAGCATCCGTTCGGGTGCTTGCGGCAGTGGTGTTCCGCCTTAGTGCACTTCGTCGACGGCATCCGGGGGTGTGGCCGTCTACTAAAGTTTGCGAGGAGCATTCGATCAGGATGTCGGGAATCTTGTTGAATTGCCCGACTAGATATTGAAAAGTGTTTTCGATGTTGAGACTAAAATGCGGGGTTTATAATTGTTAGGCATGCGATATCTAAGGAATTCATTTGGTTAGGCATGCGATGTCTAAGAAGGTTGCGGATTCCAACTGTTGTAGTTTTACACTTTCTTTTCTGCGACCGTAAGTGTAATATGTGGTGTATCGCCGGTTTCGTTGCTATACATCAATGACAATTGGGATACGCATATTTACTTATGTTGATGATATGTGATATTATGTGTTGCTGTGATATGTTATATTGGATCGTCGTGTTTTGAATAGCCGGGGGTTTTATGTGAGATGAGAGTTTTTCTTTTTCATTCATGTAAAATTCATTGTATGTAGTATTCTTTTATTGGGGCACTTCAGGGCTGAGGATGATGTCACCATTGTATATTATTTACTTTTCCGCATTAAATAGACCCAAGACGGGGAGCATAAGTAACCGGGTTCTAGGGTCCAGTGGAAGACCATCTCGAGGAGTCGAGACCGGGTCTCCTAACCCTAGAATTGGCAGAGTTGCTTGCCGCTCTCGTAGGGGTCTAGGGATGTGGGTTTGTCTATTCATCGCGACCGTGGAATCCGTGTTTTATACAGGCTCGTATTAAAACACGGACCTCCTAGTATATCCAATATTTCATATATGTTCTTCTGCTGCAATGTTCTGTGATGAGATCATATTACTGCCTGAGACGAATGTTTATATTATATATATGAGATATATGTTATATTGAAGATTTCGTTTCAAATGTGATGCTTGTGAAGCATAATAAAATGGGACTTCATTAATGAGATTGATGAAACTAAAAGAAACCTAAAGATGTTGTACAAACTTGTTTAAAAACTGGTAGCTCTAGTTCTTGCTTTGCATAGCGGTATTCCTTGTAGAATATCCAGCACCTTATTCGATAAGGAAAGAGCCGAGATCCCTTCACCGGGAGTGACCTCTTTAGCGAAACTAGCAAATGCTACACACTCGGTTTTTCTTTTGATTGCTTCTATAGTTTGGCTTTGCACAGCGGTATTTATGAAATATCCTGCACCTTATTCGATAAGGAAAGAGCCGAGATCCCTTCACCGGGAGTGACCTCTTTAGCAAAACTAGTAAAGGCCTAAAAAACACTCCATTTAAAATCACTCGATTCAACAACGATATCAAGTTCATTACGCAAAGGGTTTTCTTAAAAACCTGTCGTAGCCCTCCGTCATTTCAGATAAGTACTAGTTAGTATTCGTGCTACGTTTGTTGACTATGTTAAGGCGTAGTATGCGGTAGCTGATTAGTGCTTATCTGTATAAGCGTATGATGCGATTGGATTAGGGTAGTCGTGCGACTTTGTTGACTATGTTAAGGGTCGTGCGGGTGGATTTAATTCAATCGGGAAATGACGGGTTGAACTTGATTAGCACTTATGATTTGTTGACTATGTTAAGGTCATATAGCTGCTAGGGGTAAAAATATTATTGGGAATTTCAAGAGTTGAAATTTGCAATGAGATTGCATACCTTCTATGAGATAGTTGGATCCCGATACCCGCTGCGAGTAAGAGTTACTCCTGGAAGAGTTTTTACACATTACAATTAGCCGATCAAGTAGGTGTCTAGAAAGGTGTCAACAGAGTTACGCCCCTGGGAAAACGAGGTTTACTTTAATTAGGTCCGTGCGAAAGCACGGGGAACCTCCCTCAAAGTACCAGCACTGGCCTGGCTGAAAGATTGGCGAACTTGTAAGGTGTAATTAATCCCGGCTAGTCTTTCCTTTTAGGGTTTGAAGGAAGATTTGACTAAAACAGTGGGAGACATCCTGATTGGATATATTAATAACCAATCTAATCTTGCAAGAGCATACGCTGAGTGTTTTCTTCTTTCTCTCTCCTGGTTGCGACTATGTCATGCCTTAATCAAGATAATAATACGGATGTATTGACCGAACCCGCTTGTTATACTGCGCTAGGGAACGTTGGTCCCACTCAAACTTATAATTGTTATAAGACCGAGCAGGAAATAGGGGATTACCGGAATTCCCGTGCCGCCCAAACGGAGAAAGTGCATGCTGATGCATCTTCTTCGGGTGTGTTCATTACCGAGAATCGTTTCTCAGTATACTTTACGTCTTGGGTATGAGATACCGGATCAGGATCCCAGATATGTAATCTGTTATATGGGCTACAGATAGGTAGAGAACTGAGAACGGGTGATAAGTTTCAAGAGTTGGAAACCGTGCAAGTGCCGCAGCCAAATCTGTTGGCAGTTATCACCCTGTATTACCAGAATACATTGATTCTGAACGAATGTTATTAGATACCGAACCTGATAGACAACATCATATCAGTCTCTTTATTAGTAAAGAAAGGATATAATTTTGTATTGTTGGATAATATTTTGAAATTTCCTATTTCAAGAGTTGATCGGTTCAGGCACGTTATCTAAAAGCATAGACGTTCTAAATCAAACCACGGTTTTTAACGTACAGAACACACACAAGAGGAAGAGTTCAGAAATGAACGAATTCTTCTTGAGGCATTGCAGACTAGGTCATATCAATACGACCCGACTAGCTGAAGTTACATAAAGATGCATATTTAAATTTGTTTGAATTTACATCTTGTGAAACTTGCCGGTCATGTCACAAAGATAAGATGACCACAGCTCTGTTTTTTGGAAACAGAGAAAGAGTTAGCGAACTCTTGGGATTGATACATGATGATGTATGAAAGTCCCCTGTCTACACATGCCAGGTATGGTTCTTTATACTTCATTATATTCACCGATGGTCTCTCAAGATTCGCACATGTGCTCCTGTTGAAACACAAGTCTGAACCTTTTGAGAAATTCAATGAATATGAGTTAGAAGTAGAGAACCAAAATGGATATAAGTATTATATCCTTTGATTTGATCAAGGAGAAGAATACTTGAGCATGGAATTCCTGGTCTATTCTAAAGGAGAATGAGATTCTCTCTCAGCATTACTCCTCCGAATACACTACATCACGTCGGTGTATCGGGGCGGAGCAATCACACCCTATTAGATATGGTGCGCTCTATGATGAGTACTACTGAGTTTCCTATTTCCTTTTGGGAGTTATGCACTTGAGAAGCTGCATACCTATTGAATAGGGTTCCAATCAAATCTGTTGCCTGCCACTCCATATGTGATATGGTATGGGAAGAGCCCATATCTTAAGTAAGTTAAGATTTGGGGTTGTCCAGCCTATGTCTAAAAGCAAAATCCGGACAAGCTCGAGGCAAGGTTTGTTCTGTGGAAGTTTGTTGGATATCCCAAGCATTCGCAAAGGAATATCTTCTACCAACTGAGGAACAAAATATGTTTTGTTTTCTCTGCATGCCACCTTTTGGAAAGGGAATTTCTTGTGAAGAAATTAGTGGTCATGAGGTAGAACTGGAAAGAGTTCCAGCTATACAAACTGCAGTTGATGATTTGGTAGAACTGGAGGATTCAATAGTTTCAAACGAACCTCAGCCTCTCCGCCGATCTAGTAGGGTTCCTCATCCACCTGAGAGATACTTCGGTTTCTCTATGATAGTGGGAGCAAGGATTGCATCATGAGATGATGACCCAACTTGTTTCGAGCAGGCCATCAGGAGTGGGGACTGTGTGAGAATGGCTGGATGCTTAGCGATCTGAGATGGAATCCTTATACACCAACAAAGTATGGACTTTGGTTGCTTTATCTGAAGGGTTAAATCCCCATCAGGAGAAAGTATATCTTGAGAAGATTACTTGGTGTACATGGAAAAGTTGAGACTTTCAAAGCTATGCTTAAGTCCATCCAGATCCTACTTGCCACGACTACATACCATGACTACGATATCTGGCGGTTGGGTGTCATGACTGCTTTTCTGAATGATGATTTGGAAGAGAGCGTCTATAAGTACACAGCCAGAGAGCTTCGTAGACAGTGGGAGAAGCAGAAACGTATGCAAGATGTTTTATGTGATAAATCAGGCATCGCGGAGTTGGAACATCTGTTTTGATGTAGTAGTCAAAGAGTTTGACTTCATCAAAATGGTAGATGAACCTTGTATATACAAAAAGGTAGTAGGGAGTATGGTGGTGATCCTCGTATTGTACGTGAATGACATACTCTTGATAGGGAAAGGGTTTCCTATGCTACGCTCGGTCAATCTCCGCTTATCACAAAGATTCTCCATATAGGATCAAGGTGATACCTCTTAAATCCTGGGTTTTATATCTATGAGATAGATCTAATTGGATGTTAGGATTCTCACTAGTTGTAGTGAGATGGTATCAATCGATCCTGGGGAGAATCACTAGAAAAGCTTCCAGGGTGATAAGGACGACTAAATGTCAGTCACAGGCATTGTCTTTACCCTCAGTGGAGGGACGGTATGTTGGAAGAGTTCCAAGCTAGATACCATGACTTACTAGACGATTAAAGGCAAGATACATCGTTACCAAGGATGCTACCAAAGAGACAGTCTGTATATATATAAGTTCATGAGATGAACTTCGTTCCAACCATTGTGTGACAATGGAGTTATGGCTTTGGCCTAGGAACCCCCGTCCCATCAGAGATCCAGACATATTCTTAGGCAGTATCGCTTGATCATGGAGATGGTTGATCTTCAGGGAGATCGAGGTTAGGAGAGAAGACACAGAGGACAACAGCGCGGATCCACTCACAAAGGCTTATTTCCCAATAGAGACTTTTATGGGATGGTTGAGTATGAGATACTTCAACCACAGCTGATTATTGGGTATGCGATACCACAACAGATGGCCATAGTGCAAGTAGGAGATTGTTAGTTATATGTATGCCCTAGAGGCCATCACTGTACATACGATGTATATTGTAGTGGATGCTTGGACATATATAGGGAGGACTTTCTTGCTCGATATGATAGTACGCTATCTGGTTACTCTTTATCTTAACATGTACTCTGATTGTCTCTATGTTACATGATGATAAAGCCCTTAGGATGAGTACTTGACTACCAGGACTATGATGCGAATCATACTAGTGGGGACAGTGTAGTCGCTTAGTACACCCTTCAAATGTTCCTAGTCGTGGGAGTTCCGAGACAGGGCATCGATACTCCAGAGTAGACTAGCGTGTGTGCTTCTTGACCCATATGATGTGCGATGGATGATCCCATATCCATTGGTGTTTGACATCAGAGAAGGTATACGGGTGCTCAGTGAAGACTGGGTACACTGGACGGACTCGCCGAGAACTCCCAGATGGTATAATACCTCACGTTAGATGGCAGTTCTCTGGTGACACTGGTACAGGTTAGTCTGTAGACCCGAGATCGTCATAGAGTCTTGTGTGATTCCCACTGTGCTTTGATTTCCATCATCTATTCTAGCCACTTAGATTAGGATGTTTGCTTTGCTAATACTTGATTAGCAAAGCAAGAGCTTGGATTTGAGTTTCTTCAAGTTAGATCATCTTTGTTATCGAAGATCGGAAGTAAGCTTGCATCTTTCTTTTGTGGAGCCTCTCTAGACTCCGGATACTCGATGATCGCAGCGAAGGGACCACAACACGGAGCTTATTAAGTGAAGGACCGGACTACAAAGGTTGTAATCCAAAACTCTTAGAAGTAAAGTTGTTTACTTGCTTTGTTTCTCCTAATCTCTAGTCTAAGATCTTGATTAGGGTTGTTCGGCATGTCTAATTTTTGAATCGGGCATGGTTGATGCCTTGTAGAACCTTGTGAGAGTGCCTAGTAACCCTACATATAGCTTCACTCCTAAACTGATATTAGCTTACACAATTAACCCACTGAAAAACTAACTTGTTTAAACAATACCAAACACATTAATTCATACCCACAGACCTACCCTAAAAACCACATAAGCCAATTCTCCAAGAAATCCGGCGAGATCGGATTTGGTGTGTTGGTCGCCGGCCAAAATCCGAGCAAAGGGTCCCATCTTCCTATGGTTTATTCTAGGTCTAAATTATAAGGTCCAGGTACTGTTTGATAAATCTATTTATCATTTAAACTAGAGTAGATTCAAACAGAGGCTAAGCTTTTAAAATACGATATTACGATATTCGATATCTGATGTAAAACAGTTTCAGAACTAAAATCACACAGGGTTCAAGGATTATACCTACAGCAAGATCATTGGAAAGACTTCCGCTAAGATGCACAAGCTCAAGGTCCTAGCTAGAGGGTGATGGTGAAGCCTTAGCACTTATTCTTCTTCTCTTCTCTCTTTTCTTATTTTCTTTGTGGTTTCTAAAGTTTTTCTTTTGCTTTCCTTCTCTTTAAATTTTCTGATCTTGTGAACTGAACAATGGGGTGAGATAAGGAAAAGAGTGAGGGTTTGTTGTAGAGAAAGGAGGAGGTGAAAAATGCAAGGTGGTGGAGTAAAAGGAAGGAGGAGGAGGAGGTGTCACACAAGTAGTGAGGTGGGGTTTCATGCAAGTAGGTGGTGTTGCAAGGAAAAAAGGTGGGATTTTCATGCAAGAATAAGGTGTACATATGAAGTGTCATCTATGTTATGCTATGACATGGTTACAACTTAAGCTTAACATGACCTTACCCTTTTTGCATAACAACCCTTAACAAATTCTAATTTGCATAAGGAACTAACCTTATTACATAACCCCCCATATTATATCCTATTACACATGAAGCTAATCTTTTCACTAAAACTCTTATGATTCATTAATATTACAACTAAACTTCAAATTTGATTTGTTTCACATACCACTTATGAAATATTCTATTTTGTTTCAATAACCTTGTAAATTAACATTTTATTATTTAATTAACTAAATTAATTTATTATCTAAATTTTCGAAATGTTACAATATTCCCCCCTTAAGAAAATTCGGTCCCCGAATTTAAATTAAATCTCTTTTTTAAAACATTTTCTCAATCCAATCAACTCATTTCAAAACAATTCTCTGGGGTCAATCTTTAAAACATGAAAATGGCTTGTTATAACAAGACTCCAAAGTCCCATATGAGCTAAAATGCATCAAAACGCAACCGTGTGCGTGAAAACTCAAAAGATATAATCATTAATAACTGTAACTCTAGCGGTTGCTATGAGAATTACTCCAGTTATGACAAAAACTTTGCCGAATACAAAAACTGTTTTGTATCTTAAGTACACAAAATCAATGCCACGATCGTAATGCAATACCAGTGCACCCGACCAAGCGAAAAATTCTTTTATATAAATCAAATATATAACATATCCTATCAAGTGCAAATCACGAAAACAAAATCAACCCTAATGGGTTTGCGTGTAAGTCCCAAACCACACTTCATGGTGTGCACGAAAACAAAACATCGCTAAGTGCAACAGGCATGCACGAAACGATATCCACTGCATCCACTGTGCATGGAATAAAAGTATACAAAATAATACCACGTTTATCGGGGTGCACGAAACCAAATCCAAGTGCATCAGGGTGCAAAATCAAAACGGGCAACTAGTGTGCACGAAATCAACCCAAGTATACCTAGAATATATATATAAATTCTTAACCATGTGCATCTGATGTGCACGGAAAATCAGTGTAGTGCATTCGGTGTACACAACATTTCTATCGAGTGCAGTCACCTCGCACTAAAATCGCAACAAGTGCACCTGGTGTGCACAAAGTATAAGTGAAAGTGAAGTTACTGTACATTGAATTCTCATCAAGTGCACCTGGTGTGCACAAAACATAAATTGATCCTCAAATCCTCAAAATATATATATCAAAATCACGGACGTCGAGTTGTCATTTTTCCAATGTTTGAAAATGAATTTTTTTTTATTATAAAACGTAAATCGAACTCAAAGGACATCGAAGCATATCCTTTTCAATGTCGGAAGGTGTTTATACCACCGGAATTGGCATAGCAAGAATTACAACTTATCGTCTGCCACGTTCTAACGTTCTCTGTCTCTGAATTCAGGTTCTTCTTGCGGATCTCTAATACCATAGCTTATTTACACGATTACCCGGTGAGGAGCAACGACACCACTCGTCTTATTGTGGATACATCCCATCACACTTCTTGACCCATAGTCCAGTCCTTTGTAATGCAACATGTTGATAACGGAAATCTCTGTCCTCTGCGTGTGTGCTAACCACTAATCCTAGTCCAATCTTATTTATTGTAAACTCCTGTAAAGGAATCCACCAATCTCCTGCTAATATCATTTATCCAGCCTGCCCGGAACTAGCACTTATTTCTTGACCTGCTTTACCTTTTATAACCATTATCCTCCCTTTTTATTTACTCCTAAAAATGTAGTTGGATGCGTCATCAAATCTTCAATATCTACCGTGTAGAACAACTGTCCACTGAAAGTTCGTACCAATCTCATGTCCTATATATTCCTTATATCGACCACTTAAAGAGCGTATCGGCATCGTCACGCAAATTTGCAAGTCATGCTTAGTTATTACCCACTCAGAGTCTTTCAAACTCGGAAACACGAATCCGTCATCTCTGCTACTCTGTAGAAGAATCTAGCTAATCTCACCTTCGAATATTCGTCCCAATTTGTCAGAGAAAAACTTACTGTACGATCTCCTTCTTGAACTACTTACATCTAGTCTAACAAACTCCATCGAAAGAAGTACATCAATTTCACCAATCTCGTATCGAAGCATCACAATGGAATAAAAATCCTAACCATCCTATACCTGAGCGGCTAAGAATCCTGCTGATCCATTTACTTATGTAACATCGTCAACCTTTAACTTCATGAACTCCGGAATTAACATCTCGATAATCTTAGCAAATGTTGATACTGCTGTCCGAACAGTACCCAACACTATGATCTTCGGAGAGGGGAAAACATTACGTCTCAAGTTTGCCCGAGCTCAAACAATGGCTCTACCATCTGGTGTGGATCCCTAAGAAACTCGCCCCACTATTAGAACTCGATCAAATATGAATAAATGACGTGTCTCTATATCATCGGAAAGTCACCCCGGTCAGTCCTTGTCCCAGACAAGTCTTCTCTGACCATATCTCTAACAGCAACCCTCTCGACCCTCATAAACATGGTGATCGAAACAATCAATCATGCACTGACGAAGATAGATCAACGGAAAGAATAAAAGGAAGATCTCAAGATATAAATCCTAAGGTAACTTAGGTGGAGTATCATATCGTAAATATGCCGCGGAACATATGTATGGTACGTCACTCTACTTAGTACCTACTCCATCAACAAGGGTCGTACTATATAACGAAAGTTCGGGTATAAGACCCCGAAAGTCAAGTCTAAATCCTATAAGGTCGAGCCCAGATAACAAAATATATTCCCAGACTCCATATAGTGAACCTACTCTCGAACAAAGGTTACACCAAACGCTCTGATACCAACTTTGTCACGACCCAAGTGTGGCACGTGACCGGCACTTAAATCACGTGACATCTAAAGACATCGACCTGGTTCAAGTAAGCCAAAACCCGAAATCTAAACCTTTTTTTGAAAATATTAGAGGTGGGTTTAAAATAGTCATAAGATGGAATCAGTTTAAATAACCTTTAAATTTAACTAAGTATGTTTGGAAAGCATCTATGACGTTTTGAAATTCTGACCGCACCTCCTTTGAAAATTTTATATAAAAACCCGATACAACTACCACAAAAAAATATCATCCGAACGGAAGCTAGCTTTCACGTCCAAAAGTCGGAACAGCCAAACAATCTATAACAGAAGTCGACTCTAAAAAGTACGACATCACCACACATAAACTCTAAGTCTCGCTTCTAAGTCCATAATATATTATTTCTAAGTTGATGGAGTTCCGCTAGATACAAGAATATATGAATAATCAAGAGTGAGTATGATACAATAATAACTCACTTACCCATCAATCCCCAAAAGAATATGTGCCCAAGCCGCTGATAATCCAAGCGGTAAAACCTGCAAGAAACTGTGGCACAATGGGGATGAGTTGCCAACTCAGTGAATATAAGTACATCTAAATGTAGAAATCGAAATGCATGACGATACCTAGGGCATAAGTACAGCCCTATCATAATCAGTATCGATATACTATATGATATGCATATGTGCAATACTAACTATCATGCAATTCCAATTATAGTACCTCAATGTCATATGAGTCAAAATCATGAATCTATAATCCATATTGGAATTCCCTTTTTTTCTATGAATATCTGTACAAATATATGTAGGTACTGTTCCCCCGGATCAGTCCTTATGAATCCAATAATTAATATCTAACTGTGTACCCCATGATAATGACCATATCAATATATATATATAGATGTCCGTCATTGACATCTCAAATACGAAATCTCTCGTGTCCATCATCGACACGTAAATATAGGTACCGTCGACACCATATCAACAGATGATCGCCGCCCGATATCCCTGGCTACGATCATTATCCCATGGATATCCGCCGTGCCTAATCGAACCCCGGTCAGTATCCCCTGGATATCTGTCGTGCTCGTTTCTATCTACGGTCAGTATCCCCTGGATATCTGCTGTGTTCATTTTTATCTCCGGAATCGAGTCACCTCGTTAGGCTCCCCGCCTATAATGCGGCTATCCTTCCCCTCGGTCTCGACCGGGTCCACCATGTACCCAACTGTATCCCTACCGACTCGGTCTGGATAAAATTGTAAATCCGTAACCGTATACCCACCGACTCAGTCCGGATATCAAAATCAGAAAACGCAATTCTCATGGTGGACGTTTACTTATCATATAAAATATCAAGTGAGGAAGAAGAAATTTGCATAGATTGTATTGATGATATACTATATATATGCATATATAACAGTGTCACATATCACCGATATATATCATCAGGAGTAAATATCCAGAAAATCCATAAGAATCAAATACAGCATCAATAGTACTAATATTCGTAATTTACAACAGGACTAAAGAAGACTACGTAATTATATCACATAATTTTAGATTTCAATTCTAGTGTGTCATGGTACTACTAATGATGTGTAGTGTAGCATACGCGTCTGTGCTCGTGCAACATGGCAATCATTAGTATTTGTGCAAGTGTTCTACGGTGTAACAACCTATTTATTTTAATACATATATAACACCACGGTTATACAGTGACATGGCAGTACCAATGAGGTATAGTGTAACATATATTCACGTGCTTATGCTGCATAGTACTCATCGGTATTTGTGCAGTGTTCTATCAGAGTGTGCGAAATGCAGAAAAGTATAATATGGACAATATAATGCAACACGTAAAGTAACCTAAACGTAATTATTGTAATTACTTGTTATGATCTATACCATTATCTTTAGAAATGATCAAAACGTTGAGTTTGAAAGAAGGGAGCTGCCCTAGATTTAAAATAAATATCCGTTTTAGAAACTGGCACGCATCCTAGTACTTTTATTTAAAAGACAACGAATTGTAGTTTTTGAAATAATATAGATCACACCAGTATTACATCCTAAAAACAGAATATAATCTAACTCTACGAGTCAAAAGATAAATGGGCTGTTATTCGGCATACCAAGTTCATCATTTCCAATACGTATAAATCCTTGTATTATATCTCATCATATCACGATATATGTATCATCTCAAGTCTATCGTGATCCCTTGTACAAATCATCAAAGCATATCCATATCGTATCACTATTTCTCGTCTATAACTATGCATAAAACTGTATGAAATTTAAAGGACATGCTAGATGCGATATTATATAAATATCTTGAATAAGTACTAAGCTAACTAGATATCATAATAATATTTATAAGGTTGCGGGGGTGCTATACGCCATCCACCCGACTTCCCCAGTAGATATAAATCTACTCATCAACTTGAGAATTCGCTGAATCCACGCTGCTATATCGCCCACCCCGTCTCGGAATCCTCGAATCGTACCTATTGTCGTATTTAAATCGCATAGATGTAAATATCATATCGGAAATCAAAACAACAAGTTAAACATCCGTAGGTTAGAACCTACAGCATACTTAACTCAAAAACGACCATATAATTATGTCGTTAACGTATATACGTCAACGGTTCAGTTTCAACATCAAAATACGAAAACTCCGTATCGTAAATATCTGAATTTTGACAAAACCATTTCTAAAACGTTCCCAGATTTTATTATGTAAACATTTAAACAACCCAAACAATACAGAGACTTATCAAATACCCAAAATAGGTCACAGAAGAAATACCAATACAAAAGGGTACAAGGGGGCCGGTGTCGCCGGAATTTAGGGGTGGGTCGCCGGATTTTTGGGAGGAGTTTGGGCTCATGTTTGAAGTGGTGTCTCCTAGTAATCTCAGTATCCTTTTGATCTTGCTAGTTTTTCTAGTATTTATACTTATTAGTTCCAGGTTCACTTTCTGTAGCTAAATTATCACAAACACTAAACATGCTATGTATCGTATATATATAGCTTCACTACTAAACTGATATTAGCTTACACAATTAACCCACTGAAAAAATAACTTGTTTAAACAATACCAAACACATTAATTCATACCCACAGACCTACCCTAAAAACCACATAAACCAATTCTCCAAGAAATCCGGCGAGATCGGATTTGGTGTGTTGGTCGCCGGCCAAAATCCGAGCAAAGGGACCCGTCTTCCTATGGTTTATTCTAGGTCTAAATTATAAGGTCCAGGTACTGTTTGATAAATCTATTTATCATTTAAACTAGAGCAGATTCAAATAGAGGCTAAGCTTGTAAAATACGATATTACGATATTCAATTTCTAATGTTAAACAGTTTCAGAACTAAAATCACACAGGGTTCAAGGATTATACCTACAGCAAGATCATTGGAAAGGCTTCCTCTTAGATGCACAAGCTCAAGGTCCTAGCTAGAGAATGATGGTGAATCCTTAGCACTTATTCTTCTTCTCTTCTCTCTTTTCTTATTTTCTTTGTGTTTTCTAAAGTTTTTCTTTTGCTTTCCTTCTCTTTAAATTTTCTGATCTTGTGAACTGAACAATGGGGTGAGATAAGGAAAAGAGTGAGGGTTTGTTGTAGAGAAAGGAGGAGGTGGAAAGTGCAAGGTGGTGGTATAAAAGGAAGGAGGAGGAGGTGTCACACAAGTAGTGAGGTGGGGTTTCATGCAAGTAGGTGGTGTTGCAAGGAAAAAGGTGGGATTTTCATGTAAGAATGAGGTGTACATATGAAATGTCATCTATGTTATGCTATGCCATAGTTACAACTTAAGCTTAACATGATCTTACCCTTTTTGCATAACAACCCTTAACAAATTCTAATTTGCATAAGGAACTAACCTTATCATATAACCCCCCATATTATATCCTATTACACATGAAGCTAATCTTTTCACTAAAACTCTTATGATTCATTAATATTACAACTAAACTTCAAATTTGATTTGTTTCACATACCACTTATGAAATATCCTATTTTGTTTCAATAACCTTGTAAATTAACATTTTATTATTTAATTAACTAAATTAATTTATTATCTATATTTTCGAAATGTTACAATATTCCCCCCTTAAGAAAATTCGGTCCCCGAATTTAAATTAAATCTCTTTTTTAAAACATTTTCTCAATCCAATCAACTCATTTCAAAACAATTTTCTTGGGTCAATCTTTAAAACATGAAAATGGCTTGTTATAACAAGACTCCAAAGTCTCATATGAGCTAAAATGCATCACAACGCTACCGTGTGCGTGAAAACTCAAAAGATATAATCTTTCATAACTGTAACTCTAGCGGTTGGTATGAGAATTACTCCAGTTATGACAAAAACTTTGCCGAATACAAAAACTGTTGTGTATCTTAAGTACACAAAATCAATGCCATGATCGTAATGCAATACCAGTGCACCCGACCAAGAGAAAAATTCTTTTATATATATCAAATCTATAACATATCCTATCAAGTGCAAAGCATGAAAACAAAATCAACCCTAATGGGTTTGCATGTAAGTCTCAAACCACACTTCATGGTGTGCACGAAAACAAAACAGCGCTAAGTGGAACAGGCGTGCACGAAACGATATCCACTGCATCCACTGTGCATGGAATAAAAGTATACAAAATAATACCAAGTGTATCTGGGTGCACGAAACCAAATCCAAGTACATCAGGGTGCAAAATCAAAACGGGCAACTAGTGTGCACGAAATCAACCTAAGTATACCTAGAATATATATATAAATTCTTAACCATGTGCATCTGATGTGCACGGAAAATCAGTGTAGTGCATTCGGTGTACACAACACTTCAATCGAGTGCAGTCACCTTGCACTAAAATCACAACAAGTGCACCTAGTGTGCACAAAGTATAAGTCAAAGTGAAGTTACTGTACATTGAATTCCCATCAAGTGCACCTGGTGTGCACAAAACATAAATTGATCCTCAAATCCTCAAAATATATATATCAAAATCACGGACGTCGAGTTGTCCTTTTTCCAATGTTTGAAAATGAATTTTTTTTAGATTATAAAACGTAAATCGATCAAAGGACATCGAAGCATATCCTCTTCAATGTCGGAAGGTGTTTATACCACATGAATTGGCATAACAAGAATTACAACTTGCCGTCTGCCACGTTCTAACGTTCTCTGACTCTGAATTCAGGCTCTTCTTGCGGATCTCTAATAACATAGCTTATTTACACGATTACCCGGTGAGGAGCAACGACACCACTGGTCTTATTGTGGATACATCCCATCACACCTTCTTGACCCGTAGACCAGTCCTTTGTAACGCAACATGTCGATAACGGAAATCTCTGTCCTCTGCGTGTGTGCTAACCACTAATCCTAGTCCAATCTTATTTATTGTAAACTCCTGTAAAGGAATCCACCAAGTCTCCTGCTAATATCATTTATCCAGCCTGCCCGGAACTAGCACTTATTTCTTGACCTGCTTTCCCTTTTATAACCATTATCCTCCCTTTTTATTTACTCCTAAAAATGTAGTTGCACGCGTCATCAAATCTTCAATATCTACCGTGTAGAACAACTGTCCACTAAAAGTTCATACCAATCTCATGTCCTATATATTCCTTATATCGACCACTTAAAGAGCGTATCGGCATCGTCACGCGAATTTGCAAGTCATACTTAGTTATGACCCACTCGGAGTCTTTCAAACTCGGAAACACGAATCCGTCATCTCTGCTACTTTGTAGAAGAATCTAGCTAATCTCACCTTCGAAGATTCGTCCCAATATGTCGGAGAAAAACTTACTGCACGATCTCCTTCTTGAACTACTTACATCTGGTCTAACAAACTCCATCGAAAGAAGTACATCAATTTCACCGATCTCGTATCGAAGCGTCACAATGGATTAAAAATCCTAACCATCCCACACCTGAACAGCTATGAATCTTGCTGATCCATCTACACATGTAACATCGTCAACCTTTAACTTCATGAACTCCGGAATTAACATCTTGATAATCTTAGCAAAGGTTGATACTGTTGTCCGAACAGTACCCAACACCATGATCTTCGGAGAGGGGAAAACATTACGTCTCAAGTTTGCCTGAGCTCAAACAATGACTCTACCATCTGGTGTGGATCCCGAAGAAACTCGCTCCACTAATAGAACTCGATCAAATATGAATAAACGACGTGTCTCTATATCATCGGAAAGTCACCCCGGTCAGTCCTTGTCCCAGACAAGTCTGCTCTGACCATATCTCTAACCGCAGCCCTCTCGGCCCTCATAAACATGGTGATCGAAACAATCAATTATGCACTGACGAAGATAGATCAACGGAAAGAATAGAAGGAAGATCTCAAGACATAAATCCTAAGGTAACTTAGGTGGAGTATCATATCGTAAATATACCGCGGAACATATGTACGGTACGTCACTCTACTTGGTACCTACTCCATCAACAAGGGTCATCCTATATAACGAAAGTTCGGTATAAGACCCCCAAAGTCAAGTCTTAGTCCTATAAGGTCAAGCCCAGATAACAAAATATATTCCCAGACTACATATAGTCAACCTAGACTCGAACAAAGGTTACAACATATGCTCTGATACCAACTTTGTCACGACCTAAGTGTTGCACGTGACCGGCACTTAAATCACGTGACATCTAAAGACATCGACGCGGTTCAAGTAAGCCAAAACCCGGAATCTAAACCTTTTTTTTTGAAAATATTGGAGGTGAGTTTAAAATAGTCATCAGATGGAATCAGTTTAAATAACCTTTAAATTTAACTAAGTATGTTTGGAAAGCATCTATGACGTTTTGAAATTCTGACCGCACCTCCTTTGAAAATTTTATATAAAAACCCGATACAACTACCACAAAAAAATATCATCTGAACGGAAGCTAGCTTTCACGTCCAAAAGTCGGAACAGCCAAACAATCTATAACAGAAGTCGACTCTAAAGAGTACGACATCACCACACATAAACTCTAAGTCTCGCTTCTAAGTCCATAATATATTATTTCTAAGTTGATGGAGTTCCGCTAGATACAAGAATATATGAATAATCAAGAGTGAGTATGATACAATAATAACTCACTTACCCATCAATCCCCAAAAGAATATGTGCCCAAGCCGCTGATAATCCAAGCGGTAAAACCTGCAAGAAACTGTGGCACAATGGGGATGAGTTGCCAACTCAGTGAATATAAGTACATCTAAATGTAGAAATCGAAATGCATGACGATACCTAGGGCATAAGTACGGCCCTATCATAATCAGTATCGATATACTATATGATATGCATATGTGCAATACTAACTATCATGTAATTCCAATTATAGTACCTCAATGTCATATGAGTCAAAATCATGAATCTATAATCCATATTGGAATTCCCTTTTTTTCTATGAAAATATGTACAAATATATGTAGGTACTGTTGTTTCCCCCAATCAGAGCAAAACTCTGTTTGAAATTCGAATTTCAAAATAAATTGAAGCAACACTTCAGATGCAGCGCTAAGTGCGCTGCGCCCTAGGCAGCGCACCATGTGTGCGCTAGCGCTAGGCTCGCTGTTCAACACGTGTCAAACACAGGTGCGCTAGCGCAAAGTGCGCTGCGCTCTGAGGAGCGCATTACGTGCAAAACACGGGTGCGCTAGCGCTGGAATTAAAAAAACTCCCCACCGTTAGATTAAGAGATCTAATAGTAATGATAAATCATTAATTAATCAGAATTAAATTCTGTTATGGAAAGATTTTTCAATCTTGTTAAAAGCAAAAAGATTGCCTTCTGTAAAACAGAAGCCTTAGGATCAAAGATCAAATGGTAGGGAAATATCCCCAAATCAATCAGAGAAAAATCTCTTTAACTGATTCAACAAATCAGCTTGCCCTATATAAAGGCCCCAAGACTTCAAGTCTGATATAGAGAAACCCCCCCAATAAACTTTGAAAAATTCAAAAGATAAAGATCAAGCTCTTGCAAGAAGATATTTATTCAATGTAAAGATGATGGGTGATGAACACAGAGATGAAATCATCTCATAAAAAGAAAAATTTATTTCTTTAAAAAAGATCATAGATCTACAAGACAAAAAAGTCTTTCACAAAAGAGATCAAAAGATCTCAACATAAAAGAAGAACATAATTCTTCTCACGGATCAAGGATCTATAAAGGCAGAGCTTTTCATCAAAATGAGAGATTGAAAATCTCTCCTGCAAAATAAGAACTGTTGTTCTTAAATCTTGAGACAAAGTCTCTTTTAAAAGAACATAAATTTGTTCCCAGATCATAAAATTGATCAGATGTGCTTTGCGCTTTTGAAATGCGCCTCGCTCTCTTGAACTGCGCTTCTACGCTCTCTGGACCGGCGCTCAACGCCAAAATGCGCCACGTGTCAACCACGTATGCGCCAATTAACAACTTGAGCTTTGCGCTTCTGAAATAGCGCACTGCGCTCATGGGCTGGTGCTCAGCGCCAAGCACACCACGTGTCACTCACGTGTGCGCCACTAAACTGAAAGCGCAATGCGCTCATGGACTATCACTCAGCGCTCATAAACTGGCATCATGCGCTTGTCATCTAGCGCCTAGTGCTGAGTGCGACACATGTCCCTTACATGTGCGCTACTTGGCAGAAGCGCAATGCGCTCTTTGAATGGCGCAAAGACCCTAGCGCACCATGTGTTGCGCTGACAGAATTAAAATATGTCTTTTAATGACCCAGAGCTTTGATCAATGCTCACCATTGTTAAAAGGGCCAAGCCCAAATAAAAGATCAACAGCCCTAAATAAAATGTTAAACATTTTTAATCTGATTGGAATTAGCCTAAGATTGGCCATAAGTCCTCAACTTATATTAATTGAGACCATCTGCTCATAAATATTTCAACGGATCTTAGTCCCAAATTGGACTACAGATCTTCCAACCAACTCACACCGGTTCGAGGGTACATCTTTTTACTCCTCTGATATTTGTCGTTGTAATCCTTCAACGTCTTCAGAGAGGTGACGGGTCCCGACAACCACACATTCCATGGACTGTGGGGTCCTTAAGCCCGTGGACTATGATGTCCTTAACCTTGACTGTGAGGTCTTTAAACTCACGGACTATGATGTCCTTAACCTGGACCGAGATGTCCTTAAACTAATGCTTGACCATAATGTCCTTAAACTAATCGACCGCAATGTCCCTAAACTAAACAATAGAGTCCAAATGCTCTTTTGTTGGATCTAAACGATCCCGTTAAGTTGATCTTAGTCTAAAATGAGACTAACGTATCCTTAGCATACGTTTAAGTTGATCTTAGTCCCAAATGAGGCTAACATATCCTTAAAACCAACCCCCAAACCCAAATCTAAGAAGATACGGATTTGGACTAATCCACGCCCTACGGGCGACATAAATTAGTCTCCGTATACAATCCACGGGCAACCAAAAAAAAAAAAAACACCCACAACACGGAGTGACCATCTGGAGAAGGAGAAAGTGGTTACCGTGATGCGGTAGCGTAATTAACCGCAGGAACTTGCGCCTGTAAGGAAAAGCGTCCCCACAATCAAAAACCCCTCAACGAGGGGGAATCTGACGAAGTCTGCTACATCGGCCGCATCCGTTTAAACCTTCGATATACGGTGTCATAAATCAACTTGGCATCTTCGGAGAGGTGGACGGATAGCACCAATTAGCATCTTCCCCGAAATTCAGGTGAGGCGTTTACCGCGTCTCCGTGTCTTTCGGCGGGGAACAGATTCTGGCACGCCCGGTGGGACCTTTTCCTCTTTCCACTCCACACTTCGTGTGTCGTATTCGCGAACGAATTGCGGGTTGATATGGTTGCCCTTGGGTTCAAGGTACTAAGATTTGGTGTCTTGCTCGATGCAGAAAACGAAGGATCAATGGCGTCTACCTGCATAAAATGTTCTAGCTGCAACTGCAACTCCCGTTCCGCCTCATCTGGAGGCGTAACTTACGGGCCTCTGGCGGCCTCCCTGTTCACAATGCCGGTAGAGCAGGTAATGCAGGCTACCACCGGGTTGTTCTTTGGGACCATGCTCCCACCAGTGAGCGTTAGCATCCCGCTGCCGCAAGAAGCGCATAAGAAGTCGGTCTTTGATCGGCTCACTACCACCACGGCCCCTATAAACGGGTCATCCAATACCAAGCCGACAGCATTAGTCTTCGATAGGCTGAGCTTGAACTCCAATGGGCCCGTCAAGAAGCCCACGATACCTGAAGCGGCCATCCCAAAATGGATAGCCATTCCTGCTTTCGAGGTCACTAAAGAAGCTTCTCCCGTCAAAGGATCAGTCTTTACGAGGCTGGCCACTCCGGCTCCCGTTCCTGCTCAAAGGTCTGTCTTTGACAGATTGGATACTGCTGTTCAACGGACGTCGATCTTCAAGAGGCCGGTACCAGCAGCGCCTCACCAGAACAGGGGGCATGACAAACCCATCCCCATAGCCGAACCAACACCATCTGCGCGGCATGCTCGCAGTCGTCACTGGCGCCGAGTAAGGAAGGCTGGGGGCAGCTCTCCGTCTGGATTTACTCCTCCAGCATCAACGGTGGAGATCGATGCTGCTGTTCCAACCAGGAACAGCTTTGAACTGTGTAAGTCCACGTTACCTCTCCCGGTTCTTACGGGCTTGCGGAAATGATGAAAAATGATTTTTCTTTTGGTGGTAACATGGACTCAAAATACGGATCTTTGTTAAACAAATATCTAACAACCTAACTAAGAGTTTTACCTACTCGGTTAGGAGTTATACGTTAACTTGAACTCCTTCTCTTGGACTCCTTGTGGTGGTCGGATGGTTCTCTCCTCATCGTCTCTTTGTGCCGAAGATGGATCCACCTGAAAGCTTCTACCTTTGGCTTCAACCTCAATCTTGAGGAAACTAGAACACTTGGTTTGCTAAACCTTGTGTACTAGGATGAGTAGAGAAGTGTGTTGAGTTTTATCTCTATGGTTCTTGCTTCTCAACACATGAGACAAGTAGAACCATGGACTAGAGAGAGAGCAAGAGGAAGAGGGAGAGCTTGAGGATGAGAGAGAATGAGAATGATAGAATGAGCAAGACTTTTTTCACCCTTGCTCTCATAATCCAAAATAATCATAACTCATAATAATAATTGAGTATTATGTGATGGTTGTTATCATATCAAATGGCCATATCATTTCTTGCATTAAATGCAATTTGTGAACAAACAAGCAAGCCAAGGTCAATGCCAAGAAATGATAGCCATTGTCATGATGATGGTCAACAAGTCCGACCTAATCAACCGGTCAACTAAGTCAACAAAGTCAACCCTTCAACCCAACCATGGCACAATAATACTTAATTAATATTATCATTAATCATATTTCTTATTCTCATTAGGGTTTAGCAAAAGTCAACAGTCAACAACCTTAATGAGAATCCTCTGCTTCTGTCTCTCTGTCAACCGTGCATACACACCCGCATCCGCGTTCCGAGGAACATGAATACAAACGAGATAAAACCAATCCCAAAACGTACACTAGGATCTGGCTTAAACCAAAGCCCGCTAGTGATAACTGCCCGGACACTAAACGTGCATAAGTGCACGGATGTGACCGAACCCTGTCGCAAAACCATGCGACCTCTACTCTTTTTCCTAAAGGCGAATAGCTCTCTGTGTGGGACTCTAAAGACTCGACACTACGCTGGCAGTGGGTTTAACCACAGACCGCAAGCGGCACTAGCTGTGCATAACGGCCCCTAGGTAGATGCCGATAAGAAGACGGACGAGGTGAAACCCATCAAAACTCCTACTGAGCCTGAATGTGACAATCTGCGTACAGTCCGGTTTGTTCGTCTGAGAATATCGCATGGCGGGCCTAGGGGCGGTAAACGTCAGTCCCCTAATAGCGGTACAAGTCGTGTCGGAGTGTAGCCCAGAACACCCTGAGATAACACTGGAAACCTACCAGTATATCTCGCTTGCTCTGGCCAGGGACTTTGTGTAATGGATCTCCTAGACACAGCGCGATATCAACCCCCAATACCGGGAGAGACAAATCCTTTCTAACCGTCACTGCCTCCAAGTGCTTCGGGACTGCACCCAACTACTACCTGTTTGCACGACTCCTTTGAGCCGTGGTAGGGTAGTAATCTAAGTACAGTGGGAACACACTCGAGGCGAAGTGACAGTGTCAAGTCAGCGGACTAAGCTATACTCATGTCACCTGGGAACTGATAACTGACGATAGGTATAGTACCAACCAACAGTTCCCGACGAGTCCTGTCCAGTGTACTCGTAACCTAACGAGCACCTGCATACTATCTCAAGTACGACGTACTGACGGCTGTGGGACAGACCGTCTCCCCTGCTGGGATGAGAAGCGCATATGCTAGTCTACTCCGTTGTATCGATGCCCTGTCTCGATAGTCCTACGACTAGGGACCTGCATAAGGATGTGCTTGTGGATTACCCAGCCTCCACGAGTGTGACTGCCATCACAACGCTGGTAATCAAGCAAAGATCCTAAGGGCTCCACTAATGTGTATAGGTGATATACTAAAATAAACACATGTACACATTAAAGTAGAAACAAACCAAGTAGCATACTACTATTTTGAGCAAGATTGTCTATACAACTGTGAATATCCCAAGCTTCCATTAAGTAATATACAAATTAGTATGATACAGTAATGGCCTCTAGGGCATATACACAAACAATCTCCCACTTGCACTAAGGCCATGTACTGGCGTATCGAAGACCTATCATCTCGATCAGCCGCTCGAACTGAGTCTAGGGTAAGGCCTTCGTGAATGGATCAGCAGTGTCATCTTCCATAGCAACTCTCCGAACCTCGATCTCCTGGCGACCCACGATCTCTCTGATCAGGTGATACCGCCTCAAGATGTGTCTGGACTTCTGATGGGACCTGGGTTCCTTCGCTAAATCTATAGCCCCGTTGTTGTCGCAATACAGAGGTATTGGATCAACAATGGATAGAACCACCTGAAGTTCTGTCAAGAACTTCCTCATCCAGACGGCTTCTTTTGCGGCATCTGCAGCAGCGATATATTCCGCTTCCATCATCGAGTCAGCAACGGTTTCCTGTTTGGAACTCTTCCAACACACCACCCCTCCATTGAGGGTAAAGACATAACCCGACATAGACTTGGAATCATCCTTGTCACTCTGGAAACTGGAGTCAGCAAAGGCCTCGATCTGGAGGTCTTTTCCGCCATACACCAAGAACATCTCCTTAGTCCTTCTCAGGTACTTGAGAATGTTCTTTACCGCTATCTAGTGCTTCTCCCCAGGGTTTGACTGATACTGGCTTACCACACTCAGTGCATAAGCTACATCTGGTCTGGTACACAACATCGCATACATTATAGAGTCTATCGCAGAAGCGTAGGGTATAATAGACATGCGATCCCTTTCCAAATCAGTCTTGGGAGACATCTCTTTGGAGAGGGTGATCCCGTGACAAGCCGGCAGATTACAGCGCTTGGAATCTTCCATACTGAATCTTTTCAGTATGGTGTCGATGTACCTTGACTGTGAAAGTCCTAATATTCTCTTGGATCTGTCATGATAGATCCGGATCCCCAGAATGTAAGAGGCATCACCCAGGTCTTTCATGGAGAACCTGTATGACAAGAACCCCTTGACAGATTGTAGCATAGGAATGTCATTTCCTATCAAAAGAATGTCATCCACGTACAAAACGAGGAATACGACAGTTCTTGCTACAAATCTACTATAGATGCATGGTTCATCTGGATTTTTGATAAAGCCAAATTCTTTGACCGTCTCATCAAAACAGATGTTCCAACTCCGCGATGCCTGCTTTAGTCTATAGATGGACTTAAGCAACTTGCACACCTTTCCGCTGCTCCCACTCTGAATGAAACCCTCTGGCCGGTCCATATAGACACACTCCTCTAAATTTTCATTTAGAAAAGTGGTCTTTACGTCCATCTGCCAAATTTCATAATCATGGAAGGCATCAATGGCAAGAAGGATCCGAATGGATTTCAACATAGCCACTGGAGAAAAGGCCTCGTCATAGTCCAAACCAGGTCTTTGACGAAAACCCTTTGCAACAAGTCTAGCCTTATAAGTCTCAACCTGTCCATCTACACCAATCTTCCTTTTGAAGATCCACTTGCATCCTACGGGTTTTACCCCATCTGGAGCAACGTCCAACGTCCATACTTTGTTGGTGTACATGGACTCCATTTCGGTCCGCATTGCATCCAGCCATTTTACCGAGTCAACGCTCTGAATGGTCTGCTGGAAGCTAGTCGGCTCATCATAATCAATGATGCAATCCTCTCTATCCCCGTCTATGAGAAAACCGTAGTAACTCTCGGTTGGATGAGACTGCCTACTACTCCTGCGGAGAGGCGTAGGAATGTCCTGTTCTTTTGAACCCTCTGGTTCTACTAAGCTTTCAGTAATAGTCTGTGGTTCTGGAATTTCTTCCAGTTCTATTTCGCTCCCACTAATTTCCTTTTCTAAGAACTGGTGTTCCAGAAAATGGGCATTACGAGAAACAAAGATCTTTTGTTCCTCTGCGTAATAGAAGAGATGCCCCCTGGAGTTCTTTGGGTATCCCACAAACTTGCACGGTACTGAGCGTGCCTCAAGTTTGTCCGCATGCTGCTTCTTGACAAAAGCTGGACATCCACAGATCTTCAGATATTGAAAATAGGGTTTCTTTCCACTCCATATCTCATATGGTGTGGTAGGCACGGTCTTTGATGGAACTCGGTTCAAAAGGTATGCAGCTGATTCTAGCGCATATCCCCAGAATGATCGCGATAACTCAGCGTTACTCATCATGGACCGTACCATATCCAATAGGGTTCGGTTCCGTCACTCCGATACACCGTTATATTGCGGAGTGTATGGAGGAGTAAGCTGAGAGAGAATTCCATTCTCTTTTAAGTAATCCAGGAACTCGGCACTTAAGTATTCACCACCTCGATCAAATCTCAGTGTCTTGATATTTTTTCCTGTTTGTTTTTCTACTTCATTCTTATATTCCTGGAATTTTCCAAAGGCTTCGGATTTATGTTTCATTAAGAAGACATATCCGTACCTTGAAAAGTCATCCGTAAAAGTAATGAAGTAAGAATAACCGCTTCGCGCATGCGTAGACATTGGACCGCGCACGTCGCTGTGTACGAGTCCCAAGAGCTTGCTCGCTCTTACTCTGTGTCCAGTGAACGGAGTTTTTGTCATCTTTACTTTGAGACAGGATTGACAAGTTGCATATGATTGATATTCGAACGGATCCAAATATCCTTCTGTATGTAACTTCGTCAACCTTCTCTCATTGATGTGACCCAGTCTACAATGCCATAAGAAAGCCTGATTTGTTTCCGGAGACTTTCTTTTGTGTGTATTCTGGACATTGAAAATCTGTGGTTGGTTTAATACGTATATACCATTGCTTAATGTACCTGACCCAATCAAAACTTGATTAAGGTGAATGTTCACAACATTACTTACAAATGCAAATTCATAACCTTCTTTAGATAATAAAGATACAGATATGATATTACAGGTTGCATTGGGTACAAAATAACAATCACGCAAAACCAAAACGTGTCCATCTGACAACCCCAGGTGATAGTCCCCCACGGACTCAGCATCCATGCCAGCTCCGTTTGCAACTCTGAGGGTCATATCACCTGCCTTCAAAACCCTACGCCTTCTCAGTGCCTGTAAAGAATTACAGATATGAGATCCTGATCCGGTATCCAATACCCAGGATGTAGAGTTTATTGATAGATAGTTTTCAATAACATACACACCTGAAGCTGAAGCCGCAACTTGCTTCAGATCCTGGCTTCTGGCCTTCCAAGCCCTGCAATCCTTTTTCCAGTGTCCACTCTTGTGACAGTAAAAGCATTCTTCCTTTCCCACAAGCTTTCCCGCTACCTTTGTTGCCTTTGTCTTTCCCTTCGTATCCACTTTACTAACACCGCCCCTTGGTTTGGCGGGGGCTTTCTTCTTCTTTCCCTTGGCTTTCGCCTTGGACCTAGAAGAGGAAAATCCTCCTACAAACAAAATGGATGTTTCCCTACCTTTCTGTAGGGTGCCCTCTGCACTTCTCAGCATGTTGAGGAGTTCTGAAAGTTCAACTTCTTTTTCTTGCAAGTTGAAGTTCAGGATAAACTGGGCGTAAGTGAAAGGAAGGGACTGGAGAACCAAGTTCGTGTAGAGATCGTTCTCTAACGTGGTCCCACGGTCCGCGAGCTCCTCAATGAAGCCAATCATCTTAAGCACGTGTTCCGCTGCCGATGATCCGACGGCCAATCTCGCCGAAAACAGCTTTTTCGAGACTTCGTATCTGGCGATACGGGATTGCTCTCCATACAGTTCTTTTGTATGGAGAAATATGGATTCAAGGTCCATATTCTCGTGCCTCCTCTGATGTTCATTGTCCATAGAGGCAAGCACGAGGCACTTGGCCTTCGCGCGGTTGATTTCTAAGGTCTTACGGATTTCCTTATCCGCGAAGCTGGTTTTGGGACCTGGGACAGGGGGAGCTTTGGTGGTAAGGAGATACCCTAACTTGTCATAAGTGATTGCCATTTTGACATTTCTGAACCAATCTTTGTAGTTTGGCCATGTCAGTATGTTTTTATCTAGTAGTAACTTAAGTCCAGTCATGATGTTTGGTCGCTGCAATTAGGAGAGAGAGAAGAAACACTTTAGCATGATGCTCTTGCAAGTTTAGAGTGGTTTTTAATTTTTCTAAACAGGATGGCTCCCACTGTCTCTCGAATCCCTCCTCAAACCAAAAAGGAAGAATTAGTCAGGATCAATCTCACCGTACAATACTTGCTTAACCGTTCAGCCAGGCTAGTGTCGGTACTTCGAGGGAGGTTTTCCAACGCTTTCGCGACGTTCCTTAATTAAATAACCTCTTTTCCCTGTGGGCGTAGCCCCGCTAACACCTTTCTAGACAGCTACTTGGTTTATAGCATTGATCGTTAAGTGAGAAATTTCCCGAGGAGTAGCATATACTCACAGTAGGATCGGGATCCAAATATCATCGCGTGACAAAACTGAAGGAATCCTACCAGAATCATCACACTCCAAATGGTATGCAGCGCTAGCAAGTTTCAGTTTCTTTTGAAACTCCCGATGTAGATTTTTGCCCCATGCTCTTATGACCTTGGCGTGAGGTCAAAATGTCATAAGTCACATGTCAAGTTCTTCCCATCATTATCCAGGTTAATTTGAACCCACCCGTACCTACCCTTGACGTAGGCCAAAATGGCAGTACGACTGTCTCAAACCAACGCATTCTATCTATGCAACAGATAAATATCCGGCAGCTACCAATCACTATGCCTTGGCGTGAGGTCAAAATACATAGCTTGAATACTACCGAATATTTAACTGAAATGATGGAGGGCTACGAATGGTTTTGGCGAAACCGTGAACGTAGTGAACTTGATATAATCGGTGGAACGAGATAGCTTTTAAAAGGAGTAGCATAGGCTCCGCATTTAAAAGTTGTTTTTGAAAAGAAACCGAGTGGTTTTGAAAGTGCTCCAACGACTCAACTTTGGTTTATTTTCTTGCATTAATTTAATGCGTCCCATCATTTAATCCTACCATTGCAGAAAACAATGAAAATATGACGTACGCTTATGCCATCCGCATTCGCCACTGGACCCCGTCATTACCCGTTAGGTTACTTAACTAACGACAGAGCGGGGGCTGGACTAGCGCGGATGCAAAACATAAGCAACGCCTAAATAGATATCATATATAGATATACACATTCGTCACATGCAATGATAGCCATTCCAGATCACAGATGAACACATTGGATATACTAGGAATCCGCAATCCGTACGAGCCTGTAGCGAAGAGCAGATTACACGGTAGCCCCACCCAAGACCCCTACGGGTGAGGCAAACTACCCGCCAAGTACCCGAAGCGAAGCAACCTCCCTCATCACCGTGAGTAGGCCACTCGGCACTTCGAGGTACCTGGTAGTTTGTGCACCCCACCTTAGGTCTATCCTAGGAGCAAAAACAGTAAAAGAAATTATACAATGACGGCTACAACTCCATCCCAATTGTGCGGCCATATAAATAATATTACATCAATTACAAATTACATGAATTGAAAGAAAAAGAAAACTTTCATCTCACAACCCCCCGGCTATTCATCCGCGACAATCCAATGAATTCATATACACATACCATCAACATTACAGATCACAGATATGTATAACCCCCAATAATCGACGTATAGCAATTAGCAGACATTCAATACATATATCATATCACAGATATAACCCGTTAGATTAAGTCTTTAGAAGTTCGATAAAAATACAGATTTTTAACTCCAAAAACAAATTTTGCTTTCTGTAAAATCTAGGAAGAAAAAACATACTGTAAAAATCCCAAAACAGCCCCAGAAAAACACTGCAGGAAAATTGTGCCACGACCGAGTCAACTCGGCCGCGGATCCGCGGCGGGAGCATGCTCCTGCCGCGTTTCCGCGGCGCTTTGATCGAGTTGGTGGACCAATTTTCTTATGTGGGTTTTAAAAAGCCTGAGCCAATTTTTAGTGTAAGATTAATTATTTTTTGAACAGAAAACAGAATCGGAAGAAACTTGATATTACGGGCATGTTTTGTGACTTTTTCTCCGATTGAACTTCTAGTTACTTTGCTAACATGTTAAATAGTGTTTAACTAGGCTCTGATACCACTGTAAGTCCACGTTACCTCTCCCGGTTCTTACGGGCTTGCGGAAATGATGAAAAACGATTTTTCTTTTGATGGTAACATGGACTCAAAATACGGATCTTTGTTAAACAACTATCTAACAACCTAACTAAGAGTTTTACCTACTCGGTTAGGGGTTATACCTTAACTTGAACTCCTTCTCTTGGACTCCTTGTGGTGGTCGGATGGTTCTCTCCTCGTCGTCTCTTCGTGCCGAAGATGGATCCACCTGAAAGCTTTTACCTTTGGCTTCAACCTCAATCTTGAGGAAACTAGAACACTTGGTTTGCTAAACCTTGTGTACTAGGATGAGTAGAGAAGTGTGTTGGGTTTTATCTCTATGGTTCTTGCTTCTCAACACATGAGACAAGTAGAACCATGGACTAGAGAGAGCAAGAGGAAGAGGGAGAGCTTGAGGATGAGAGAGAATGAGAATAATAGAATGAGCAAGACTTTTTTCACCCTTGCTCTCATAATCCAAAATAATCATAACTCATAATAATAATTGAGTATTATGTGATGGTTGTTATCATATCAAATGGCCATATCATTTCTTGCATTAAATGCAATTTGTGAACAAACAAGCAAGCCAAGGTCAATACCAAGAAATGATAGCCATTGTCATGATGATGGTCAACAAGTCCAACCTAGTCAACCGGTCAACTAAGTCAACAAAGTCAACCCTTCAACCCAACCATGGCACAATAATACTTCATTAATATTATCATTAATCATATTTCTTATTCTCATTAGGGTTTAGCAAAAGTCAACAGTCAACAACCCTAATGAGAATCCTCTGCCTCTGTCTCTCTGTCAACCGTGAATACACACCCGCATCCGCGTTCCGAGGAACACGAATACAAACGAGATAAAACCAATCCCAAAACGTACACTAGGATCTGGCTTAAACCAAAGCCCGCTAGTGATAACTGCCCGGACACTAAACGTGCACAAGTGCACGGATGTGACCGAACCCTGTCGCAAAACCTTGCGACATCTACTCTTTTACCTAAAGGCGAATAGCTCTCTGTGTGGGACTCTAAAGGCTTAACACTACACTGGCAGTGGGTTTAACCACAGACCGCAAGCGGCACTAGCTGTGCGTAACGGCCCCTAGGTAGATGCCGATAAGAAGACGGACGAGGTGAAACCCATCTGAACTTCTACTGAGCCTGAATGTGACAATCTGCGTACAGTCCGGTTTGTTCGTCTGAGAATATCGCATGGCGGGCCTAGGGGGCGGTAAGCGTCAGTCCCCTAATAGCGGTACAAGTCGTGTCGGAGTGTAGCCCAGAACACCCTGAGATAACACTGGAAACCTACCAGTATATCTCGCTTGCCCTGGCCAGAGACTTTGTGTAATGGCTCTTCTAGACACAGCGCGATATCAACCCCCAATACCGGGAGAGACGAATCCTGTCTAACCGTCACTGCCTCCAAGTGCTTTGGGACTGCACCCAACTACTACCTGTTTACACGACTCCTTTGAGTCGTGGTAGGGTAGAAATCTAAGTACAGTGGGAACACACTCGAGGCGAAGTGACAGTGTCAAGTCAGCGGACAAAGCTGTACTCATGTCACCTGGGAACTGATAACTGACGATAGGTATAGTACCAACCAACAGTTCCCGACGAGTCATGTCCAGTGTACTCGTAACCTAACGAGCACCCGCATACTATCTCAAGTACGACGTACTGACGGCTGTGGGACAGACCGTCTCCCGTGCTGGGATGAGAAGCGCATACGCTAGTCTACTCCGGAGTATCGATGCCATGTCTTGATAGTCCTATGACTAGGGACCTGCATAAGGATGTGCTTGTGGATTACCCAGCCCCCACGAGTGTGACTGCCATCACAACGCTGGTAATCAAGCAAAAATCCTAAGGGCTCCACTAATGTGTATAGGTGATATACTAAAATAAATACATGTACACATTAAAGTAGAAACAAACCAAGTAGCATACTACTATTTTGAGCAAGATTGTCTATACAACTGTGAATATCCCAACCTTCCATTAAGTAATATACAAACTAGTATGATACAGTAATGGCCTCTATGGCATATACTGTTAGTGTATATGCCCTAGAGGCCATTACTGTATCATACTAGTTTGTATATTACTTGATGGAAGCTTGGGATAATCACGGTTGTATTTACAATCTTGCTCAAAATGGTAGTATGCTACTTGGTTTGTCTCTATTTCAATATGTGCATGTGTTTCTTTTAGCATATCGCTTATATACATATTAGTAGAGCCCTTAGGATTATTGCTTGATTACCAGCGTTGTGATGGCGCTCACACTCGTGGGGGCTGGGTGATCCATAAGCACATCCTTATACTGGTCCCTAGTCGTTGGACTATCGAGACAAGGCATCGATACTCCGGAGTAGACTAGCGTATGCGCTTCTCATCCCAGCGTGGGAGACGGTCTGTCCCACAGCCGTCAGTACGTCGTACTTGAGATAGTATGCGGGTGCTCGTTAGGTTACGAGTACACTGGACAGGACTCATCGGGAACTGTTGGTTAGTATTATACCTATCGTCAGTTATCAGTTCCCAGGTGACATGAGTACAGCTTAGTCCGCTGACTTGACACTGTCACTTCGCCTCGGGTGTGTTCCCACTGCACTTTGATTACTACCCTACCACGGCTCAAAAGAGTCGTGCAAACAGGTACTTTTTGGGTGCAGTCCCGAAGCACTTGGAGGCAGTGACGGTTAGACAGGATTCGTCTCTCCCGGTATTAGGGGTTGACATCGCGCTGTGTCCAGGAGAGCCATTACACAAGTAGTCCCTGGCCAGGGCAAGCGAGATATACTGGTGGGTTTCCAGTGTTATCTCAGGGTGTTCTGGGCTACACTCCGACACGACTTGTACCGCTATTAGGGGACTGACGTTCACCGCCCCCCTAGGCCCGCCATGTGATGTATCAGACGAACAGACCGGACTGTACGGAGACTGTCACATACAGGCTCAGTAGGAGTTCAGATGGAGTCACCTCGTCAGTCTACTTATCGGCATCTACCTGGGGACCGTTACGTACAGCTAGTGCCGCTTGCGGTATGTGGTTAAACCCACTGCCAGCGTAGTGTCGAGTCTTTAGAGTCCCACACAGAGAGCTATTCGCCTTTAGGCAAAATGAGTAGAGGTCGCATGGTTTTGCGACAGGGTTCGTTCACATCCGCGCACTTGTGCACGTTTGCTGTCCGGACAGCTTATACTAGCGGGCTTTGGTTTAAGCCAGATCCTAGTATATGATTTGGGATTGGTTTTATCTCATTGTGTTCGTGTTCCTCGGATCACGAATACGGGTGCGTATGCACAGTTGATTGAGACAGAGGGAGAGGACTTTGATTAGGGTTAATGACCATTGTCATTTTATTAACCCTAATGCTTATGTGTGTATTATGGTTAATTGATATTAGTTTAATATAATTGTGCATGGTTAGGGTTGTTGACCATTTGACATTCTTGACTTGTTGACCTAGGTTGACACTTTGACCATCATCATTTCATTTGGAAGATGCTCTTTGATCCTTGCAATTTGCATTAAAAATGAAATGATAATGGTCATGTCTTGATTAAGCCATGACAATTATTTCACTAATTTTCAATTACAATAATTCACACATATATGTGAGAATGCTTCATTATTCTCTCATTCTATCATATACTTTCTCTCTCTTGCTCTTCCTCTTCCTCAAGCTCTCCCCTCTCGTTGAGAAACACTTGAGCTTGAGAAAAACCATTCCATAGTAATCTCTACTCTCATCTAGGGTTCTAGGATTAGCACTTCTAGCATCCTAGTCACTTCTAGCTTGAAGTTGAAGCCAAAGGTTGAGGCTCTCGGATGGATCCTTCTTCGACGTGAGAAGACGACAAAGGTGATCCCTTTCTACTACTCCAAGGAGAAAGGAGAGAAGGACATAGAGCCCAAGGTATAACCTTTCTACCCTTAAGCTTGTTTCTAGTTAGCTTTAGCTAGTTTTTGTTTAGCAAAGATCCTCCTTTGTCTAGTCCATGTTGCCTAGAGTAGTAAAAATCCGATTTTTATTCCGTTTTCCGCCTCCCCGCAAGCACCGGGGTGGGCAACGTGGACTTACAGTGGTATCAGAGCCTAACTAAACATAAACTAGGTAGGTAGTAAAGTGTATAGAAGTTCGATCGGAAAAATCGCAAAACTACGACATGCAAAACCCTAAGTTTCTGTTAAAATTTTTTCTGCTCTAAAAATATAAAGTCATACTCCAAAAATCATCTCAGGGTTTTGTGAAGAAGCCCACTAAAAACGGTCGAGTGATCCCTTCAAAGCGCGGCGGTTCCGCGGCAAAAGTATACCCATTGCTGCGGAACCGCGGCTGTTTTGACTCGGTTCATGACCGAGTTTGGTGCAGTGTTCTTAGGTTGTGGTTTTGGGATTTTTAAGATGGTTTATTTCAGCCCAGATTTTCCAGAAAAGAAATTTGTTTTTGGGGGCCTATAAATCCGTATTTTTGATCGAACTTCATTATACTTTGACTAATCGGTTATATCTGTGATGTTTATATGTATTCAACGTCGGCTAATCGCTATATGTCGATTAGTGGGGGTTATACATATCTGTGATCTGTGTTTGATGTTGGTATGTGTATATGAATGCGTTGGATTGTCGCGGGTGAATAGCCGGGGTGGATGTGAGATGAGTGTTTCTTTTTCTTTCATTCATTGTAATATGTAAATTGATGTATTATTATTTGTATGGCCGCACAACCGGGTCGGGGTTGTAGCCATCATTGTATAATTCTTTTTACTGTTTTTGCTCCTAGGATAGACCCATGGAGGGGGTGCACAAACTACCGGGTATCTCGAAGTGCCGAGTGGCCTACTCACGGCATTGAGGGAGGTTGCTTCGCTTCGGGTACTTGGCGGGTAGTTTGCCGCACCCGTAGGGGTCTTGGGTGGGGTATTTGGCTATTCACCGCGACCGTGTAATCCGCTTTTCGTTGCAGACTCGAACGGATTGCGGATTCCTAGTATATCCAATGTATTCATCTGTGATCTGTAATGTCTATCATTGCTTTATATCTATATACTATAACTATTTAGGCGTTGCTTATGTTTTACAGCCGCGCTAGCCCAGCCCCCGCTCTGTCGTTAGTTAAGTAACCTAACGGGTGATGACGGGGCCCCGTGGCGAATGCGAATGGTATAAGCGTACGTCATATTTTGGTTGTTTTTTGCAATGGTAGGATTAAATGATGAGACGCATTAAAAGAACTAATGCAAGAAAATAAACCAAGTAAAAGTCGATTGGAACACTTTGAAAACTACTCGGTTCTTTTCAAAACTAAACTTTTAAACGCGGAGCTTGAACCACTCCTTTTAAAAGCTATCTCGTTCCATCGATTATATCAAGTTCACTACGTTCACGGTTTCGCCAAAACCATTCGTAGCCCTCCGTCATTCCACATGAATGGTCAAAAAGTATTCAAGCTATGTATTTTGGCCAAAGTCAAGGCATGGTGATTGGTAACTATTGGGTATTCATGTGCAGCATAGATAGATGCGTTGGTTTGGGACAGTCGTGCTGCCATTTTGGCCAAAGTCAAGGGTAGGTACGGGTGGTTCCAAATTAACCAGGAGAATGACGGGTAGAACATGACATGTGACTTATGATATTTTGGCCAAAGTCAAGGTCATAAGAGCATGGGGCAAAAATCCACATCGGGAGTTTCATAAGTACTGAAACTTGCTAGCGCTGCATACCATTTGGAGTGTGATGATTCTGGTAGGATTCCTTCGGTTTTATCATGCGATGATATTTGGATCCCGATCCTACTGTGAGTATATGCTGCTCCTCGGGAAAACTCTCACTTAACGATCAATGCTATAAACCTAGTAGGTGTCTAGAAAGGTGTTAGCGGGGCTACGCCCACAGGGAAAAGAGGTTCTTAAATTAAGGAACTTCGCGAAAGCGTTGGAAAACCTCCCTCGAAGTACCGACACTGGCCTGGCTGAACGGTTAAGCAAGTATTGTACGGTGAGATTGATCCCGACTAATTCTTTCTTTACGGTTTGAGAAGGGATTCGAGAGATAGTGGGAGCCATCCTGTTTAGACAAACTAAAAACCACTCTAAACTTGCAAGAGCATCATGCTAAAGTGTTTCTTTTCTCTCTCCTAATTGCAGCGACCATTCAACATGACCGGACTTAAGTTATTACTAGATAAAAACATACTGACAGGGCCAAACTACAAAGATTGGCTCAGGAATGTCAAGATGGCAATCACTTACGACAAGTTGGGGTATGTCCTTACCACCAAAGCTCCCCCTGTCCCAGGTCCCACCTCCAGCGTCGCGGATAAAGAAATCCGTAAGACATGGGAGATCAATTGTGCGAAGGCCAAATGCCTCGTGCTTGCCTCGATGGACAACGAACATCAGAGGAGGCATGAGAATATGGACCTGGAGTCCATATTTCTCCATACAAAAGAACTGTATGGAGAGCAATCTCGTATCGCAAGATACGAAGTGTCGAAGAAGCTATTTTCGGCAAGATTGGCCGTCGGATCATCGGTAGCGGAACACGTGCTTAAGATGATTGGCTACATAGAGGAGCTCACGGAACTTGGGACTACGTTGGAGAATGAACTCTATACTGATTTGATTCTCCAGTCCCTTCCTTCCACTTACGCCCAGTTTATCCTTAACTTCAACATGCAAGGAAAGGAGGTTGAACTTTCCGAACTTCTGAACATGTTGAGGAGTGCTGAGGGCACCCTACAGAAGGGTGTTGGGGTAAAAATTTACACCCCGTTGACCGAGTCAAAGTCAAGGTCAACCCCAAGCAAGGTGGGCCCAAGCCCAGGTCAAGCGGGCCCATGCCCAAGTCGAGCTCGCGGCCAGCCTCCTCCATGCTAAATTATAGATCATGTAATAAATAAATTTCATGTAATTTTTTATACATGAATGTATGCAAAATGGGCATAAAGCCAAATTTTTGTAAGCCCATGGCTTATGTGCAAAAATGAAATGGCACATGAGCCATGGGATAGACAAAATGCCATTTTGTGAAGCCCAAGGGGCTATATGTAAATATGTAAGCCTATAAAAGGCAACATGATGAATAAAAAAAAGGGGAATACTTTTCATTCTCTCCACAAAAATTTTAGATCTGAGATCTTTTGTGCCTCCTACTCCTTCTCCAAGGTTCTAAACCTTCTCATTTCTTTGGAATTAAATCAAGAGTTTTACTCTTTCTTTTCAAAAACTAAGAAGTCTTCCACCACAAAACCCACAAAGGGGAACTTGGATCTACCATTAGATCTCAGAAAGGAGAGATTTTTAGATCTCACATCTCTTGATCATCAAGATCCAGCCAACAGAGGAGGAAGATGAAGAGCCCCTTTCATCAACCAAAACATTTTAAGAGTTTAACTCCATATATTTACATATATATATATATATAATAAATATTTCCTTTCTGAAGCATAGCTTCTGTTTCTTAGGCTAAAAGCCTCCTTTTCTCGCCGGCGCTCAAGCGCAGAGCGCCCGCGTGCCGACACGTGGCGCGCTTGCGCTCCAGCGCTCAGCGCTCGAGCGCAAAGCGCCCCCGTGTCGACACGTGGCGCGCTTGCGCTACAGCGCAAGCGCTCGAGCGCAAGCGCTCGAGCGCAAGTCGCCCCCGTGCCGACACGTGGCGCGCTTGCGCTCCTGCGCAAGCACTCGAGCGCAAGTCGTCCCGGTGCCGACACGTGGCGCGCTTGCGCTCCAGCGCAAGCGCTCGAGCGCAAGTCGCCCCGTGCCGACACGTGGCGCGCTTGCGCTCCAGCGCGCTTGCGCTCCAGCGCCCAGCGCTCAAGCGCAGAGCGCCCACATGCCGACACGTGGCACTCCAGCGCCTGAGCGCACAGCACTTAGGCGCACAGCACCCAAGGTGCTGCCCCACGCATCCTTTGGATGTCTTTTCCCCTTTTTATATATATACATGTATATATACACATATGTATACATATTTACACACACACATACTCCGCGACACTGTCCCTGTTAGAAAAAATTTCTAACGGGGTGCTGCCCCGCACCCTGCAAGGGGGCTGCTAGCCCCCTTGACCCCCAGCCCACTATCCGGGTAGCGGGACCCCCGTAAAAACTCTGTGTGGCCCCCGATATATCCAAACCCCCATTTCAAAACGCAACACACGTACACTGCACATTGAGTTCGCATGACCATTTTAACCCGTTAATCGGAGGTTCCCTTGCCCCAAAAGCGAGGGGTAATTAACGGCAGCTTAGTCCGCGGCTGCCGGAGATTTGGATCCCCACAGTCAATAAACCCCGGCCTACCCTAGGCAGGGGGAATCTGTAATGCGCCTGACAAGCACGCGCGTATTCCCATCTCAATGGGGTGACGAAAAACACCCTACAGATTGTGGCACGCCCGGTGGGACCAATCTTTCCTCCCATATTTCGGGTTAAGCGTTCATGCGAACTCAATCAATATACACACCTGTATTTATACTAAAAATAATGCTTTTTTATGCAGATTTTCAAGCAATCACCTTCCGACGATGTCTTCGATGATGAACTCAGCTCCCGTCTCCTACACGATGAGGATAGACTCTAGGACGGTCCTTCCGGCCAGTCTCGGGCGACAATGGGAGGAGCCGCTGCTATCATTTGGCTCTATTGTGTTCATGCCAGTTGGCGCCATCCCAGCTCCTCAAGCCCCGGTGGCAGACAAACCGGTCTCGAAAGGCAGGAGACCAAATGTGGTGATCTCAAGGGCGCCCCAACCCAAACGCAAGTCGGTATCTGAACGACTTTCCTTGGCCCCAGCTGGAGGCAAGGCCATCAACACCAACAAAGCAACAACGCGTCCCGAGCAAGCTCTAGCGGGGCCCCTGACAAATGCTCGATCGGGTGTCTTCTCTAAGCTCCCCGCTGATCAACTCGCAATGGCTTCCCGGGTAGCGGATGTCCGCCAAGACTTCAAAATCGAGAAGCTGAGGGAGAAAAGGCTCAGATATAGAGCCAACAAAAGGGCTAGGACTCCTGCCAGGCTGAACCTCAGGAGGTTCGAAGAACAGGGTTACCCCGTCAAAGATGAGGGGATGGCTGAATGTGTTATCCACACTGTCTACGTGGTGCGCAACAAAAGCAAGGACGGGGCCACCACATCTCAAATCCAATCTGGCTTGAATGTGGTTGCCACTTCCCAAGAACAGCCGCCTCCGCTGGATGATGAAAACCCTCTCGATGAGGCTGATAGGCAGAGAGAGCCCTCAATTCATGAGGAGTCAGGCTCAGAAAGCGAAGATGAGCCAACTTTCCATCCTAAGACCGCAGAGCAGCAACTTCTCCAAGATCTCCGAAAATAGCTCAGAAGCAAAGATAAGGAGATGGCCAAGCTCTACTCAAAGATCGACGACTTGACAAATGTCGTCTTACGGCATACGGCCCAACTTGCCTCTCAGCCGCCCAATCAAGCACATGGCTCAGTTCATGTACCAGGAAACGGTGTCCCGAGACAGCCGACGCCCATTCCCTCAAATCCAAAGGTGGGCGGACCGCATGAAAATCAGTCGCATCCTATCTCAGCAAATGTCTTGGCTACCGATGACAGTAGCCCGCTAACTCAAGATCAAATCATGGATTTGGTTGCCAACAAAGTCAAAACCTTGGTAGCCGAAGCCGAAGCGCAAAAAGATATCAGCAGTAGTGGGAGACCATATCCTGCTCAGTATAATATGGTAGAATTTCCTAGCGGCTATGTCATCCCTAAATTCGGAAGATTCGATGGGACGGGAAATGCGAATCAGCATATCGCCCACTTCAAAGCCTCATGCGGGAATACTGGGGGCAATGATGCGCTTCTCCTCCGCCAGTTCGTTAATAGCTTGACCGATGTTGCTTTCGACTGGTACGCGAGCATACCGGATGGCTCCGTCACAACTTTTGTCCAAATGGAGTCTCTGTTTCGGCAGAGGTTCATGAGCGTCAGCGATAAGATTACTATTGCCGAGCTTGTAAGGACCAAGCCCAAGAACAACAAAAGCAGCATGGATTTTATAACCCGATGGCGCAATCTCTCCGTCAAATGCGAACCGCCGATAGAGCAGGACCAATCTGTCAGTCTCCTTGTCGGAAATCTCAACAACTGGATGACCCCGTTTCTATGTACCGCGGGTCTCAAAACATTCCAAGAGCTGACCAGAAAAGTCCAGATGTTGGAACGCTCAAAGCAGGAGTCCTCCTCTGACTCCCAAAATAACAATAGGTCCTGGAGAAACCGAAAGGACGAAAATCGCAAAGGCGGAGGTTCTGACGATACTGAATCTTTCAATACCTCGGCTAACCGAAATAAGCAAGGGTTGAGCGGGCCTAATGCCAACCAGCCTCGGAAGCCAGTGTTCGGAGAGGGAGGAGAATCTCCACTGAAAGAGAAGCTGGATAAGGTCTATTCCTTCAGAAGGGACAAAATTTGTAAAATATTCAAAGACGCCCTGAAAAACGGTCTACAACTGCCAGAGTTAAAAAGATCGCAGGAAGCGAATATGACCGACGACCCCAAATATTGCCCCTATCACAGAGTGATAGGTCATGCCATTGAGGACTGCTTCGTCTTCAAAGATTGGGTCGAAAAGCAATACAAGGCAAGAGAGATAGAACTGTCTAAAGGCGTGTTAACAAACAGTCCAGCTGCGACCGCCAATTTCATACAAACGGAGACCGAAGTTCTTCGTGAAACCGATTCTCTCAGACATCTGCCTTTCTCTGAGAACAGTCGACCACCACGTCATTAAACTGGGAACAATCGACCACCACGTCATTAAACTAGGAACAATCGACCTCTAAGTCGTTAAACTGGGAATGTAAAAAAATATATATATATATGTGTGTAAATAAAAAAATGTGTAAATAAAAGAAAAATAAAGAAAAGCCGAAATGATGGGGCAACTCGCAATAAAAATCAGTGAGTAAAATAAAGATGAAAATAAAGCCGAAATGATGGGGCAATCGCGATCTTCGCGATAAGAAAAGCTGAAATGATAGAGCAATCGCGGTAAAACGAAAACGAAAAAAAAACAACGGCGAATGATGAGTCGCACCTGGTACCATATTCCAGTGCAGCGATGCAGACGCCAACCAAAATCCAATTTCCCAAAATTCTTCCAGCCCTACGGTTAGTCCTCAAATTGACTACCGTATACAATCCACGGGCTCAAATAATTCTCATCACCCTCATGCCCCACCGCAATCACCAGTTACGCGGCTGGTCTCCGCCTTTGGAATTATGCTCCATTAAGAAGACCCACTCATGTGTCCTCACGATACATGAGGAGAACAAACCTTTGTGGGATCCTTACGACTCATAAAGGAAAAACACACTTAGGAGTCCTTACGACTCTCAAGGAGAAAATACACCTACGGGATCCTTACGACTCGTAGGGAGAAAATGCTTTTATGGGACCCTCACGGCCCATAAAATTGAAAAGCCTTAGGCGATAGGGATTTAAACCTGTCTCCTAAGCCATCACTCCCCAGTCCCCAAGTGGCGAATGATGAGTCGCTCCTGGTACCATATTCCAGTGCAGCGATGCAGACGCCAACCAAATTCCAAATCCCATACCCCAACGGCGAATGATGAGTCGCTCCTGGTACCATATTCCAGTGCAGCGATGCAGACGCCAACCAAATTCCAAATCCCATACCCCAATGGCGAATGATGAGTCACTCCTGGTACCATATTCCAGTGCAGCGATGCAGACGCCAACCAAATTCCAAATCCATACCCCAACGGCGAATGATGAGTCGCTCCTGGTACCATATTCCAGTGCAGCGATGCAGACGCCAACCAAATTCCAATCCCATGCTCCAATGGCGAATGATGAGTCTCTCCTGGTACCATATTCCAGTGCAGCGATGCAGACGCCAACAAAGTCCCGAAATTTTTATGGCCCTACGGTCTGGATCATACATCCTACAAAACCGTATACAATCCACGGGCGTAAAACAATCCTAATCTCTCCAAAAATAATAAAATAAAAAAAAAGGTATGTCCACAAGAAAAATGGGCACGGATGAAAACCCGAAAGGGCTCCGTGAGTAAAAACAGCAGGACTGCCGGCGAGTTTGTGAAAACCCGAAAGGGCTCCGTGAGTAAAAACAGCAGGACTGCCGGCGAGTTTGTGAAAACCCGAAAGGGCGCAAACTCGTGAGAAAGAGATGAAATGCACTCACAAGGTCCTCTCGACTTTGTGAGGAGAAAATTCCCGCGTGAGATCCTTTTGACTCACAAAAGGACCAACACACTTGGGAGTCCCCACGACTCCCAAGGAGAAAATACACTTACGGGATCCTTACGACCCGTAGGGAGAAAATGCTTTGTGAGACCCTTACGGCTCACAAAATTGAAAAGTCTTAGGTGATAGGGACCTAAAACCCGTCTCCTAAGCCATCATTTTCTAATAAGCAAACGCAAATGATGGTTCGCTCCTGGTACCATATTCCAGTGTAGCGATGCTGATGCCAAACCAAAAAAACCAATTCCCAAATCCTCTCATGTCAAGTGATGATTCGCTCTCGGTACCATATTCCAGTGTAGCGATGCTGATGTCAAATCAAACCAACAACCTCTACGGCGGAATCCTGCTTCGTCCCAGAATGCACCCCGTGTCGAAATCATGCTTCGCCTCGGAATATCTACCTTTCCTGCCGGAATTATGCTCCGCCTCGGAATTAAATCAACCAATGACCTCTTCGTCGGAATCATGCTCCGCCTCAGAATCAAGTCAACCAGCAAGCTCTGCGTCGGAATTATGCTTCGTCTCAGAATGCACCCCGTGTCGAAATGATGCTTCGCCTCGGTGTACCTGCCTTCCCAGTCGAAATTATGTTTCGCCTCGGGATCAAGTCAACCAACAAGCTCTGAGCCGGAATCATGCTCCGTCTCAGAATGTACCCCGTGTCGAAATCATGCTTCGCCTCGGAGTATATACCTTCCCCGTCGGAATTATGCTTCGCCCGGGAATCAACCTCTGCATCGAAATTATGCTTCGGTCAGAATATCTGCCGCTCATCGGAATGATGCTCCGATCCCTGTAATCATGCTCCGCTCATCGAAATGATGCTCCGATCCTTGGAATTATGCTCCACAAATCGGAATGATGCTCCGATCCCCAGGAATCATGCTCCCCGAGGGATACTTCGACCTTGGAATTATGCTCCGTGAATCAGAATGATGCTCCGATCCCTGGAATCATGCTCCGCTCATCGAAATGATGCTCCGATCCTTGGAATGATGCTCCGGCCTTCGGAATGATGCTTCGATCCCTGGAATCATGCTCCGCCCTTCGGAATTATGCTTCGACTCTTTGGAATGATGCTCCGACCTTGGAATTATGCTCCACAAATCGGAATGATGCTCCGATCCCCGGGAATCATGCTCCCCGAGGGATACTTCGACCTTGGAATTATGCTCCGTGAATCAGAATGATGCTCCGATCCCTGAGAATCATGCTCCCTGGGATGATGCTCAGCCCCCGGAATGATGTTCCACCTCGAAGTTCAGCTTCAATATCCATCAATTTCATGCACACAACTCAAATGTGCGGTGTGCATTTATTGATGGGGGGCACTTTGTTGGGGTAAAAATTTACACCCCGTTGACCGAGTCAAAGTCAAGGTCAACCTCAAGCCAGGTGGGCCCAAGCCCAGGTCAAGCGGGCCCATGCCCAAGTCGAGCTCGCGGCCAGCCTCCTCCATGCTAAATTATAGATCATGTAATAAATAAATTTCATGTAATTTTTTATACATGAATGTATACAAAATGGGCATAAAGCCAAATTTTTGTAAGCCCATGGCTTATGTGCAAAAATGAAATGGCACATGAGCCATGGGATAGACAAAATGCCATTTTGTGAAGCCCAAGGGGCTATATGTAAATATGTAAGCCTATAAAAGGCAACATGATGAATAAAAAAAAGGGGAATACTTTTCATTCTCTTCACAAAAATTTTAGATCTGAGATCTTTTGTGCCTCCTGCTCCTTCTCCAAGGTTCTAAACCTTCTCATTTATTTTAAATTAAATCAAGAGTTTTACTCTTTCTTTTCAAAAACTAAGAAGTCTTCCACCACAAAACCCACAAAGGGGAACTTGGATCTACCATTAGATCTCAGAAAGGAGAGATTTTTAGATCTCACATCTCTTGATCATCAAGATCCAGCCAACAGAGGAGGAAGAGGAAGAGCCCCTTTCATACCAAAACATTTTAAGAGTTTAACTCCATATATTTACATATATATGTATATAATAAATATTTCCTTTCTGAAGCATAGCTTCTGTTTCTTAGGCTAAAAGCCTCCTTTTCTCGCCGGCGCTCAAGCGCAGAGCGCCCGCGTGCCGACACGTGGCGCGCTTGCGCTCCAGCGCTCAGCGCTCGAGCGCAGAGCGCCCCCGTGCCGACAGCGCAAGTTGCCCCGGTGCCGACACGTGGCGCGCTTGCGCTCCTGCGCAAGCGCTCGAGCACAAGTCGCCCCGGTGCCGACACGTGGCGCGCTTGCGCTCCAGCGCAAGCGCTCGAGCGCAAGTCGCCCCGGTGCCGACACGTGGCGCTCTTGCGCTTCAGCGCCCAGCGCTCAAGCGCAGAGCGCCCACATGCCGACACGTGGCACTCCAGCGCCTGAGCGCACAGCACCGAGGCGCACAGCACCCAAGGTGCTGCCCCACGCATCCTTTGGATGTCTTTTCCCCTTTTTATATATATACATGTATGTATACACATATGTATACATATTTACACACACACATACTCCGCGACACTGTCCCTGTTAGAAAAAATTTATAACGGGGTGCTGCCCCGCACCGTGCAAAGGGGCTGCTAGCCCCCTTGACCCCCAGCCCGCTATCCGGGTAGCGGGACCCCCGTAAAAACTCTGTGTGGCCCCCGATATATCCAAACCCCCCTTTCAAAACGCAACACACGTACACTGCACATTGAGTTCGCATGACCATTTTAACCCGTTAATCGGAGGTTCCCTCGCCCCAAAAGCGAGGGGTAATTAACGGCAGCTTAGTCCGCGACTGCCGGAGATTTGGATCCCCACAATCAATAAACCCCGGCCTACCCTAGGCAGGGGGAATCTGTAATGCGCCTGACAAGCGCGCACGTATTCCCATCTCAATAGGATGACGAAAAACACCCTACAAAGGGTAGGGAGACATCCACTTTGTTTGTAGGAGGATCTTCCTCTTCTAGATCCAGGGCTAAAGCCAAGGGTAAGAAGAAGAAAGCCCCCGCCAAACCAAGAGGCGGTGTCAGTAAAGTGGATACGAAGGGAAAAGGAAAGGCAACAAAGGTAGCGGGAAAGCTAGTGGGGAAGGAAGAATGCTTCTACTGTCACAAAAGTGGTCACTGGAAACAGAATTGCAAGGCTTGGAAGGCCAGAACACAGGATTTGAAGCGAGTTGCGGCTTCAGCTTCAGGTGTGTATGTTATTGAAAACTGTCTATCAATAAACTCTACATCCTGGGTATTGGATACCGGATCAGGATCTCATATCTGTAATTCTTTGCAGGCGTTGAGAAAGCGTAGAGTTTTGAAGGCAGGTGACATGACCCTCAGAGTTGCAAACGGTGCTAGCATGGATGCTGAGGCCGTGGGGGACTATCACCTGGGATTGTCGGATGGACACTTTTTGGTTTTGCGTAGTTGTTATTATGTACCAAATGCAACCTGTAATATCATTTCTGTATCTTTATTATCTAAAGAAGGTTATGAATTTGCATTTGTAAGTAATGCAGTGAACATTCACCTTAATCAAGTTTTGATTGGGTCAGGTACATTAAACAACGGTTTATACGTTTTAAACCAACCACAGATTTTCAATGTCCAGAATACACAAAAAAGAAAGTCTCCAGAAATTAATAAAACTTTCTTATGGCATTGTAGACTGGGTCACATCAATGAGAGAAGGTTGACTAAGTTACATACAGAAGGATATTTGGATCCGTTCGAATATCAATCGTATGCAACTTGTCAATCATGTCTCAAAGGAAAGATGACAAAGACTCCGTTCACTGGACACGGAGAAAGAGCGAGCGAGCTCTTGGGACTCGTACACAGCGACGTGTGCGGTCCAATGTCTACACATGCACGAAACGGTTATTCTTACTTCATTACTTTTACGGATGACTTTTCAAGGTACAGTTATGTCTTCTTAATGAAACATAAATCCGAGGCTTTTGAAAAATTCCAAGAATATAAGAATGAAGTAGAAAAACAAACAGGCAAAAGTATCAAGGCACTGAGATCTGATCGAGGTGGTGAATACTTGAGTGCTGAGTTCCTGGGTTACTTAAAAGAGAATGGAATTCTCTCTCAGCTTACTCCTCCATACACTCCGCAACATAACGGTGTATCGGAGAGACGGAACCGAACCCTATTGGATATGGTACGGTCCATGATGAGTAACGCTGAGTTGCCGCGATCGTTCTGGGGATATGCGCTAGAATCAGCTGCATACCTTTTGAACCGAGTTCCAACTAAGACTGTGCCTACTACACCATATCAGATGTGGTGTGGGAAGAGACCCTATCTTAATCACATTAAGTCATGGGGATGTCCAGCTTTTGTAAAAAAGCAGCATGCGGACAAGCTCGAGGCACGCTCAGTACAGTGCAAGTTTGTGGGATATCCAAAGAACTCCAAGGGATATTTCTTCTATTGCGAAGAGGAACAAAAGGTTTTTGTTTCTCGCCATGCCCACTTTCTAGAACACCAGTTCATAGAAAAAGAACTAAGTGGGAGCGCAATAGAACTGAAAGAAATTCTAGAACCACGAGCTATTAATGAAAGCTTAGTAGAACCAGAGGGTTCGAAAGATCAGGACATTCCCACGCCACTCCACAGGAGTAGTAGGCAGTCTCATCCGCCCGAGAGATACTACGGTTTTCTCATAGACGGGGATAGAGAGGATTGCATCATAGATTGTGATGAGCCTACTAGCTTCCAGCAAGCCATTCAGAGCGTCGACTCGGTAAAATGGCTGGATGCAATGCGGACCGAAATGGAGTCCATGTACACCAACAAAGTATGGACGTTGGACATTGCTCCAGATGAGGTAAAACCCGTAGGATGCAAGTGGATCTTCAAAAGGAAGATTGGTGTAGATGGACAGGTTGAGACCAATAAAGCTAGACTGGTTGCAAAGGGTTTTCGTCAGCAACCTGGTTTGGACTATGACGAAACCTTTTCTCCAGTAGCTATGCTGAAATCCATTCGGATCCTTCTTGCCATTGCTGCGTTCCATGATTATGAGATTTGGCAGATGGACGTAAAGACCGCTTTTCTAAATGGACATTTCGAGGAGTGTGTCTATATGGACCAGCCAGAGGGTTTCATTCAGAGTGGGAGCAGCGGAAAGGTGTGCAAGTTGCATAAGTCCATTTATGGACTAAAGCAGGCATCGCGGAGTTGGAACATCTGTTTTGATGAGACGGTCAAGGAATTTGGCTTTATCAAAAATCCAGATGAACCATGCATCAATTGTAGATTTGTAGCGAGAACTGTAGTATTCCTCGTTTTATACGTGGATGACATTCTCTTAATAGGAAATGACATTCCTATGCTACAATCTGTCAAGGGGTTCTTGTCACACAGGTTCTCCATGAAAGACCTGGGTGATGCCTCATACATTCTGGGTATCCGGATATACCGTGACAGATCCAAGAGGATATTAGGACTTTCACAGTCTAGGTACATCGACACCATACTGAAGAGATTCAGTATGGAAGATTCCAAGCGCAGTAATCTACCGGCTTGTCACGGGATCACCCTCTCCAAAGAGATGTCTCCCAAGACTGATTTGGAGAGGGATCGCATGTCTATTATACCCTACGCTTCAACGGTAGGCTCTATAATGTATGCGATGTTGTGTACCAGACCAGATGTGGCTTATGCACTGAGTGTGGTAAGCAGGTATCAGTCAAACCCTGGGGAGAAACATTGGATAGCGGTAAAGAACATTCTCAAGTACCTGAGAAGGACTAAGGAGATGTTCTTGGTATATGGCGGAAAAGACCTCCAGATTGAGGCCTTTGCTGACTCCAGCTTCCAGAGTGACAAGGATGATTCCAAGTCCATGTCGAGTTTTGTCTTTACCCTCAATGGAGGGGCGGTGTGTTGGAAGAGCTCCAAACAGGAAAACGTTGCTGACTCGACTATGGAAGCGGAATACATCGTTGCATCTGATGCCGCAAAAGAAGCTGTCTGGATAAGGAAGTTCTTGAAAGAACTTCAGGTGGTTCCGTCCATTGTTGACCCAATACCTCTGTATTGCGACAACAACAGGGCTATAGCTTTAGCGAAGGAACCCAGATCCCATCAGAAATCCAGACACATCTTAAGGCGGTATCACCTGATCAGGGAGATCGTGGATTGCCAGGAGATCGAGGTTCGGAGGGTTGCTTCAGAAGATAACACTGCAGATCCATTCACCAAGGCCTTGCCCCAGACTTAGTTCGAGCGGCTGATCGAGATGATAGGTCTTCGATACGCCAGTACATGGCCTTAGTGCAAGTGGGAGATTGTTAGTGTATATGCCCTAGAAGCCATTACTGTATCATACTAGTTTGTATATTACTTGATGGAAGCTTGGGATATTCACAGTTGTATTTACAATCTTGCTCAAAATGGTAGTATGCTACTTGATTTGTCTCTAATTCAATATGTGCATGTGTTTCTTTTAGCATATCGCTTATATACATATTAGTAGAGCCCTTAGGATTATTGCTTAATTATCAGCGTTGTGATGGCGCTCATACTCATGGGGGCTGGGTGATCCATAAGCACATCCTTATACTGGTCCCTAGTCGTTGGACTATCGAGACAGGGCATCGATACTCCGGAGTAGACTAGCGTATGCGCTTCTCATCCCAGCATGGGAGACGGTCTGTCTCACAGCAGTCAGTACGTCGTACTTGAGATAGTATGCGGGTGCTCGTTAGGTTACGAGTACACTGGACAGGACTCGTCGGGAACTGTTGGTTGGTATTATACCTATCGTCAGTTATCAGTTCCCAGGTGACATGAGTACAGCTTAGTCCGCTGACTTGACACTGTCACTTCGCCTCGGGTGTGTTCCCACTGCACTTTGATTACTACCCTACCACGGCTCAAAGGAGTCATGCAAACAGGTAGTTTTTAGGTGCAGTCCCGAAGCACTTGGAGGCAGTGACGGTTAGACAGGATTCGTCTCTCCCGGTATTGGGGGTTGACATCGCACTGTGTCCAGGAGAGCCATTACATAAGTAGTCCCTGGCCAGGGTAAGCGAGATATACTGGTGGGTTTCCAGTGTTATCTCAGGGTGTTCTGGGCTACACTCCGACACGACTTGTACCGCTATTAGGGGACTGACGTTCACCGCCCCCCTAGGCCCGCCATGCGATGTATCAGATGAACAAACCGGACTGTACGGAGACTGTCACATACAGGCTCAGTAGGAGTTCAGATAGGGTCACCTCGTCAGTCTTCTTATCGGCATCTACCTGGGGACCGTTACGTACAGCTAGTGCCGCTTGCGGTCTGTGGTTAAACCCACTGCCAGCGTAGTGTCAAGTTTTTAGAGTCCCACACAGAGAGCTATTCGCCTTTAGGCAAAATGAGTAGTGGTCGCATGGTTTTGCGACAGGGTTCGTTCACATCCACGCACTTGTGCACGTTTGCTGTCCGGACAGCTTATACTAGCGGGCTTTGGTTTAAGCCGGATCCTAGTATATGATTTGGGATTGGTTTTATCTCATTGTGTTCCTGTTCCTCGGATCACGAATACGGGTGCGTATGCACAGTTGATTGAGACAGAGGGAGAGGACTTTGATTAGGGTTAATGACCATTGTTATTTTATTAACCCTAATGCTTATGTGTGTATTATGGTTAATTGATATTAGTTTAATATAATTGTGCATGGTTAGGGTTGTTGACCATTTGACATTCTTGACTTGTTGACCTAGGTTGACATTTTGACCATCATCATTTCATTTGGAAGATGCTCTTTGATCCTTGCAATTTGCATTAAAAATGAAATGATAATGGTCATGTCTTGATTAAGCCATGACAATTATCTCACTAATTTTCAATTTACAATAATTCACACATATATGTGAGAATGCTTCATTATTCTCTCATTCTATCATATACTTTCACTCTCTTGCTCTTCCTCTTCCTCAAGCTCTCCCCTCTCATGTGTTGAGAAACACTTGAGCTTGAGAAAAACCATTCCATAGTAATCTCTACTTTCATCTAGGGTTCTAGGATTAGCACTTTTAGCACCCTAGTCACTTCTAGCTTGAAGTTGAAGCCAAAGGTTGAGGCTCTCAGGTGGATCCTTCTTCAACGTGAGAAGACGACAAAGGTGATCCCTTTCTACTACTCCAAGGAGCAAGGAGAGAAGGACATAGAGCCCAAGGTATAACCTTTCTACCCTTAAGCTAGTTTCTAGTTAGCTTTAGCTAGTTTTTGTTTAGCAAAGATCCTCCTTTGTCTAGTCCATGTTGCCTAGAGTAGTAAAAATCCGATTTTTATTCCGTTTTCCGCCTCCCCGCAAGCACCGGGGTGGGCAACGTGGACTTACATATACACTAACAAACTGCTTAACAAGGTGAGCAGGAACTCTCTTACTGCAGTGCTGAAGAGATCTCCTCCACCCGTGGAGAATGCACCGAAGGCGAAGCCAGAACAGCCCCCTTAGCGGCTTTCTTCCAAAATTTACAAAGTCTGGCGACAGGTCTAGGAATCGGTGATTGACTAATACTACTCTCACCGACCAAAAAAGCTCAAAGCTCGGCGAGAAAAGAGCCATATTGAGGTACCACAAAAGATGACATTCGTCTGGGTGCCCACTGCAATGGCTCCCTCAACGTCAACCGCTCAAAAGAGAAGGAGGCTAGAGAAAGCCCCTGTGAACGTGGCAAACCGTAAAAGCGCTGAATCTAAATGCCCCAAGTCCGGGAGCATGATGGTACATACCGTTTATATGGCTTCCGGAAAAGAGGAAATCTATGCTTCTACGGGTCATCGACCGCTTACCCGATCAATAACGAAGGCGCAGGAACAACAACAGCAGAAGCTTCAGGAGATGCTGACTGCAATGGCCGCACTCACTGGGCCAAAAGAAAATCCAGAGACCTCGGAGCAGCGTCGGGAACAAGAAACTGACACCGAGTTCCTCCGAGGAATGCTCGAGAGGAAAGAAAAAGAGGTTACGGAACAGGCAGCCAATATAAAACGAATGGCTCTCTTGTTCCAAGACATGGCTGGGATGATGTTACAGCCGGAACCTCCAGCTGAAGACCCTCCTATCATCATTGAAGACGACAGAGGGGAGACACCGAACCCTCCTCCGGCTCTTTCTGCAGCCAAAGAGGAAACTATCTCTAAGGCCGCTCTGGATGACTACATTGCCCGACAAATACGAGCTCACCAGGCGAATGAAGCGGCCGGCCAAGTTGTTAAAACTGGGCGACCATATCCAGGATGGTATGACCAAATAAAGTACCCGCCGAGATATACGTGTTGGATATAGTGCCCTCAAAGTCAATTATTGGATCGCAGGTACGTGATTGCAATGATTGAGGAGGACCTATACCGGTAGCACAGTCTTACTAGAGATGATAGTATGCTATTTGGTTTGTCTTTATCAGTCGTGTACAGGTTCAGGTGACTAATCACTATTACACGTTGATAGAGTCCTTAGGATCTTGCTTGACTACCAACAGTATGATGGCGATCATATACGTGAGAGTTGGGTAGTCTATAAGCATATCCTTAAAATGTTGTCCCTGGTCATGGGAGTTTCGAGACAGGGCATCGATACTCCGGAGTAGACTAGTGTATACAGTCGAGACCCCGACGAGGGGCGGTGGCCGGTCTCATAAGGCACTGGTGTCAGTTGGATCACCTAAGATGTATACAGGTGCTCATTGGGTTATGAGTACACCGGACAGGACTCGCCGGAAACCTGCTAGTTGGTATTATACCTAGCGTCAGATAGCAGTTCCCTGGTGACATGTGTACAGGTTAGTTCATTGACCCGAGGTCGTCATTTGTCTCGTGTGAGTTCCCACTGTGCTTTGATTTCTATCCTACCACGGCTCAAAGGAGTCGTGCAAACATGTCTTTTTTGGGTACAGTCCCGAGCCACATAGAGGCAAGTGAGCGGATCGGCAGGGGATTCGTCTCTCCCGGTATTGGGGGTGAGATCGTGCTATGTCTAGGAGAGCCATTACACAAAACCCCCGGCCGAGGTAGGAGATTTACTGGTAGATACTCCAGTAGTATCTCAGGGTGTTCTGGGCTACACTCCGATACGACTTATACCGCTATTGGGGGTCTGACGTTACCAGCCCCCTAGGCCCGATATGCGATACTCATAGACGAACGGACCGGACTCTATGTATATTGTCACTGTTAGGCTCAGTAGGGTTCCAGGATGAGTTCGCCCATCGGCTTCCCTTGAGGTCAGCACATGGGCAGCCATTATGCACAGCTAGTGCCGCTGACGGCTTGTGGTTAAACCCACTGCCATGGTACTGACGAGTCATTAGAGTTCCCCACAGATAGTTTCCCAAGTTCGGGTGAAACGTTGTACACACCGTATGGTTTTATGGCAGGGTTCGGAAAATGCACGTGCGTTTACGCACGTGTCATATTTCGGGCAGATAATACTGGTGGGCTTTGGTTTAAACCGGATCTGAGTATTATACTTTGTAGATATAATATCTTTGTCTCAGTTGCATTTGTATTCGGTCGTAATACAAATGCGGGTATATTTATACTGTTACGGGGTTATCCTGAAATTCGTTTCAGGATCGCTTTTGGAAGTTGCCAGTTTTCTATCACCCGTCTTAAACATTCGGTTTAATGCGGATTTATCTTTTCTTGTGGGTGAGTCATGAGGGTGAGTCATGTGTGTGGAAGCTTCTAGATGGTGACTAGATTAGTGACCCATTATTGCATTAATGGTTTTTGGTGACTAGGTTAAAATGACTCATTATTGCATTAATGATTTATGCAAGGTGTATAATGACTCATTCATTCATTTAATGTTATGGTCACCTTCCCCTTTCTCCTACACTCACCTCACCTCCTCATATATTTGTGGTCGGCCTCTTCTTTGAAATGATGATGGATTCATTTTGATTAAAAAGATTATGGTTTTGGGTTCATGGAAATTAGATTGCTCATTTCTCATTTCATTCAATACAAAAGGCAACTCATTAACCGTTCATCCATGGTTTTGGATGTAACGAGACAAAGTGTTCTACTCATTCTCTACATCAATCTTGGTCATCTCTTTTGGCAGTCTTGATGACCGAGTTGCCTCGGCATAGAGGCGGGAGCCCGTTTAAAGATCCGTAGATGTGGTGCCACCTCGACGAGGAGCCAGGAGATCGGAGCAGCCGCAACGGAGCGTGGGATGATGGTTAAAGAACGAAGGACTCGGATCGTTCGGTATAACCTTTCTACCCACTTTGTAGTTTGTTAGTTTAGCGTTAATGGCAGATCCGGGTTATAGTATGCGATAGCGCCGTTATAAAAGTTTTTTTGTTCCGCATTTGGCGTCTGAAAGACGGCCGGGGCGCTACCGTAGACTTACAATACGATCCCTAAATTTCATGTATATAAAGGAACGGCCAATCCCCATCAGCATGTCGCCCAGTTCAGGGCTCTATGTGGCAACACCGGAGGTGATAATAAATTGCTACTTCGCCAATTCGTCGACGGCTTGTCGGAAACGGCATTCGAGTGGTATTCTGAACTTCCAAACGACTCTGTCAAGACGTTTGCGGAGATGGAACTGCTGTTTACGCAAAGATTCGCAAGCGCTAGTGAGCGCACCCTAATCACAGCATTTATTAATGCCAGGGTAAAGCCAGGCGAGATATGGGTTCAATACGCAATACGATGGCGGAATCTGTGGTCGAAATGCGAACAGCGCATCGAAGAAGCGCCGGCGGTGGGCATGTTCGTGGGCACTCTTGATCCGCAGGCGACCATCTCCCAGTTCATGATGTTTTTCAAGCCGACTACTTTCCAGGCCTTGATTGACAAGCTGGCCCAAATGGACCAGATGGGTCATAAACCATTTTCCTCGAAAGCAGAGCCTCGGAACGAGAAGGGAAAGGGGAAGGCGACTGTCGTCGCCAATGCTCAACAGCAGCCCAGTGGTCTGAGACCAGTTGATCGCCAAAATGATAGAACTCGATCTCTTGGAGATAAAATAAGACGCCCTTACTCGTTCCCTCGAGACAAGACGAAGAGATTATTCGAGCTAGCACTGCGCAACAGGCTCATCACTCTGCCGGAGCCAAGACGCCCAGCGCAACCAGGCGACATTAACAATCCTAACTATTGCCCTTATCATCGAATGTTGGGCCATCCGATCGAAGATTGTTACATCTGCAAAAGCTGGATAGAAGATCAGTACCAACAGGGCAAATTCGTATTATCCGAGAATTGGAAGGTGAACCCGCCTCAGCCGCACGCTCCCAAGAAGACGGATACACCGGGGCATCGTGTTCTTTCGTAGAAGAAGCTCCATGGGAGGTCGCTCTTTCAGCCAAAGCTAAAAGAATGCTGAAGGATCTCCACACATGTCCGGCAATTAGGTGGAAGAATCCACTGGAACCTGAGATCATCGAGGGGATACTGAAGCCGCGCCCAACTCCAAAAATTGGTGGTGATAACCAAAGCATTCGCGCCCAGCCGTCAAAGTCTTCGAAGAAGAAGAAGAAGACCAAAAAGCCCGTGAAGCCTGGTGACAAGCGCACGGACCTGCAAAAACAGATTGACGCATTAAAAGAATATAATCAAAAAGCGCAGACTCCAGTCACACTCCAAGAATTTCTCAGCCACGTCCTTGAGGACGGAGATGACGACAATGGAGAAGACTCGTCGGATGAATCTGAAGGTTATGTAGCAAGCTGCTATGTGATCTCTCACTCATCGATAGACGATGAAGAAGCTCCTTACACAAAGAAACTGGGGCAAATCCTGAACCGGAACTTCTAGGGCCATCAGACGAAACGATTGATGCATTCCTGAACGAAGCTCTTCTTAAAAGTAAAGCTGCTCGAGAACGTGAAATGGCCATATCTGAAAAAGCCAAACGCCGGCGACTGGACGAAAGAGTTGAAACACTCCCGCCAGATCAAAGTACATCCGTCGCAAATAAAAACAGGTTCAAGACGAGGAAAAGGTTCGCTAAAGCCATATCGATGGGAATGAAGCTGCCACCCTCCGAAGGAAATATTCTTGGTGAAGCGGAAACACATCCTAGCTACTGCTTATATCATCGAAAGATTGCGCACCCCACCGAAGAGTGCAACGCTTTTAAAAGATGGTGGCAGGGATATGTTGCTCACCGGCAACATTTCAAGCGGATGAAACGCAAAACTCGTCGAGAGCAAAGAAGTACGACCGAGGAGCGTAAAAGAACTACCGGAAACTGTCGCATGGTCAACCCCGAGGGATCGCGAGTTCTCACTTTCGAGAGCGACTCTGACGAAGAAATGACTCTTGGACCTCTCTTTAAAGAGTCCACCTTGGGAAAAGAGGTAGAACCGAAGACCTGTGAAAATATTCAGCTGTGCAATCGTACGCTGCCCGAAAAGAATCTTGGGCCCTCGAACAGTGGGTCAAATAGAAAAAATAAGAGAAAATAAAAAGTCCATGAGTATATCATCCTTGATGACCAAGCCGTCGAAAAGCTGACAGCCAAGGACCCGCCAAAGAAAAGTAAGGTGAACTAGAACGTTCCGGCACACTTGAGAAAGCTACCTTCACAGTTAAGCATTCTCGACGCCCTTCTGTTATCCAAAGAAGCGAGAGATTCACTGATCAAAACACTACAAGAGCCCGAACAATTCCAAGCTTTCCTCGACGAAGAAAAGATGAAAGACGAGCTGGAAGAAGTGCACACAGCCGATATCACCTTCGGCGATGAAGATCTCCTCCTCGGGATGTGTGAGCATAACCGTCCCCTTTATGTCTCCGAATACTGTCATGACATCAAGATAGGCAAAATCCTGGTTGACAATGGGTCCTCCGTTAACCTCCTCAATGTAAGAGTGTTGAAGGAAATCTGCATGAGTGTTCAGCATCTCGCTCGTGATGAAATCACCATCTCCGGGTTTGACTTCCAGTCATCACGGACGCTTGGGTCTGTAATATTGACACTACGCTTTAGGCTGCTTGTCACGGACATTAACTTTCACGTCATTGACGCCGAGACATGCTACAATGCTTTACTCGGCCAGCCCTGGTTACACGAGTACAACATTATCCCTTCTACGCAACATCAGTGTATGAAGTATTTCAAAGATAGTCTCGAGTACACTATGACAGTGGAACTAAACCCGTTCTCCGTGAACGAAATCCAAAAGTACGAAGATGCAAAATACTTCCTTCCAGATTTCAAGGACACGAAAAGATGTCGCAAACCGGAGGATAAGAACAAAGCTATCACCACTATTCCGGTCTTCGGGAGTGATACCGAGAAGGAAGAAGAAATAGTTTATTCAGGTCCGCCCCAGTGCCACAAGCCGGGACCGTCTACTCCTATGTTGATCTTCGGAAGTGACTCGGAAGATGAGGTCAATGTCGTATTCTCTGCTCGGCCATCAATACAAGCCTTCGCTAATGAAGATCAAAGTTTGCAAGTTGACATGGTTCCGCCAAAGCATCATAAAGAGCTAGACGCGCTTGATACCTATAGTATGGAAGAACTGCAGACATTCTACGTCCCTCCTAGACGAAAAAGTGAAGAGGCGATCCTATTCTACCGATCCGAGGAAACCAAAGTGAAGAAAGAAATCTGGCATGGCGCGGATTCTACACATGACAGGCTCCAGCCCATCCGTTTGCCCAGATATTATACGAACGGACTAAAGAGACTCTTGAGATGCCAAGGTGTACCCCTTAAGCAAACTGCGCGACAAGCACGGTTCTATAACAAGATCTGGAACGTTCCCGGAACTAAACGAAAGTTGCCCAACGGGAGAATGGAAACGAGCAGGCTTGGGTATGTTCAATCTAAGAAACGGGAGCTACTCCGCGACTGCTATGTCGTACATGACTTTGATAAAGAAGGAGATGCTCTGTGGGATGATGCTAACCCTGAACCAGAAAGAGTTCCCGCCGTGAAAATGCCCATTCCGTTGTTCGAAGAACAAATGGACAAGCTTATAAGGGAAGTGTTAGTTATATGTATGCCCTAGAGGCCATTACTGTACATATGATGTATATTGTAGTGGATGCTGGGACATATATAGGGAGGACTTTCTTGCTCGACATGATAGTATGCTATCTGGTTGCTCTTTACCTCAACGTGTATACTGATTGTCTCTCTATTACATGTTGGTAAAGCCCTTAGGATGTGTACTTGACTACCTGGACTATGATGCGGATCATACTAGTGGGGACATGGTAGTCTATAAGTACATCCTTCAAAGTCCCTAGTCGTGGGTGTATCGAGACGGGGCATCGATATACCAGTGTAGACTAGCGTATACCTTCTCGACCCATACAGAAGGGCGATGGATGATCCCATATCCATCGGTGTTTGACATCAGAGATGATATACGGGTGCTCAGTAGAGACTGGGTACACTGGACGGACTCGCCGAGAACTCCCAGATGGTATTATACCTTACGTCAGATGGCAGTTCTCTGGTGACACTGGTACAGGTTAGTCTGTAGACCCGAGATCGTCATAGAGTCTTGTGTGATTCCCACTGTGCTTTGATTTCCACCTTACCACGTCCAAGAGGGCGTGCAAAACGGTGGCTTTTGGGTACAGTCCCGAATCACATGGAGGCAATGAGCGATAGGAGGGGATTCGTCTCTCCCGGTATAGGGAGTTGATGTTGCGCTGTGTTCGATTGGCTATAACAGGAAATCCCTGGCCAGGGTTGCTGAGATATACTGGTAAGTGTTACCAGTAGTTTCTCTAATTGTTATAGACCTCATATCGACACGACTTATCGAGCTATTGGGGTCTGACGTTTACCACCCCTAGGCGAGATATGCGACATATCAGACGATCAGACCGGACTGTACGGTAGTGTTACTGGTTGGATTCACTGGAGTGTGAGCGGGCTTGCTCGTCGATCTTCTGATCGCTCAATACCCGGGTGGCCGTTACGTTTAGCAGACCGCTTGCGACTTGTGGGTGCTTGATATGATCATCATCTGCTACCGGCGTATTGACGAGTCTTTAGAGTCCTACACAGAGGTTTCCTGGCTCAAGCGAAACGAAATAGGAGCGCATATGAGATATGTGCGGGACCGAGAATAATGCGTGTATGTGATACCGTATTTCATTCTCGCGATGGATGTATCGAATGGTTATATTCGATATAACCTAGATATCGAATCAAGGAATGATTCGATAAGTCGATACATTGGATTCTAGTCGGTTATATGCGATATGACCGGATCGTTAAATCAAGTGTTGATTTAATGGTTTAATGTATAATTATATATTTGATATATTACATTGCATTAACTAGTATTGGTTCACTTTATATGGATTTTCTCACTTGATGTGCAAGAAGTATATGTGATATACTTTTGTGCACATATTTGTATCATGTTTGATGATACTTGATCATTTTGTTAAGTGTAAAGAATTTAAACCATGGTTAAGTGTTGATTAGGGTTTTGCATATTCATTTATTTATTTATTTATTTATTTGAAAAGGATTATGATGAGAATGGTGGCTTTCTTTGTTTTAAGTTGAAGCTTCATGAAGCTTTGACTTTTATAACCATTCTTGTCATCATGCTTAACCCTAACCCTCTCAAGTAACCATGGTCTATTCTCTACACTTAACCTTAGTTAGTGAATGATAAGTATTGATTTATTTTTCATTTATCAACAATACTTATCATATTCTATCTACATCTTCTTCTTCTTCATATGAAGAAGCTTGACTTCATCAATGGTGGATTGATGAAATGAGTGAGAAATCCAATTTTAAAGTCTACCCACTTCCAATTTCTTCATCTTCTACCTCTTGCCAAGTAGTAGAGTGTGTTCTCTTCACAAGTTTCATGACTTGGTGAAGTGGGAGCTTGATCTAGCGATGCCTCGACGTAGATCATCTTCGGCATCGTCGTCGATGACCTAGCCCGTCCATTTTCCGATGAAGCCGACGCTAGAGCCCGGGGTTCGACTTGGACAGCGAAGAGACTTCATTGCGGAGCTATGGAGGTGGAGGACCGGATCTACAAAGGTTGTGTTTCCGTATTCTAGTAGTTAAGTGTTAACTAGTTTGTTTTATCGCCTAAAATTCTAGCCAACGATCTTGTTTGGGTTTCTCGGCACCGTATTTTTGTAAATTGGCATGGTTGATGCCTTGTGAGACCTCTAGTGTGTGCCTAGGAACCCTACAGTGGTATCAGAGCCTAGCTAGAGCCTTAGGCGAAGTCTAGACGACGTTTGAAATCCGAACGAACATCGAAACCCATTCTCAAAATGCTCTCTGGAAATTTTCTAAAATTTTGGATTTTTGTCAATTAAAAATATGCAGAAAAATAAGCATGGTGTTATTTGAATTACTGTGAAATACGAGGGCCTAAATCGACTTTTCCACCGCTGAACCGCGGCACGTGCAATGCATGGTGCTGCGGTTCCGCGGCCTTACCGTTCCCTTGTATGATGATTTCTGCACAGTAACTCATATAATTTAATGCTATATTTTCTGGGGTATTATTATTGTGACTCTACAGAAGAGTATTCTGGGGTTGTATTGGGAATCAAACATTCGATCGGATTATCAAATTTTGTCAGTGTGGCTTTCCGAATAAATTTTAGAATATGTTAAAAAGTTCGACCGGATATAAATACCCAATTTTTCCCCAGTCGGGAAATTTCCAAGTGTTGCATTTTTCCGTAGTTTAACGACGTTCTAAGTAGTGCAAGTAACGCAATGGACCCTCTAGAAGACAACAAACCTTAACTCGATTATGTGACCGTCTTGAACTGCCCTTTGAACCTTCGGGTTTGGGGCAGTACGGCGTGCCACATGTGAGGCGTTGGCTTGACCCTTCTACGGCTGGACCGTTGGTACTGAGGCACGAACTGAATGTTGTTAGACTTATTTCATGTGTTGAGCTGTATCGGGAAAACTCGGGTGTTCGATTGTTCGATCGGAAAGTTTGACATTTTCTATTTATCCGGAATGTGATACAATAATTGGAATTCACAAATAGTTATGAGATAACTGAATGAATGTTATAAACATAGCACTTTAGTCTCACTTGATCGGTTGCCACGGAATTTTGATGTGATCAAAAGTCCGTCGCAATCAAGTAGCGTACGCGGATACTCGCCGGATAAACTTAATAGACAGCCTCGCCCCATAGCCCCGACCAAGTGACTGTAGGAGAACCCTGTCGCCGAAAGCATCCGTTCGGGTGCTCCCGGTAGCGGTGTTCTGCCTTGGTGCACTTTGTCGACGGCGTCGGGGGTGCGGCCGTCTACTGAAGTTTGCGACGAGCATTCGATCAGGATGTCGGGAATCTTGTTGAATTGCCCGACTTGATATTGAAAAGTGTTTTCGATTTTGAGACTAAAATGCGGGGTTTATAATTGTTAGGCATGCGATGTCTAAAGAATTCATTTGGTCAGGCATGTGATGTCTGAGGTGGTTACGGATTCCAACTGTTGTAGTTTTATACTTTCTTTTCTGTGACCGTAAGTGTAATATGTGATATCGCCGGTTTCGTTGCTATATGTCAACGACAATTGGGATGCGCATATTTACTTACGTTGATGACATATGATGTTATGTGTTGCTGGATATGTTATATTGGATTGTAGTGTTTGAATAGCCGGGGGTTTTTATGTGAGATGAGTGTTTTTCATTTTCATTCATGTAAAAACTTGTATGTAATATTCTTTTATTGGGGCACTTCCAGGTAGCGGATGTTGTCACCATTTGTATATTATTTACTTTTCTGCACTAGGATAGACCCAAGGAGGAGGGCACAAGTAACCGGGTTCTGGAGCCCAGTGGGAGACCAACTCGAGGAGTCGAGGCCGGGTCTCCTAACTCCAGAATTGGTAGGGTTGCTTGCCGCTCTCGTAGGGGTCTAGGGGTGTGGGTTTGGCTATTCATCACGACCGTGGAATCTGTGTTTTATACTGGCTCGTATTGAAAACACGGACGTCCTAGTATATCCAATATTTCATATGTTTCTTCTGCTGCGATATCTGTGATGTGATCATGTGATGTTCTGTGATAGATAAAGTATATAGTATATATGATATATTATATAGGCGTTACTTATGTTTTACACCCGCGCTAGCCCTGCCCCGCTCTGCCGTTAGTTACCTAACCTAACGGTGCATGAGGGGACATCGAGGCGAATGCGGATGGCATAAGTGTACGTCGTATTTATCTGTGATGTTTAGGTACTTAAATGATGGGACTTCATTAATGTGATTAATGAAATAAAAGAAACCTAAGATGTTGTAGAATCGAATTTCAAAATAAAACAGGTAGCTACAGTTCTTGCTTTGCACAGCGGTATATATGATATATCCTGCACCTTATTCGATAAGGAAAGGACCGGGATCCCTTCACCGGGAGTAACTCCTTTAGCAATAACTGGCAGATGCTACACACTCGGTTTGTCTTTTGATTGCTTTTAAGAGTTTTTGCTTTGCACAGTGATATATATGATATATCCCGCACCTCATTCGACGGGGAAAGGACCGACGATCCCTTCACCGGGAGTGACTCCTTTAGCAAAACTAGAAAAGCCTAAAAAACACTCCATTTCAAAATTCATTCGATCCTACAACGATATCAAGTTCATTACGCAATAGGTTTTCAGAAAAACCTGTCGTAGCCCTCCGTCATTTCAGATAAGTCCTATTTAGTATTCGTGCTACGTTTGTTGACCTCCGTCAAGGCGTAGTGTGCGGTAGCTAACTAGTATTTATCTGCTTATGCATATGATGCAGATTGGATTAGGGTAGTCGTGCGGCCTTGTTGACCTCCGTCAAGGGTCGTGCGGGTGGGTTTAATTCGATCAAGAAATGACGGGTTGAACTTGACTAGTAGCCTATGGTTTGTTGACCTCCGTCAAGGTCATAGGGTGCTGGGGGCAAAATATTATTGGGAATTTCAAGTGTTGAAATTTGCAATGAGATTGCATACCTTCTATGAGATAGTTGGATCCCGATACCCGCTGCGAGTAATTGTTACTCCTGGGAGAGTTTTACACATTACAATTAGCCGATCAAGTAGGTGTCTAGAAAGGTGTCAACGGGTTTACGCCTCTGGGAAAACGAGGTTTACATTAATTAGGTTCGTGCGAAAGCACGGGGGACCTCCCTCAAAGTACCGACACTGGCCTGGCTGAAAGATTGGCGAACTTGTAACGTGTAATTAATCCCGGCTAGTCTTTCCTTTTAGGGTTTGAAGGAAGATTTGATAAAAAGCAGAGGGAGCCATCCTGATTAGATAAAATAATAACCAATCTGATCTTGCAAGAGCGCACGCTGAGTGTTTTCTTCTCTCTCTCTCCTGGTAGCGACCATGTCACGCCTTAATCAAGATAATAAAACGGATTATTGACCGAACCCGCTTGTTATACTGAGCTGAGGAACGTTGGTCCCGCTCCAACTTATAATTGTTATAAGACAGAGCAGGAAATAGGGGAATGCCAGATTTCCCATGCCGCCCAAATGAAGAGAGTGCATGCTGATACATCATCTTCGGGTGTGTTCATTATACATAACTGTTTCTTAGTATCCTCCGTATCCTTGGTATATGATACCAGATCAGGATCTCAGATATGTAATCTGTTACATAGGGCTACAAAAGGGTAGAAAAACTGAGAATGGGTGATAAGTTTCATGAGGCAGAAAACGGGGCAAGTGTTGCAGCCAAGTCTGTCGGTCACTGTCACCCTGTATTACCAATACATTGATTCTGAATGAATGTTATTAGATACCGAACCTGATATACAAAATCATATCAGTCTATTTATTAGTAAAGAAATGATAAAATTTTGTATAGTTGGATAATGTTTTGAACATTTCCTATATCAAAAGTTGATCGGTTCAGGCACGTTATCTAAAAGCATTGACGTTCTAAATCAAACTACAGTTCTTAGTATATGGAACACACACAAGAGGAAGAGTTCAGAAATGAACGGATTCTTCTTGAGGTATTGTAGACTAGGTCATATCAATGCGACCCGACTAGCTGGAGTTACATATAGATGCATATTTAAATTAGTTTGAATTTACATCTTGTGAAACTCGCCAGTCATGTCACAAAGATAAGATGACCACAACCCTGTTTATTGGAAACAGAGAAAGAGTTAGTAAACTCTTGGGATGATACATGTTGATGTATGTAGGTCCCAAGTCTACACATGCCAAGACCGGTTCTTTATACTTCATTATATTCTCTGATAATCCCTCAAGATTCAGACATACGTTCCTGTTGAAACACAAGTCCGAACCTTTTGAGATATTCACAGAATATAAGTTAGAAGTAGAGAACCAAAATACGGGTATAAGTATTATGTCCTTTGATGTGATCAAGGAGGAGAATACTAAAGCACGGGATTCCTGGACTATTCTAAGAATGAGATTCTCTCTCAGAATTACTCCTCCGTATACACCAATGCACGATGGTATGTCGAGGCGGAGCAGATACACCCTATTTGATATGTTGTGCTCTATGATGAGTACTACTGAGTTATCTTTTTCCTTAAGGGGTTATGCACTTGAGAAGTTGCATAACTATTGAATAGGGTTCCAATCAAATCAGTAGCCTACCGCTTCATATGTGATATGGAAAGGGAAGAGCCCATATCTTAAGTTGGTTAAGATTTGGGGTTGTTCGGCCTATGTCTAAAAGCAAAATCTGGACAAGCTCGAGGCAACGTCTGTCATGTAGAACTGGAAAGGTTCCAGCTATACAAAATACAGCAGGTGATTTGGTACAACCAAAGGATTCAGTAGATACCAACGAACCTCAGCCTCTCCGCCGATCTAGTAGGGTTCCTCACCCACCCGAGAGATACTTCGGTTTCTCTATGACAGTGGGAGCGAGGATTGCATCATGAGATGATGACCCAACTAGCTTCGAGCTGGCCATCAGGAGTAAGACTCTGTAAGAATGGCTGGATGCTTAGCGATCTGAGATGGAATCCTTATACACCAACAAAGTATGGACTTTGGTTGCTATATCTGAAGGGTTAAATCCCCATCAGGAGCAAGTATATCTTGAGAAGATTACTTGGTGTAAATGGAAAAGTTGCGACTTTCAAAGCTAGACTTGTTAAAGGTTTTCGTCATTGACCAGGCGTGGATAATGATGAAACTTTTTCCAGTACCTATGCTTAAGTCCATCCAGATCCTACTTGCCACGGCTACATACCATGACTACGATATCTGGCGGTTGGGTGCCATGACTCCTTTTCTAAATGATGTTTTAGAAGAGTGTGTCTATAAGTACACAGCCAGAGGGCCTCGTAGACAGTGGGAGCAGCGGAAGCGTGAGCAAGATGCTTTATCTGATAAAGCAGGCATCGCGGAGTTGGAACATCTGTTTTGATGGATTAGTCAAAGAGTTTGACATCATCAAAATGGTAGATGAACCTTGTATAAACAAAAAGGTAGTAGGGAGTATAATGGTGATCCTCGTAGTATACGTGGATGACATGCTCTTGATAGGGAAGTAGTTTCCTATGCTACGCTCGATCAATCTCCGTTTATCACAAAGATTCTCGAAATAGGATCAAAGTGATACCTACTAAATCCTGGATTTTGGATCTATGAGATAGATCTAATTGGATGTTAGGAATCTCACTAGCTGTAGTGAGATGGTATCAGTTGATCCTGGGGAGAATCACTGGAAGTGTTCCAGGGTGATAAAGACGACTGAATGTCAGTCGCAGGCATTGTCTTTACCCTCAATCGAGGGACGGTATGTTGGAAGAGTTCCAAGCTAGATACCGTGACATACTAGACGATAAAGGCAGGATACATCGCTACTTAAAATGCTACCAAAGAGGCTGTTTGGATGTATAATGGTTCATGAGATGAACTATGTTCCTACCATTGTGAGACAATGGAGTTGTGGCTTATGCCAAGGAACGCCGGTCCCATCAGTGATCCAGACTTATTCGAAAGCAGTATCACCTGATCATGGAGATGGTTGATCTCCAAGGTGATCGAGGCAAGGAGAGCAGACTCAGAGGATAACACGGCGGATCCACTCACGAAGGCCTATTCCCAGAGAGAGACTTTTATGGGATGGTTGAGTATGAGATACTGCAACCACTGCTACAGATGGCCCTAGTGCAAGTGGGGAAGTGTTAGTTATATGTATGCCCTAGAGGCCATTACTGTACATATGATGTATATTGTAGTGGATGCTGGGACATATATAGGGAGGACTTTCTTGCTCGACATGATAGTATGCTATCTGGTTGCTCTTTACCTCAACGTGTATACTGATTGTCTCTCTATTGCATGTTGGTAAAGCCCTTAGGATGTGTACTTGACTACCTGGACTATGATGCGGATCATACTAGTGGGGACATGGTAGTCCATAAGTACATCCTTCAAAGTCCCTAGTCGTGGGTGTATCGAGACGGGGCATCGATATACCAGTGTAGACTAGCGTATACCTTCTCGACCCATACAGATGGGCGATGGATGATCCCATATCCATCGGTGTTTGACATCAGAGATGATATACGGGTGCTCAGTAGAGACTGGGTACACTGGACGGACTCGCCGAGAACTCCCAGATGGTATTATACCTTACGTCAGATGGCAGTTCTCTGGTGACACTGGTACAGGTTAGTCTATAGACCCGAGATCGTCATAGAGTCTTGTGTGATTCCCACTGTGCTTTGATTTCCACCTTACCACGTCCAAGAGGGCGTGCAAAACGGTGGCTTTTGGGTACAGTCCCGAATCACATGGAGGCAATGAGCGATAGGAGGGGATTCGTCTCTCCCGGTATAGGGAGTTGATGTTGCGCTGTGTTCGATTGGCTATAACAGGAAATCCCTGGCCAGGGTTGCTGAGATATACTGGTAAGTGTTACCAGTAGTTTCTCTAATTGTTATAGACCTCATATCGACACGACTTATCGAGCTATTGGGGTCTGACGTTTACCACCCCTAGGCGAGATATGCGACATATCAGACGATCAGACCGGACTGTACGGTAGTGTTACTGGTTGGATTCACTGGAGTGTGAGCTGGCTTGCTTGTCGATCTTCTGATCGCTCAATACCCGGGTGGCCGTTACGTTTAGCAGACCGCTTGCGACTTGTGGGTGCTTGATATGATCATCATCTGCTACCGGCGTATTGACGAGTCTTTAGAGTCCTACACAGAGGTTTCCTGGCTCAAGCGAAACGAAATAGGAGCGCATATGAGATATGTGCGGGACCGAGAATAATGCGTGTATGTGATACCGTATTTCATTCTCGCGATGGATGTATCGAATGCTTATATTCGATATAACCTAGATATTGAATCAAGGAATGATTCGATAAGTCGATACATTGGATTCTAGTCGGTTATATGCGATATGACCGGATCGTTAAATAAAGTGTTGATTTAATGATTTAATGTATAATTATATATTTGATATATTACATTGCATTAACTAGTATTGGTTCACTTTATATGGATTTTCTCACTTGATGTGCAAGAAGTATATGTGATATACTTTTGTGCACATATTTGTATCATGTTTGATGATACTTGATCATTTTGTTAAGTGTAAAGAATTTAAACCATGGTTAAGTGTTGATTAGGGTTTTGCATATTCATTTATTTATTTATTTGAAAAGGATTATGATGAGAATGGTGGCTTTCTTTGTTTTAAGTTGAAGCTTCATGAAGCTTTGACTTTTGTAACCATTCTTGTCATCATGCTTAACCCTAACCCTCTCAAGTAACCATGGTCTATTCTCTACACTTAACCTTAGTTAGTGAATGATAAGTATTGATTTATTTTTCATTTATCAACAATACTTATCATATTCTATCTACATCTTCTTCTTCTTCTTCATATGAAGAAGCTTGACTTCATCAATGGTGGATTGATGAAATGAGTGAGAAATCCAATTTTAAAGTCTACCCACTTCCTATTTCTTCATCCTCTACCTCTTGCCAAGTAGTAGAGTGTGTTCTCTTCACAAGTTTCATGACTTGGTGAAGTGGGAGCTTGATCTAGCGATGCCTCGACGTAGATCATCTTCGGCATCGTCGTCGATGACCTAGCCCGTCCATTTTTCGATGAAGCCGACGCTAGAGCCCGGGGTTCGACTTGGACAGCGAGGAGACTTCATTGTGGAGCTATGGAGGTGGAGGACCGGATCTACAAAGGTTGTGTTTCCGTATTCTAGTAGTTAAGTGTTAACTAGTTTGTTTTATCGCCTAAAATTCTAGCCAACGATCTTGTTAGGGTTTCTCGGCACCGTATTTTTGTAAATTGACATGGTTGATGCCTTGTGAGACCTCTAGTGAGTGCCTAGGAACCCTATAGGAAGCAGGTCAAAAGGTTCGAGATGACCATAATCGTGAAATGGCCATCTACGAGAAAGCCAGGACGCAACGCCTCCTTCAACAGGCTATGAAAAATGAAAGTTCTCCTCCTTGTAAACCCGTTGTACAAAAGTCCCGACGCAGAGGCAGAAACAAACCAAAGAACGGGAAAGGCATTCGACAGCGACAAAGCTGGTCCAAGAAGCCACGCGATCAGGAATCGAGCAGTCCGGATTCGTCTCTTATAAAAAAAGATGGGTTGAGCATATTCTTTTCCCCAAGACAAGACAAGGAAGATATTCGATCTTTTAATAAAACATCAGATGATGACACTCCCGGAGTCCAAGCACCTCGAGCAATCAGGCGAAGTCTCTCACCCGGACTATTGCTCCTATCATAGGGCAATAGGACATCCTCTCGAAGACTGCTTCATATTTAAAGACTGGGTAGAAGACCAGTATCAGCAAGGCAGGTTCGCTCTATCCAGCAGCTGGAGGGTAACCCCACTGCAGAAGCATAAACCCAAAGCCGCGAGAGTAGAACCAGATCAATATCGGTCTTGGAAGCGATCTCGTACTTGTCATATGATAATGTTGTCAGAAGAAGAGATCGAGAATATGGATGACCTCCCCCGGTGCTTCGACAACGATGATCACGAGGTAATCTCAGAGTTTCTACCGGCGCCAAGAGAGCTGGAAAATGGGATACATACTAATGTAGATAACCTCAAGAAAATTGATTTGGGGACGGCAAGTGACCCGTGGCCGACATTCGTCAGTGAGCTGTTGTCTGAAGAAAGGGTGGATACGCTAAAGGACGTGCTCATGCAGCATAAAGATTGCTTTGCATGGAACTATTCCGACATGCCAGGATTAGATCCAGAGATTGCTGTGCACAAATTGGCGATATCTCCGTACGTCAAACCGATCAAACAAGCGCCAAGAAGAATGCGGCTCGAGCTTGAGATGAGCATCAACGCCGAGGTCAAGAAGCTAATCGACTCCGTCTTCATCCAAGAGATTCAATATCGTGACTGGATCGCCAACATCGTCCCAGTGATGAAGAAGAATGGGACGGTGCGCATATGTGTGGACTTTCGGGATCTCAATAAAGCCTGCCCGAAGGACGACTTCCCAGTACCGGTCACCGAGATGATGGTAGACAATACGTCCACTCATGAAGTTTTCTCTTTCATGGACGGCTCGTCAGGATACAATCAGATAAAGATGCATCCCGAGGACCATAAGCACATCGCTTTCCGGACCCTTTTGGGCATATTCTGTAGGGTTGCTAGGCATGCGCACAAGGGTCTACGAGGCATCAACCATGCCCGATTAAAAATTTAGCCGTGCCGAACAACCCGAATACGAAACTTTAAACTAGAGATTAGGCGAAAACAACATGCTAAACACTTTAACACTTTGTGAGAGGGATTACAACCTTTGTAGATCCGATCCTTCACTTCATATGCTCCGTGTTGTGGTCCCTTCGCTGCGATCATCGGGATCCGGAGTCTCGAGAGGTTCCACGAAGAGAAAGACGCAACCTTTGCTTCCGATCTTCGATACTAAGATGATCTACCTCGAAGTTTCTTTAACACAAGCTAACACTCATGAAATGATGTGAACACCCTCATCTAAATGGCAAGGGAAGATGAGGATGATGAAGTAGGATTTTTGCTCTATTTATTTATCTTTTTCTCATATTTATTCATCACCTTTAAAAAAACAAGCAAGCTTTTCCATGGAAGAATGAAGGAGGAAGAAGATGATAAATCATTTGTGATGAATAGAAAGAATGTTATCATAATCATTTATGCAACCATGGTTCACTTAACCATTGTAGAGTGTTTACTAGGGTTAGGGTTTGGGTTGGGTTAAGTGTGAGTCATGGATAAAGATCAACACAAATATCTTTATCATGACAAAGTAAAAGATTCTAGAATCAACTAGAAGGTTTAACCCTAATCCAAACCCTAATCATGTTTAAACTCCTCTAATCTTGTTGCATTAATAATTATAATATGTTACAATATTATATATCACATATACAATATTTATTGTAACAAAATAAAATAATACATTTAACATATATCGCATATATATCAATGTATTACCCGAGTGAGAAAAAGAATCTTTTAGTGAGCAAATATTAGTTAATGTAATTTAATATATCATATATATTATTATACATTAAATTATCGAATCAACACTTGATCCGACAATCCGGCTATATCGCATATAACCGACTAATATTTATCCGTACCGATTCATCGAATCAACACTTGATCCGATGACCCGGCTGATATCAAATATCGCGAGAATAGAATACGGTATCACATATCGCATTATCCTCGGTCCCACACATATCACATATGTGCTCCTACTTCGTTTTGCCTGAGTCAAGAAACCTCTGTGTAGGACTCTAAAGAATCGTCAATACGCCGGCAGTAGGTGATGATCATATCAAACACCCACAAGCTGCAAGCGGTCAGCTAAACGTAACAGCTACCCAGGTATTGAGCGCTCAGAAGATCAACAAGCAAGCCTGTAACTTCTCCTGTGAATCCAAACAGTAACACTCCCGCACAGTCCAGTCTCGTCGTCTGATATGTCGCATATCTCGCCTAGGGGTGGTAAACGTCAGACCCCAGTAGCTCGATAAGTCGTGTCGATATGAGGTCTATAACAGTTCGAGAAACTACTGATAACACTTACCAGTAAATCTCAGCAACCCTGGCCAGGGATTTCCGGTTATAGCCAATCGAACACAGCACAACATCAACTCCCTATACCGGGAGAGACGAATCCCCTCCTATCGCTCATTGCCTCCATGTGATTCGGGACTGTACCCAAAAGCCACCTTTTTGCACGCCCTCTTGGACGTGGTATGATGGAAATCAAAGCACAGTGGGAACCACACAAGACTCTATGACGATCTCGGGTCAACAGACTACTCTATAAAAGTGTCACCGGAGAACTGCCATCTGACGTATGGTATAATACCATCTGGGAGTTCTCGGCGAGTCCGTCCAGTGTACCCAGTCTCCACTGAGCACCCGTACACCATCCTTGATGTCAAACACCGATGGATATGGGATCATCCATCGCCCATCATATGGGTCAAGATGCGTATACGCTAGTCTACTCTGGTGCATCGATGCCCTGTCTCAATACACCCGCGACTAGGAACATTTATAGGATATACTCGTCGACTACCGTGGCCCCACTAGTATGATCTCATCATAGTCCCAGTAGTCGAGTACATATCCTAATGGCTTTATCAACATGTAATATAGAGACAATCAGAGTACATGTTAAGATAAAGTACAACCAGATAGCATACTATCATGTCGAGCAAGAAAGTCCTCCCTATATATGTCCTAGCATCCACTACAATATACATCGTATGTACAGTAATGGCCTCTAGGGCATACATATAACTAACAATCTCCCACTTGCACTAGGGCCATCTGTTATGGTATCGCATACCCAACAATTAGTTGCGGTTGAAGTATCTCATACTCAACCATCCAATAAAAGTCTCTACTGGGAAAAAGGCCTTTGTGAGTGGATCCGCGCTGCTGTCCTCTGTGTCTACTCTCCTAACCTCGATCTCCCTGGAGATCAACCATCTCCATGATCAGGTGATACTGCCTAAGATTTATATCTGGATTTCTGATGGGACGGAAGTTCCTTGGCTAAAGCCACAACTCCATTGTCACACAATGGTAGGAACGAAGTTCATCTTATGAACTTATAAATATCCAGACTGCCTCTTTGGTAGCATCCTTGGTAACGATGTATCTTGCCTTTAATCGTCTAGTATGTCACAGTATCTAGCTTGGAACTCTTCCAACATACCGTCCCTTCACTGAGGGTATAGACAAGCCTGCGACTGACATTCAGTCGTCCTTATCACCCTGGAACCTTTCCAGTGATTCTCCCCAGGATCGATTGATACCATCTCACTACAACTAGTGAGTATCCTAACATCTAATTAGATCTATCTCATAGATCCAAAACCTAGGATTTAGTAGGTTTCACTTTGATCCTATATAGAGAATCCTTGTGATAAGCGGAGATTGACCGAGCGTAGCATAGGAAACTCCTTCCCTATCAAGAGTATGTCATCCACGTACTCTACGAGGATTACCACCATACTCTCTACTACCTTTTCGTATATACAAGGTTCATCTACCATTTTGATGAAGTCAAACTCTTTGACTATTACATCAAAACAGATGTTCCAACTCCGCGATGCCTGTTTTATCATATAAAACATCTTGCACACGTTTCCGCTGCTCCCACTGTCTACGAAGCCCTCTGGCTGTGTACTTATAGATGCTCTTTTCTAAAACATCATTTAGAAAACCAGTCATGACACCCAACCACCAGATATCGTAGTCATGTATGTAGCCGTGGCAAGTAGGATCTGGATGGACTTAAGCATAGATCCTTAGAAAAGGTTTCAACATAATCCATACCTGGTCTATGATGCAAACCTTTAACAAGTCTAGTTTTGAAAGTCTCAACTTTTCCATGTACACCAAGTAATCTTCTCAAGATATACTTGCTCCTGATGGGGATTTAACCCTTCAGATAAAGCAACCAAAGTCCATACTTTGTTGGTGTATAAGGATTCCATCTCAGATCGTTAAGCATCCAGCCATTCTTACAGAGTCCCACTCCTGATGGCCAGCTCGAAACTAGTTGGGTCATCATCTCATGATGCACTCCTCGCTCCCACTGTCATAGAGAAACCGAAGTATCTCTCAGGTGGGTGAGGAACCCTACTAGATCGGCGGAGAGGCTGAGGTTCGTTGGAAACTTTTGAATCCTTTGGTTCTACCAAATCATCAGCTGCATTTTGTATAGCTGGAACATATCCAGTTCTACATTACAGAACTTGCCTCGAGCTTGTCCGGATTTTGCTTTTAGACACAAGCCGGACAACCCCAATCTTAACCAACTTAAGATATGGGCTCTTCCCATTACATATCACATATGAAGTGGTAGGTAACTAATTTGATTTGAACCCTATTCAATAGGTATGCAACTTCCCAAGTGCATAACTCCCAAAAGGAAACAGGAAACTCAGTAGTACTCATCATAGAGCACACCATATCACATAGGGTGCTATTGCTCCGCCCCGATACACCGACGTGCTGTGGTGTATTCGGAGGAGTAATGCTGAGAGAGAATCTCATTCTCCTTTAGAATAGTCCAGGAATTCCGTGCTCAAGTATTCTCCTCCTTGATCACATCAAAGAACATAATACTTTTACCCGTATTTTGGTTCCCTACTTCTAACTTATATTCTGTGAATATCTCAAAAGGTTCGGGCTTGTGTTTCAACAGGAAGATATGTCTGAATCTTGAGAGATCATCAGAGAATGTAATGAAGTACAAAGAACCGGTCTTGGCATGTGTAGACAGGGGACCTTCATACATCAGCATGTATCAATCCCAAAAGTTCACCAACTCTTTCTCTGTTTCCAACAAACAGAGCTGTGGTCATCTTATCTTTGTGACATGACAGGCAAGTTTCACATGATGTAAATTCAAACTAATTTGAATATGCATCTTTATGTAACTTCAGCCAGTCGGGTCGCATTGATATGACCTAGTCTACAATACCTCAAGAACGATTCATTCATTTCTGAATTCTTCCTCTTGTGTGTGTTGCGTATACTAAGAACTGTAGTTTGATTTAGAACGTCAATGCTTTTAGATAACGTGCCTGAACCGATCAACTCTTGATATAGGAAATGTTCAAAACATTATCCAACAATACAAAATTATATCCTTTCTTTACTAATAAAGAGACTGATATGATTTTGTATATCAGGTTCGGTATCTAATAACATTTGTTCAGAATCAATGTATTCCGGTAATACAGGGTGATAGTGACCAACAGACTTGGCTGCAACACTTGCACCGTTTTCTGTCTCATGAAACTTATCACCCGTTCTCAGTTCTCTACCTATCTGTAGCCCATGTAACAGATTACATATACGGGATCCTGATCCGGTATCACATACCCAGGACGTAAAGGATACTGAGAAACAGTTCTGTGTAATGAACACACCCGAAGATGATGCATCAACATGCACTTTCTTCGTTTGGGCGGCACGGGAAATTTGGTATTCCCCAATTTCCTGCTCTGTCTTATAACAATTATAAGTTGGAGCGGGACCAACTTTCCCCAGCTCAGTATAACAAGCGGGTTCAGTCAATATATCTGTTTTATTATCTTGATTAAGGCGTGATATGGTCGCTACCTGGAGAGAGAGAGAAGAAAACACTCAGCGTATGCTCTTGCAAGATTAGATTGGTTATCTAATATATCTAATCAGGATGTCTCCCACTGTTTTAGTCAAATCTTCCTTCAAACCCTAAAAGGAAAGACTAGCCGGGATTAATTACACGCTACAAGTTCGCCAATCTTTCAGCCAGGCCAGTGTCGGTACTTTGAGGGAGGTCCCCCGTGCTTTCGCACGAACCTAATTATAGTAAACCTCGTTTTCCCAGAGGCTTAACCCCGTTAACACCTTTCTAGACACATACTTGATCGGCTAATTTTAATGTGTAAAACTCTCCCAGGAGTAACTCTTACTCGCAGCGGGTATCGGGATCCAACTATCTCATATAAGGTATGCAATCTCATTGCAAATTTCAACACTTGAAATTCCCAATAATATTTTGCCCCTAGCGTCCTATGACCTTGACGGAGGCCAACAAACCATAGGCTACTAGTCAAGTTCAACCCGTCATTTCCTGATTGAATTAAACCCACCAGCACGACCCTTCACGGAGGTCAACAAGGCCGCACGACTACCCTAACCCAATCTGCATCATATGCATAAGCAGATAAATACTAGTCAGCTACCGCACACTACGCCTTGACGGAGGCCAACAAACGTAGCACGAATACTAAGTAGGACTTATCTGAAATGACGGAGGGCTACGACAGGTTTTTCAGAAAACCTATTGCGTAATGAACTTGATATCGTTGTAGAATCGAGTGATTTTAAATGGAGTGTTTTTTAGGCTTTTCTAGTTTTGCTAAAGGGGTCACTCCCGGTGAAGGGATCGTCGGCCCTTTCCTCATCGAATAAGGTGCAGGATATATCATATATACCGCTGTGCAAAGCAGAAACTATAGAAGCAATCAGAAGACAAACCGAGTTTGTAGCATCTGTCAGTTATTGCTAAAGGAGTCACTCCCGGTGAAGGGATCTCGGTCCTTTCCTTATCGAATAAGGTGCTGGATGTTCTATAAGGAACACCGCTATGCAAAGCAAGAACTGTAGCTACCAGTTTTTGTAAACAAGTTTCTACAACATCTTAGGTTTCTTTTATTTCATTAATCTCATTAATGAAGTCCCATTTTATTATGCTTCATAAGCATCTCTTTTGAAACAAAATCTGCAATATAACATATATCTCATATATAAAATATAAACATTCGTCTCAGGCAGTAATATGATCTCATCACAGAACATTGCAGCAGAAGAACATATATGAAATATTGGATATACTAGGACGTCCGTGTTTTCAATACGAGCCTGTATAAAACACGGATTCCATGGTCTCGATGAATAGCCAAACCCACATCCCTAGACCCCTATGAGAGCGGCAAGTAACACTGCCAATTCTAGGGTTAGGAGACCCGGTCTCGACTCCTCGAGATGGTCTCCCACTGGACACTAGAACCCGGTTACTTGTGCTCCCCGCCTTGGGTCTACCTAATGCGGAAAAGTAAATAATATACAACGGTGACATCTTCCGCTACCTGGAAGTGCCCCAATAAAAGAATATTACATACAAATGAATTTTACATGAATGAAAAAGAAAAACTCTCATCTCACATAAAACCCCCGGCTATTCAAACATGACGATCCAATACAACATATCACAGCAACACATAATATCTCATATCATCAACGTAAGCAAGTATGCGTATCCCGATTGTCGTTGATGTATAGCAACGAAGCCGGCGATACACCACATACTACGCTTACGGTCACAGAAAAGAAAGTGTAAAACTATAATAGTTGGAATCCGCAACCTCTTTAGACATCGCATGCCTAACCAAATGAATTCCTTAGACATCACATGCCTAACAATTATAAACCCCGCATTTTAGTCTCATTTATCGAAAACTCTTTTCAATACCAAGTCGGCCAATTCAACAAGATTCCCGACGTCCTGATCGAATGCTCGTCGCAAACTCTAGTAGACGGCCGCACCCCCGATACCGTCGACGAAGTGCACCAAGGCGGAACACCGCTACCGGGAGCACCCGAACGGATGCTTTCGGCGACGGGGTTCTCCTACAGTCACTTGGTCGGGGTTATGGAGTGAGGTTGTCAATTAAGTTTACCCGGCGAGTATCCGCGTACGCTACGTGATTGCGACGGACTTTTGATCACATCAAAATTCCGTAGCAACCGATCATTTGAGACTAAACTACTATGTTTATAATATTCAAATTAGTTATCTCATAACTACCTGTGGATTCCAAATATTGTATCACATTCCAGATAAATAGAAAAAGTTAAACTTTCCGATCGAATTGTCAAGTACCCAAGATTTCCCCAATATATCTCAACACTTGAAATCAGTTTAAAAACGTCCATCACATGCCACAGTACCAATGGTCCAGCCGTAGAAGGGTCAAGCCAACGCCTCACATGTGGCACGCCGTACTGCCCCAAACCCTAAGGTTCAAAGAGCAGTTCAAGACGGTCACATAATCGAGTTAAGGTTTGTTGTCTTCTAGAGGGTCCATCGAGTTACTTGCACGACTTAGAACATTCTTAAACACGAGGAAAAATCCAACTTTTGAAAAATTTTCCGACAGGGGAAAAAGTGAGTTATTGATATCCGTTCGAACTTTTTAACAGTTTCTAAAATTTATCCGGACAAAACTAAACAAAGTTATAATATCCGATCAAAACTTTAATTCCCTAATACAACCTGGACAATTCAACAGTTGAATAAAAAAAAATAAAAATTTCCAGAAAATACAACATTCGAAAATAGGAGTTACTGTGAAAAGCACGTGCGCAGAATCGATCACGTGGCCGCGGAACCGCCGCACAGGCTGGGGTGGGGCCGCGGTTCCGCGGCTATTTTGTCGAATTACGCTCACGTGCTTCACAGTAATTCTTGTAATTACATGCTGTAATTTTTGGATATTTTTAATGTGGAAAAATCCCAATTTTTAGAAAATTTCCAGAGAGCATGTTTTATCGGGGTTTCGGGTTTCGATCGGACTTTAAACTTCGTTCAGACTTCGCCTAAAGCTCTAGCTTGGCTCTGATACCACTGTAGGGTTGCTAGGCACGCGCACAAGGGTCTACGAGGCATCAACCATGACCGATTAAAAATTTAGTCGTGCCGAACAACCCGAATACGGAACTTTAAACTAGAGATTAGGCGAAAACAACATGCTAAACACTTTAACACTAAGTGAGAGGGATTACAACCTTTGTAGATCCGGTCCTTCACTTCATATGCTCTGTGTTGTGGTCCCTTCGCTGCGATCATCGGGATCCGGAGTCTCGAGAGGTTCCACGAAGAGAAAGACGCAACCTTTGCTTCCGATCTTCGATACTAAGATGATCTACCTCGAAGTTTCTTTAACACAAGCTAACACTCATGAAATGATGTGAACACCCTCATCTAAATGGCAAGGGAAGATGAGGATGATGAAGTAGGATTTTTGCTCTATTTATTTATCTTTTTCTCATATTTATTCATCACCTTTAAAAAAACAAGCAAGCTTTTCCATGGAAGAATGAAGGAGGAAGAAGATGATGAATCATTTGTGATGAATAGAAAGAATGTTATCATAATCATTTATGCAACCATGGTTCACTTAACCATTGTAGAGTGTTTACTAGGGTTAGGGTTTGGGTTGGGTTAAGTGTGAGTCATGGATAAAGATCAACACAAATATCTTTATCATGACAAAGTAAAAGCTTCTAGAATCAACTAGAAGGTTTAACCCTAATCCAAACCCTAATCATGTTTAAACTCCTCTAATCTTGTTGCATTAATAATTATAATATGTTACAATATTATATATCACATATACAATATTTATTGTAACAAAATAAAATAATACATTTAACATATATCGCATATATATCAATGTATTACCCGAGTGAGAAAAAGAATCTTTTAGTGAGCAAATATTAGTTAATGTAATTTAATATATCATATATATTATTATACATTAAATTATTGAATCAACACTTGATCCGACAATCCGGCTATATCGCATATAACCGACTAATATTTATCCGTACCGATTCATCGAATCAACACTTGATCCGATGACCCGGCTGATATCAAATATCGCGAGAATAGAATACGGTATCACATATCGCATTATCCTCGGTCCCGCACATATCACATATGTGCTCCTACTTCGTTTTGCCTGAGTCAAGAAACCTCTGTGTAGGACTCTAAAGAATCGTCAATACGCCGGCAGTAGGTGATGATCATATCAAACACCCACAAGCTGCAGGCGGTCAGCTAAACGTAACAGCTACCCAGGTATTGAGCGCTCAGAAGATCAACAAGCAAGCCTGTAACTTCTCCTGTGAATCCAAACAGTAACACTCCCGCACAGTCCGGTCTCGTCGTCTGATATGTCGCATATCTCGCCTAGGGGTGGTAAACGTCAGACCCCAGTAGCTCGATAAGTCGTGTCGATATGAGGTCTATAACAGTTCGAGAAACTACTGATAACACTTACCAGTAAATCTCAGCAACCCTGGCCAGGGATTTCCGGTTATAGCCAATCGAACACAGCACAACATCAACTCCCTATACCGGGAGAGACGAATCCCCTCCTATCGCTCATTGCCGCCATGTGATTCGGGACTGTACCCAAAAGCCACCTTTTTGCACGCCCTCTTGGACGTGGTATGATGGAAATCAAAGCACAGTGGGAACCACACAAGACTCTATGACGATCTCGGGTCAACAGACTACTCTGTACAAGTGTCACCGGAGAACTTCCATCTGACGTATGGTATAATACCATCTGGGAGTTCTCGGCGAGTCCGTCCAGTGTACCCAGTCTCCACTGAGCACCCGTACACTATCCTTGATGTCAAACACCGATGGATATGGGATCATCCATCGCCCATCATATGGGTCAAGATGCGTATACGCTAGTCTACTCTGGTGCATCGATGCCCTGTCTCGATACACCCGCGACTAGGAACATTTATAGGATATACTCGTCGACTACCGTGGCCCCACTAGTATGATCTCATCATAGTCCCAGTAGTCGAGTACATATCCTAATGGCTTTATCAACATGTAATATAGAGACAATCAGAGTACATGTTAAGATAAAGTACAACCAGATAGCATACTATCATGTCGAGCAAGAAAGTCCTCCCTATATATGTCCTAGCATCCACTACAATATACATCGTATGTACAGTAATGGCCTCTAGGGCATACATATAACTAACATATTCTGCTACAAAGTGATGCCCTTCGGTCTAAAGAACGCCGACGCCACCTATCAGAGGGCCATGACGAAGATTTTCGATGACCTCATACATGAAATCGTCGAATGCTATATCGACGACCTCGTAGTTAAAAGCAAATCATACGAGGAACATCTAGAGCATCTGAAGATCGTATTTCAACGCCTTCGGCAATACAACTTGAAGATGAACCCTCTCAAATGCGCGTTCAGAGTTTCCTCAGGTAAGTTCCTGGGATTCATCGTCCGACACCGAGGCATCGAGATAGATCCGTCGAAGATCAAGGCGATCATGGAAATGCCCCCGCCAAGGACTCTCAAGCAACTGCGGTCTCTTCAGGGGAAGCTCGCGTATATCCGGCGATTCATAGCCAATCTCTCCAGAAAGTGTCGTCCTTATAGTCACTTGATGAAAAAGGGAACCCCGTTCATCTGGGATCGCAAATGCCAAAGCGCACTGGAGGAAATCAAGCAATACCTGCAAAATCCGCCAGTGCTGGCCGCTCCCATTAAAGGAAAACCTTTTGTCCTATATACAACAACCCTCGAAGGTTCGCTAGGCGCATTATGGGCACAAGAGAACGACCAAGAGAAGGAGAGAGCCCTCTACTATTTGAGTCGAGTTCTCCTGGGGGCAGAAAATAATTACTCTCCCATCGGAAAACACTGCCTGGCGTTGATCTTCGCGATAACGAAGCTCAGACACTATGCGTTGGCACATGAGGTCCATCTCATATCAAAAGTGGATCCTCTCAAATTTTTGATGTTGAAGGCCATATTAACAGGGTGGCTCGCTAAATGGGCCCTGCTCTTGATGGAGTTCTTGATAACTTATCGTCCTCTCAAAGCAGTGAAAGGCCAGGCCATCGCCGACTTCCTCGCTAAGCATCCGATACCTGCCGATTCTCCTTTGAACTGCGAATTGCCAGACGAACATGCTGTTGGATATATATGCCCTAGAGGCCTTCATTGTATAGGATATTGGGATATGTATGTACATAACAGTCTTGCTTAATATGATAGTACGCTATTTGGTTTGTCTTTATCTTAACGTATGATATATTTTGCGTAGTATTCATATATATATACATATTGATAAAGCCCTTAGGATGTTTGCCTGACTTCCGGCGTTATGATGGCAGTCATACTAGTGGGAGCTGGATAGTCAATAGGCACATCCTTAGATGTCCCTGGTCGCAGGAGTATCGAGACTGGGCATTGATACTCCAGAGTAGACTGGTGTATACATATCTAGACCCTGAGGAGGGGCGATGGATTGGTCCCGCAGCCATTGGTGGAGTGTACCTAAGATTGTATACAGATGCTCACTGGGTGTGAGTACACCGGACAGGACTCGCCGAGAACTGACTGGATGGTATTTATACCTAACGTAAGATAGCAGTTCTCAGGTGACATGTGTGCAGATAGTCCGTTGACTTAAAGTCGTCATTTGTCTCGTGTGAGTTCCCACTGTGCTTTGATTACTACCCTACCACGGTTCAAAGGAGTCGTGCAAACAGGTTTTAGTTGGGCACAGTCCCGAGCCACGTGGAGGCAGTGAGTGACTGTTAGGGATTCGTCTCTCCCGGTATAGGGAGTTGATATCGTACAGTGATCGGTTGGTCATAACCATAAGTCCCTGGCCAGGGCTGATTGAGAATTACTGATAGATTGATCAGTAGATTCTCGGATGGTGATAGAGCCATACCGACACGACTTGTACGGTTATTAGGGGTCTGACGTTTACCACCTCCCTAGACCATACATGTGATACTCTTAGACGAACAGACCGGACTGCACGGATATTGTCACACACAGGCTCAGTAGGAGTTCGGATGGGTATCCTCACCGGCCTTCTTATCGACATCTACCTGGGGACCGTTACGTACAGCTAGTGCCGCTTGCGGTCTGTGGTTAAACCCACTGCCAGCGTAGTAGTCGAGTCTTTAGAGTCCCACACAGAGTTTTCCCAACTCCAGGCGAAATGATATAGAGGTCGTACGGTTTTACGACAAGGGTTCGGACGAATACGTGTTTAAACGCACGTACGACATTCGGACAGTTTTTACTAAACGACTTTGGTTTAAGCCAGATTCTAGTACCGGGTTATTGGATTTATACAGTCTAAAGTTTTTCCGTGTTTTCACGGATGCGAAGGGCGTTCTCGTAATTATCCGAGAAGCTTCTAGAAGGAGGATGACTAAGGAGGTTAAGGTGGCATTTTCATTAATTGCTTTTGTGACTCATTTATATGATTCATCATATCATTAAATGCTTCATTAATGATCTAATGACTCACATAATGAATCACTCTTCTTGAATAAATGAAGCATGGTGAATAATCATTTAATTGATATTATTTGATAATTCATTATGTTTGATATATTCAAGTGAGAAGCTTTTCTCTTCTCATTATCATCTCCACCTTCTCTCTCCTCAAGCTCTCTCTCCTTCTCCAAACCCTAATCCTACCACTCATGAGTTGAGTACAAGGATTAGTAAAGACTAAACACTCCATAACCTAACTCTACACATCTTAGTTACTTTGGTTAGCAACTAGAGAAACAAAGTTACCTCAAGTCTTGAGGTGTAGTGTAACACCTTAGGATTTGTTTAGTGACTAATTATATTTAAATAATGGGTTTTAATAAAAAGTTTACCAAATTGTGTTTCAAATATTTTTCCTAATTTAATAAATATTTTTCTAAAATTTTCCTAGGCTTGCACACACATGTGCATGTAAACTAGGGTTTTTAAATGAGTTTTTACTATGTTAAGTGACCATGGTGGGTTAATCTTGAGGATTAAGCCTTTTGGGTTTTAATCAAGTTTAATTAGTTAATTAAAAGTTACTTTAATTTGAAATTGTAGTGGGTGTTGACTTGTGAGAGAGAGAGAGGGCATCATGGCTCAAGCCATGCTTACAATTAATGAAGAGAGAGAGAGGAGGGTTGACAATTGAGTGATAATTGTTTCCTCTCATTTCCTTTTGTTTTTCTCTCAACTCTCACATACACACACACACACACTTACCTCTCAACCCCCAGCTCCAGAACCAAGCACAGCAGCAGCAACAGCAAGAAGCAGTAGCAGCAGCAGAGATCAGCAGCAGCAGCTACAGTGAGCAGCAACAGCAACAGCAGCAACTGCAGCTTCTCCCCTTCACCTCTTCATCTTCCTTCAGCTCCCTAGGGTTAAGTATGAGGTATATTTCCTAAACTTATTCCCTAGTTTGCTTGGTTAGTGTCGTTTTGCATCGGTTAGTGGTTTTTAGTGCGTTTTAGTGCGATATGAGGTGTTTAGTAGGAATCTTGTGCTAATGTGGTGTGATTTGGTTTCAGTAGGTTGTTAGTGGGTTATTGAGACCATATTAACCTAGTTTAACCCCAGTTGCACTAAAATACCACCAGTTTCCCTAATTGATGCAAATTCGTCGTATTTGTGCAAATTTGAACTTTCTGGAAACTGCTCTTGACCCGTTGAGTTCAGATTGAATTTGAGAAGATTGCAGTATAGTGGATAGGTGCTGATACCCCAGATTTAACCCGACCCCCAAATTCCATCTTGTGGCCGCCAATTCCTTCATTCTGGCCGCCAATTGCGGCCAGATGGGTAGGGTTTACGTTAGGGTTTGGTCCTGTAGGTGTCTGCTAGTGTGTAGGGTTCTGTGATATATATATTTTTATAAGTTTAGCTCTGTATAGAAATCTGGGACCAAATACCTGTTTTGCCGTTTTTCTAAACCTTCGCGACACGCGTGATACGTGAATAGGTTTGTGTTTCTGCGTATCGCGACGCGTCGGGGTAGTTTCAGGCGCGTGATCACACGTTTTAGCGTATCGCGCACACGCGCGATTGGTTTGCGACACGGGTTTCTAGTGGGCTGTAATGTCGTGTTTCTGTGAAATTGAGCTTATGTGTGATATATGTTATGTGATTCTAGGTTCGCAGGCCAGTGAGACGGACGCTGCGAAGAAGGGCAAGCAAGTCGTCGGCTACACTTAGCGCGAGACTTCGGTGAGTAGATTTCACATCTACGGGGATATCGCCCGCATGGCGTTATGCGTCAGGGCTGATAGGACCTTATTGTTATATATTTGCATATACCATACCATGGATTGTCATCGCATATTGCATTCCCTGCCATATATATATATATATATATATATATATATATATATATGCTTAGAACTGATAGAACACTGCACTATTACTAACGGCTTATGTTGCACGGGCACGATTCTGCATGCTACACACACACCGTTAGTAATTGACATGCCACACTCACTGTAGAGCTGCCATGATTATATTGTTGTAATTCATCTTACATATGATTGGTTATGATTTTCTAGAAATTTGGAGCTGCATGACATCTTTAAGAACGAGAACTATTTTAAAAGCGGTTTTCCCCTTATACCCATACCATGGATTGATTTACATTGTACCTCGCATTGGATTGACTTATTGGTGATGGATTTTCATGTGATTTCTAGTTTTGAGGACCGTGGAAATATTTAAGAAAAGATGCATTATTTTGAAAACCCGGTACCTCGTGATATGATATTTTGGTGTGTCCACCACGCGTTTTCTCGGTGCTGAGACGTGTGCTTGAAACCCGGTTCGAGGAGTGGATGTTCCGTTTGCGGGTTCGTGGTGGGCCCGGTATGGTTCCCCTCGGCGAGATGATCGATGGGTTTTGCCGATTGAGCCTAGAGGTGGGCGAGTACCTACCGGTGATTGGTTGGACCTGGCAGTTGTCCGGAGGATACTGGCCAGAGTCGAGAGATGGATGCGGGATGACCCGTACTGCCGGGGCCGAGGGCCGACACCGCAGACGGACCCCGTGGGCTGATCCGGACTAACGGAGCCCGATATATGAGGATTTGCGTATCGATGTTGGACACGAGTATTTGATGATGTTTTGGGTGCCGATGTTGGGCACTCGTGATTTCTCAGAGGTTTACAGGATTTGAGGGCCGATGGGTGTGCCGGCGCCTGAGTATATTTGGGATTTGGGTGTAGCTTGAGGCACCGCCTATTGTTTTCCATGTTGACATATTCCATGTAGATGTTATTTATCCCATGCTCAGTATTGATTGCTATGTATCTCATCCTGTAGTATTTACCTGATATAGCACTTGTATTATTATTGCATCCACTGTTTGGCATGCATTGATATCATCTGCTGGCATTAGTAGAGCCACGCTATATGTGCATGCTCGCGATCACCTTTATATGTTATCTCTATTCACGAGTTGGCAACTCACCCCCGTTGTGCCACAGTATTTGCAGGTTGCCCTTGGGAGTAGTCGCGGCTGGCTGTTTACCGCATCTTTTGGCACAGATACCATTGCTGAGGCGAGTTGGCCTTTTGCTGTTAGGTGGGTTTTTGTACGGTATCTGTTATCTTTCAGTTGTATATTGATGTATCTAGTACTCTCCATCTACCTTTCTGTATTGACTTAGAGACATTTGTGAGGACGATGTGTATGATTTTGTACTCTGGTGTTGAGCTCGCATGTGAGCCGGCTTTATTTTATGCAGTCTTACCTTTTGTGATAATGTCCTTGCTTTACTGTGTATTCTTCGCTACGGCGTCGTATATCATATTGTGATGCTTCATTCATTTTACTTGTCATTTCTGCTACCCCTTGCTTTTACCCGACTTGCGGGGCAAATGTTTTAAAAAGGAAATGTTGCCAAAATTATAAAAGTTATAACTATTGAACTTAAAAGGATTTCTACTAAATTAATAAAAATGTTTTTCGGACATGCATAACTGTTTTTACGAAAATGTTTTAAATCACTCTATATTTATTGGTTTTGATTTCTGGGTTCGGCTTACTTAGCCGCGTTACGCCTGTAGACGTTGCGTGGTTAAGTGCCGGTCACGAGTCGAAATTTCTCGGGTCGTGACATGTAGCTTGGATTAGGGTACTCAGGTGGATCATCTATCACGGATAGGAGGCCGAGGAGGACGTAGAGATCACAAAGACGAAGGAATAGAATCGTTTAGTATAATCTCTTCACATAGTAGCTTAGAACTCTATGCTTATTGTTAAGTATTGTTTAGAAAAGATCTTCGGTTAGTCGATGTATGCTACAAAACAAGATCGTTTTTCATATTTCCGCCTCCCCGCTACTCGTGGGGTGTTGCACATCGACTTACAGTGGTATCAGAGCCTCACTAAAAAATAATTAACTCACTTTCAAAGTTGTATGAATTTCGAACGGAAAACAAATCGGAAAAAACACGAATATCATGAAGTTTCTGTCGATTTTAAAATGAGGTCCAAAATTTTTTCAGAGACCTCCAGAATGACCAGCGAGAAAAGATAAGAACACACAAGAAAAATGGGCTCCTGAATCGGCCAAAGAGCCGCGGAACCGTGTCCGATCCCACCGATCCGCCGCGGATCCGCGGCCGAGTTGGCTCCGATTCAGCCCAGTTTTCTTCTGTGCATCTGTTGTGAATTTTGTATTTTCTGGTATTTTTATTTTCTGCTCAGGTTTCAAATTTACAGAGCAGATTTTGAGTAGAATTTAAAGTGTTTAATTGATCGAAATTATACGATGTTTGCTTGTTTGATTATATCTGTTTTGTTTTATGTGTTCGTAAACCTCCCCTAACTGCTAGTATGTCGGTTGGCAGGGGGTTGCACATATCTATGATGTTATTTATAACTGTTTGTGTATATAAACTGTATTGGACTGTTGTGATGATTAGCCGGGTTTTGTGATGGGTTATTGTATTAATTCATTCGATGTAATTGTAATAAGGTGTAATATTATTTTGCGGGGCACATCCAGGTTGCGGTTGTAGCCACCGTTGTATTATTTCTTTTTACTGGTTTTGCTCCTAGGATAGTCCCAAGATGGGGTGCACAAACTACCGGGTATTTCGAAGTGTTTAGTGGCCTACTCACGTCGTTGAGGGAGACCGCTTCACTTCGGGTACTTGGCGGGTAGTTTGCCGTACCCGTAGGGGTCTACGGTGGGGTAATGGCTATTCATCACAACTGTGTAATCCGTCTTTTCTTACAGGCTCAAAAGGAACGCGGATTGCTTGCAAATCCAATATTGTTTATCTGTGATCTGGAATGCCTATTATTGCGTCTGACGAATGTACAATATCTATATATGATAGCTATTTAGACGTCACTTATGTTTTACACCCGCGCTAGCCCAGCCCCCGCTCTGCCGTTAGTTAAGTAACCTAACGGGTGATGACGGAACCCCGTGGCGAATGCGGATGGCATAAGAGGACGTTGTATTTTCGTTGTTATCTGTAATGATAGGTTAAATATGGGACGCATTATTTTTAATGCAAAGAAAAATAAAACCTAAACTGAATCATCGGAACAATTTCTAAAAACCACTCGGTTTTTCTTGAAAAATCAAAACTTTAAATGCGGAGCTTAAACCACTCCTTTTAAAAAAAGCTATCTTAGTTCCTTCGATCAAATCAAGTTCACTACGTTAACGGTTTTTTGCCAAAAACCAGCCGTTGTTAGTTATATGTATGCCCTAGAGGCCATTACTATACATAGGATGTATATTGTAGTGGATACTTGGACATATATAGGGAGGACTTTCTTGCTCGACATGATAGTATGCTATCTGGTTGCTCTTTAACTTAACGTATACATTGATTGTCTCTCTGTTACATGTTGGTAAATCCCTTAGGATGTGTACTTGACTACCTGGACTATGATGCGGATCATACTAGTGGGGACATGGTAGTCCATAAGTACATTCTTCAAGGTCCCTAGTCGTGGGTGTATCGAGACGGGGCATCGATATACCAGAGTAGACTAGCGTATGCCTTCTCGACCCATACATATGGGCGATGGATGATCCCATATCCATTGGTGTTCGACATCAGAGATGATATACGGGTGCTCAGTGGAGACTGGGTACACTGGACGGACTCGCCGAGAACTCCCAGATGGTATTATACCTTACGTCAGATGGCAGTTCTCTGGTGACACTGGTACAGAGTAGTCTGTTGACCCGAGATCGTCATAGAGTCTTGTGTGATTCCCACTGTGCTTTGATTTCCACCTTACCACGTCCAAGAGGGCGTGCAAAATGGTGGCTTTTGGGTACAGTCCCGAATCACATGGAGGCAATGAGCGATAGGAGGGGATTCGTCTCTCCCGGTATAGGGAGTCGATGTTGCGCTGTGTTCGATTGGCTATAACCGGAAATCCCTTGCCAGGGTTGCTGAGATTTACTGGTAAGTGTTACCAGTAGTTTCTCGAACTGTTATAGACCTCATATCGACACGACTTATCAAGCTGCTGGGGTCTGACATTTACCACCCCTAGGCAAAATATGCGACATATCAGACGAACAGACCGGACTAAACGATAAGTGTTACTGGTTGGATTCACAGGAGTGTGAGCGGGCTTGCTCGTCGATCTTCTGATCGCTCAATACCCGGGTGGCCGTTACGTTTTGCAGACCGCTTGCGGCTTGTGGGTGTTTGATATGATCATCACCTACTGCCGGCGTATTGACGAGTCTTTAGAGTCCTACACTGAGGTTTCCTGGCTCAAGCAAAACGAAATAGGAGCGCATATGAGATATGTGCGGGACCGAGAATAATGCGTGTATGTGATACCGTATTCTATTCTCGCGATGAATGTATCGATTGGTTGTATGCGATATAACCTAGTTATCGAATCGAGGATTGATTCGATAAGTCGATACATTGGATATTAGTCGGTCATATGCGATATGACCGGATCGTTAAATCAAGTGTTGATTTAATGATTTAATGTATAATTATATATTTGATATATTACTTTACATTAACTAGTATTGGTTCACTTAAGATGGATTTTCTCACTTGATATGCACATTGTATATATGATATAGTTTTGTGCACAAGTTTGTATCATGTTTGATGATACATGCAAACTTGGGTGTGTATGATTAAACCATGGTTATGTTAATGGTTAGGGTTTTGTTTTATTTATTTATTTATTCTTTTTGGCAAAAGAAAATAAAATGGTGGCTTGTTTGTTTTATCTTTGAAGCTTCAAGAAGCTTTGACCATTTTGTTTCTTTTGCTTAACCTAACCATTCACCTAACCCTAGTTTATTCTCTACACTAAACCATGGTTGCTAAAATGATAAGAATGACTTTATTTTCTTTTTCCATATATTCTTATCATATTCTTTCTCTTCTTCTTCTTCTTCTTCTTCTTGAAGAAAGAAGCTTGCTAGCTTCAATGGTGATTTGAGAAAAAGAGTGTGAAATCCAATTCCAAAGTGAACCCACTTCCTATTTCTTCATCCTCTACCTCTTGCCAAGTAGTATAGGGTGTTTTCTTCACAAGTTTCATGACTTGGTGAAGTTGGAGCTTGATCTTGAGTTGCCTCGACGTAGATTATCTTCGGCATCGAAGTCGACGACCTAGCCCGCCCATTTCTCCGATGAAGCCGACGCTAGAGTCCAGGATCCGATGATCGCAGCGAGGGGACGTCATCATGGAGCTAGAGAAGTGGTGGACCGGATCTACAAAGGTTTTATTTCCATTCACTACTTAGTTAAGTTGTTAACTAGTTGCATGTTTCGCCTAATCTCTAGTTACGATCTTGCTTAGGGTTTCTCGGCACCTAGAAAAATTTTGAATTTGGCATGGTTGATGCCTTGTGAGAACTCATTAGTGTGCCAAGGAACCCTACAGTGGTATCATAGCCTAACTAGAGCCTTAGGCGATGCGTAGACGATGTTAGAAGTCCGATCGAAACACGAAACCCTAATCCGACCCCTTCTCTGTACATTTTTTGAAAATGTGGATTTTTCTATATTAAAAATATGCAGAAAAATCAGCATAGTTTTCTAGGAGTTACTGTGCAAAACGAGCTTCTAAATCGACCAAGTCGCCGCGGAACCGCGGCAAAAGCATGGATATTGCGGCGGTTCCGCGGCCTACGGTCGCCTCTGTCATCCAATTTTGCACAGTAATGTCCATTATAGTTTCCTGACTTTTCTGGAAATTTTTAATGTTTACTCAAGAGTTGAGTTTTCTGGGTTGTATTAGGGACTCGGTGTTTCGATCGGGATGTCTAATTTTGTCTATGTGTTTTTCGGATAATTTTTCAATATGTTGAAAAGTTCGACCGGATATAAATACCTAATTTTTCCCCTGTTGGGAAATTTCCAAGTGTTGGATCTTTCCGTAGTTTAATGACGTTCTAAGTAGTGCAAGTAACGCGATGGTCCCTTTAGAAGACAACAAACCTTAACTCGATTATGTGACCGTCTTGAACTGCCCTTTGAACCTTCAGGTTTGGGGCAGTACGGCGTGCCACATGTGAGGCATTGGCTTGACCCTTCTACGGCTGGACCGTTGGTACTGAGACATGAACTGGATGTTTTTAAACTTATTTCATGTGTTGAGCTGTTTCGGGAAAACTTGGGTGTTTGAATGTTCGATCGGAAAGTTTAGCATTTTCTATTTATCTGGAATGGGATACAATACTTGGAATCCACAAGTAGTTATGAGATAACTGATATGAATGTTATAAACATAGCACTTTAGTCTCACTTGATCGGTTGCCACGGAATTTTGATGCGATCAAAAGTCCGTCGCAATCACGTAGAGTACGCGGATACTCGCCGGTAAACTTAATAGACAGCCACGCCCCATAGCCCCGACCAAGTGACTGTAGGAGAACCCCGTCGCCGAAAGCATCCGTTCGGGTGCTTGCGGCAGCAGTGTTCCACCTTGGTGCACTTCGTCGACGGTATCGGGGGTGCGGCCGCTTACTAAAGTTTGCGACGAGCATTCGATCGAGATGTCGGGAATCTTGTTGAATTACCCGACTTGATATTGAAAAGAGTTTTCGATAATGAGACTAAAATGCGGGGTTTATAATTGTTAAGCATGCGATGTTTAAGTAATTCATTTGATTAGGCATGCGATGTCTAAGGAGATTGCGGATTCCAACTGTTGTAGTTTTACACTTTCTTTTCTGCGACCGTAAGTGTAATATGTGATATCGCCGGTTTCGTTGCTATATGTCAACGACAATTGGGATACGCATGTTTACTTACGTTGATGACATGTGATGTTATGTGTTACTGGATATGTTATATTGGATCGTCATGTTTGAATAGCCGGGGGGTTTTTATGTGAGATGAGTGTTTTTCATTTTCATTCATGTAAAAACTTGTATGTAATATTCTTTTATTGGGGCACTTCCAGGTTGAGGAAGATGTCACCTTTTGTATATTATTTACTTTTCCGCACTAGGATGGACCCAAGGTGGAGGGCACAAGTAACCGGGTTCTGGAGTCCAGTGGGAGACCAACTCGAGGAGTCGAGTCCGGGTCTCCTAACTCTAGAATTGGTAGGGTTGCTTGCCGCTCTCGTAGGGGTCTAGGGGTGTGGGTTTGGCTATTCATCACGACCGTGGAATCCGTGTTTTATACTGGCTCGTATTAAAAACACGGACGTCCTAGTATATCCAATATTTCATATGATATTTTCTGCTGCGATATCTGTGATGTGATCATGTGATTTGTTCAGATAGATATAGTATATAGTATATATGATATATTATATAGACGTTGCTTATGTTTTACACCCGCGCTAGCCCTGCCCCGCTCTGCCGTTAGTTACCAAACCTAACGGTGCAGACGGGACATCGAGGCGAATGCGGATGGCATAAGTGTACGTCGTATTTATCTGTGATGTTTAGGTAACTTAAATGATGGGACTTCATTAATGTGATTAATGAAATAAAAGAAACCTAAAAGATATTGTGTAATCGAATTTCAAAAATAAAAACAGGTAGCTACAGTTCTTGCTTTGCATGGCGGTGTTCCTTGTAGAACATCCTGCACCTTATTCGATAAGGAAAGGGCCGAGATCTCTTCACCGGGAGTGACCCCTTTAGCAATAACTGGCAGATGATACACACTCGGTTTGTCTTTTGATTGCTTCTATAGTTTCTGCTTTGCACAGCGGTATATATGATGTATCCTGCACCTTATTCGATGAGGAAAGGGCCGATGATCCCTTCACCGGGAGTGGCCCCTTTAGCAAAACTAGAAAAGCCTAAAAAATACTCCATTTTAAAATCATTTGATTCTACAAAGATATCAAGTTCTTTACGCAATAGGTTTTCAGAAAAACCTGTCGTAGCCCTCCGTCATTTCAGATAAGTCCTACTTAGTATTCGTGCTACGTTTGTTGGCCTGCATCAAGGCGTAGTGTGCGGTAGCTAACTAGTATTTATCTGTTTATGCATATGATGCAAATTGGATTAGGGTAGTCGTGCGACTTTGTTGGCCTGTGTCAAGGGTCGTGCGGGTGGGTTTAATTCAATCAGGAAATGACAGGTTGAACTTGACTAGCGCACTATGGTTTGTTGGCCTGCGTCAAGGTCATAGGACGCCAGGGGAAAAATTATCAGGAATTTCAAGTGTTGAAATTTGCAATGAGATTGCATACCTTCTATGAGATAGTTGGATCCCGATACCCACTGCGAGTAATTGTTACTCCTGGGAGAGTTTTACACATTACAATTAGCCGATCAAGTAGGTGTCTAGAAAGGTGTCAACGGGGTTACGCCTCTGGGAAAATGAAGTTTACATTAATTAGGTTCGTGCGAAAGCACGGGGGACCTCCCTCAAAATACCGACACTGGCCTGGCTGAAAGATTGGCGAACTTGTAGCGTGTAATTAATCCCGACTAGTCTTTCCTTTTAGGGTTTGAAGGAGGATTTGATAAAAACCAGTGGGAGCCATCCTGATTAGATAAAATAATAACCAATCTATTCTTGCAAGAGCGCACGCTGAGTGTTTTCTTCTCTCTCTCTCCAGGTAGCGACCATATCACGCCTTAATCAAGATAATAATACGGATTATTGACCGAACCCGCTTGTTATACTGAGCTGGGGAACGTTGGTCCCGCTCCAACATATAATTGTTATAAGACAGAGCAGGAAATTGGGGAATACCAGATTTCCCGTGCCGCCCAAACGAAGAAAGTGCATGATGATGCATCTTCTTCGGGTGTGTTCATTACAAAGAACTATTTCTCAGTATCCTTTACGTCCTGGGTATTTGATACCGGATCAGGATCCCAGATATGTAATCTGTTACATAGGACTACAGAAAGGTAAAGAACTGAGAACGAGTGATAAGTTTCATGAGGCAGAAAACGGGGCAAGTGTTGCAACTAAGTCTGTTGGTCACTGTCACCCAGTATTACAAATACATTGATTCTGAACGAATGTTATTAGATACCGAACCTGATATACAAAATCATATCAGTCTCTTTATTAGTAAAGAAATGATAAAATTTTGTATTGTTGGATAATGTTTTGAACATTTCCTATATCAAAAGTTGATCGGTTCAGGCACGTTATCTAAAAGCATTGATGTTCTAAATCAAACTACAGTTCTTAGTATACGGAACACACACAAGAGGAATGGTTCAGAAATGAACGGATCCTTCTTGAGGCATTGTAGACTAGGTCATATCAATGCGACCCGACTGGCTGAAGTTACATTTAGATGCATATTTAAATTAGTTTGAATTTACATCTTGTGAAACTTGCCGGTCATGTCACAGAGATAAAATGACCATAGCTCTGTTTATTAGAAACAGAGAAAGAGTTAGTGAACTTTTGGGATGATACATGTTGATGTATGTAAGGTCCCCTGTCTACACATGACAAGACCGGTTCTTTGTACTTCATTACATTCTCTGATAATCTCTTAAGATTCAGACATATGTTCCTGTTGAAACACAAGTCCGAACCTTTTGAGATATTCACAGAATATAAGTTAGAAGTAGAGAACCAATACGGGTATAAGTATTATGTCCTTTGATGAGATCAAGGAGGAGAATACTTGAGCGCGGAAATCCTGGACTATTCTAAAGGAGAATGAGATTCTCTCTCAGCATTACTCCTCCGTATACACCATAGCACGATGGTATATCGGGGCAGAGCAGATACACCCTATTTGATATGGTGTGCTCTATGATGAGTACTACTGAGTTACCTTTTTCCTATTGGGTGTTATGCACTTGAGAAGCTGCATACCTATTGAATAGGGTTCGAATCAAATCTGTGCCTACCATTCCATATAAGATATGGTATAGGAAGAACCCATCTCTTAAGATAGTTAAGATTTGGGGTTGTCCGGCCTATGTCTAAAAGCAAAATCCGGACAAGATCGAGGCAAGGTCAGTTCTGTAGAACTGGAAATGTTCCAGCTATACAAACTGCAGCTAATGATTTGGTAGAACCGAAGGATTCAATAGTAACCAACGAACCTCAGCCTCTCCGCCGATCTAGTAGGGTTCCTCACCCACCTGAGAGTTACTTTGGTTTCTCTATGACAGTGGGAGCGAGGATTGCATCATGAGATGATGACCCAACTAGTTTCGACCAGGCCATCGAGAGTAAGGACTCTGTAAGAATGGCTGGATGCTTATCGATCTGAGATAGAATCCTTATACACCAACAAAGTATGGACTTTAGTTGCTTGATCTAAAGGGTTATATCCCCATCAAAAGCAAGTATATCTTGAGAAGATTACTTGGTGTACATGGAAAAGTTGAGACTTTCAAAGCTAGACTTGTTAAAAGTTTGCATCATTGACCAGGTATGGATTATGATGAAACTTTTTCTAAGTAGCTATGCTTAAGTCCATCCAGATCCTACTTGCCACGGCTACATACCATGACTACGATATCTGGCGGTTGGGTGCCATGACTGCTTTTCTAAGTGATGTTTTAGAAGAGTGCGTCTGTTGCGCCACGGCAGCGCCCCGGCCGTCTTACCGAGGCCAAAATGCGGAATCAAAACTTTTCCTTACTTGGAAACTGGCGCTACCGCGGACAATAAAACCCGGATCGTTAACCATTAACCTATACTAGCTAACAAGAGATGGGAAGAGAAGTATACCAAGTGATCCGAGTCCTCCGGTCTTCTCTTCATCGTCCCGATCTCCCGCGGAAAGTCTTGTCTCCATGTCGTCGCCTCGTCGCCGGAAGGGCACCACATCGCCTGCGTCTTTTACGGGCTCCCACCTCAATACCGAGGCAACTCGGGCACGAAGCTGGCAAGTCGACGTGCCCAAGATTTGCTGTAGAAGTAGTGTAGAATCACTTTGCCTCATAGGGTTTGTGAAGTTGCCTTGATGGAGGAATCAACAAGATATGAACTTGGGGATTTTTGTGGCAATGGAAAAATGATATGAAAGAATAATTTTTCCCACTCCAAATGAAAAATGAACCCTCTCATTTTCTCTCCTCCCCATCAAAATGTGGCCGGCCATGCATCCAAGGAAATGGTGGAGGGAAATCAAAACTAATACAAAGGGAGGTGAGTGTAGGAGAAAAAGAAAGGTGACCATATCCAAACATCATCATCACAATCTCACATCAACTCCAAATCAATCTTAATCCTTTCTCATCACAATAACCATCATGAATAAAGCAAGGAAAAGACTAAGAAAGCATCTCATCATGAAAAACTATCATGATGCCATCATATGTAAGAAAACCCCTCCACAAAATGTAATTTGCAAAACTGCAAATTACCCCCTCTATCGGAAAAGTCCGGCCGGGAAAGAACAAAGGAAAACCGGCCGGAACGGAATGCAAACTGGCAACTCCAGAAAACTGGTCCCGTAATAAATTACAGGAAAACCCCATACTGTGTATACACACCCGCATCTGTATTCCGACCGGATACAAATGCAATGAGACAAATCTACACTGTACTAAACTAGGATCCGGCTTAAACCAAAACCGGCTAGTAATATCCGTCCGATCACGATCCGTGCAATGCCGCACGTATCTGATCGAACCCTGCCATATCTCCATACGGCCTCTATAGCGTTTCGCCCGAAACTTGAGTAACTGTAAGTGTGGTGGACTCTAAAGACTCGTCAATACTATGGCTGTGGATTTAACCACTAGCACATCAGAGGTATAAGCCAATACGTGACGGGACACCAGCTATTGACCAAAAGGGACGTCGATGAGCGAACTCATCCTGACACCCTACTGAGCCTGTCAGTGACAATATACGTACAGTCCGGTCCGTTCGTCTATGAGTATCGCATGGCGGGACTAGGGGGTTGGTAAAAAGTCAGACCCCCAAAAGCGGTACAAGTCGTGTCGGAGTGTAGCCCAGAACGCCCTGAGATACTACTGGAATACCTACCAGTAAATCTCCTGTCTCGGCCGAGGGCTTTGCATAATGGCTCTCCTAGACACAGCGCGACCTCACCCCCAATACCGGGAGAGACGAACCCCTGAAGATCCGCTCACTGCCTCCATGTGGCTCGGGACTGTACCCAACTAAAACCTGTTTGCACGACTCCTTTGAGCCGTGGTAGGGTAGTAATCAAAGCACAGTGGGAACTCATACGAGACAAATGACGATCTCAGGTCGATGAACTAACCTGTACACATGTCACCAGGGAACTGCTATCTGACGTCAGGTATAAGACCAACTAGCATGTTCCCGGCGAGTCCTGTCCAGTGTACTCATAACCCAACGAGCACCTGTATACATCTTAGGTGAACCAACTGACACCAGTGGCTTATGAAACCGGCCACCGCCCCTCGTCGGGGTCTCGACTGTATACACTAGTCTACTCTGGAGAATCGATGCCCTGTCTCGAAACTCCCACGACTAGGGACCTTTTAAGGATGTGCTTATGGACCACCAGCTCTCACGTATATGATCGCCATCATACTGCTGGTAGTCAAGCAAGAATCCTAGGGGCTCTATCAACGTGTAATAGCGACATGTCAGGTCACCTAAAGCAGTACACGATGATAAAGATAAACCAGATAGCATACTATCATCTCGAGTAAGACTGTCCTACCGGGATAGGTCCTCCCTCAATCATTGCAATCACGTGCCTGTGATCCAATAATTGACTCTGAGGGCACTATCTCCAACAGCGTCTATAAGTACACAGCCAGAAGGCCTCGTAGACAGTGGGAGCAGCGGAAACACGAGCAAGATGATTTATGTGATAAAGCAGGTATCGCGGAGTTGGAACGTCTGTTTTGATGTGTTAGTCAAAGAGTTTGACATCATCAAAATGGTAGATGAACCTTGTATAAACAAAAGGGTAGTAGAGAGTATGGTGATGATCCTCGTAGAGTACGTGGATAACATACTCTTGATAAGAAAGGAGTTTCCTATTCTACGATCGGTCAATCTCCGCTTATCACAATGATTCTCCATATAGGATCAAAGTGATACCTCCTAAATTCTGGGTTTTGGATCTATGAGATAGATTTAATTGGATGTTAGGATACTCACTAGTTGTAGTGAGATGGTATCAATTGATCCTGGGGAGAATCACTGGAAAGGTTCCAGGGTGATAAGGACGACTGAATGTCAGTCACAGGCATTGTCTTTACCCTCAGTAAAGGGACGGTATGTTGGAAGAGTTCCAAGCTAGATACCGTAGCATACTAGACGATAAAGGCTGGATACATCGCTACTTAAGATGTTACCAAAGAGGCAGTCTGGGTGTATATAAGTTCATGAGATGAACTTCGTTCCTCCCATTGTGTGACAATGGAGTTGTGGCTTATGCCAAGGAACGCCCGTCCCATCAGTGATCCAGACATATTCTTAGGCAGTATCACCTGATCGAGAAGATGGTTGATCTCCAGGGGATCAAGGTTAGGAGAGTAGACTCAGAGGACAACACGGCGGATCTACTCACAAAGGCCTATTCCCAGAGAGAGACTTTTATGGGATGGTTGAGTATGAGATACTACAACCACTGCTACAGATGGCCCTAGTGCAAGTGGGAGATTGTTAGTTATATGTATGCCCTAGAGGCCATTACTATACATAGGATGTATATTGTAGTGGATGCTTGGACATATATAGGGAGGACTTTCTTGCTCGACATGATAGTATGCTATCTGGTTGCTCTTTACCTTAACGTGTACATTGATTGTCTCTCTGTTACATGTTGGTAAATCCCTTAGGATGTGTACTTGACTACCTGGACTATGATGCGGATCATACTAGTGGGGACATGGTAGTCCATAAGTACATCCTTCAAAGTCCCTAGTCGTGGGTGTATCGAGACGGGGCATCGATATACCAGAGTAGACTAGCGTATACCTTCTCGACCCATACAGATGGGCGATGGATGATCCCATATACATTGGTGTTTGACATCAGAGATGATATACGGGTGCTCAGTGGAGACTGGGTACACTGGACGGACTCACCGAGAACTCCCAGATGGTATTATACCTTACGTCAGATGGCAGTTCTCTGGTGACACTGGTACAGAGTAGTCTGTTGACCCGAGATCGTCATAGAGTCTTGTGTGATTCCCACTGTGCTTTGATTTCCACCTTACCACGTCCAAGAGGGCGTGCAAAATGGTGGCTTTTGGGTACAGTCCCGAATCACATGGAGGCAATGAGCGATAGGAGGGGATTCGTCTCTCCCGGTATAGGGAGTCGATGTTGCGCTGTGTTCGATTGGCTATAACCGGAAATCCCTTGCCAGGGTTGCTGAGATTTACTGGTAAGTGTTACCAGTAGTTTCTCGAACTGTTATAGACCTCATATCGACACGACTTATCAAGCTGCTGGGGTCTGACATTTACCACCCCTAGGCAAAATATGCGACATATCAGACGAACAGACCGGACTAAACGATAAGTGTTACTGGTTGGATTCACAGGAGTGTGAGCGGGCTTGCTCGTCGATCTTCTGATCGCTCAATACCCGGGTGGCCGTTACGTTTTGCAGACCGCTTGCGGCTTGTGGGTGTTTGATATGATCATCACCTACTGCCGGCGTATTGACGAGTCTTTAGAGTCCTACACTGAGGTTTCCTGGCTCAAGCAAAACGAAATAGGAGCGCATATGAGATATGTGCGGGACCGAGAATAATGCGTATATGTGATACCGTATTCTATTCTCGCGATGAATATATCGATTGGTTGTATGCGATATAACCTAGTTATCGAATCGAGGATTGATTCGATAAGTCGATACATTGGATATTAGTCGGTCATATGCGATATGACCGGATCGTTAAATCAAGTGTTGATTTAATGATTTAATGTATAATTATATATTTTATATATTACTTTACATTAACTAGTATTGGTTCACTTAAGATGGATTTTCTCACTTGATATGCACATTGTATATATGATATAGTTTTGTGCACAAGTTTGTATCATGTTTGATGATACATGCAAACTTGGGTGTGTATGATTAAACCATGGTTATGTTAATGGTTAGGGTTTTGTTTTATTTATTTATTTATTCTTTTTGGCAAAAGAAAATAAAATGGTGGCTTGTTTGTTTTATCTTTTGAAGCTTCAAGAAGCTTTGACCATTTTGTTTCTTTTGCTTAACCTAACCATTCACCTAACCCTAGTTTATTCTCTACACTAAACCATGGTTGCTAAAATGATAAGAATGACTTTATTTTCTTTTTCCATATATTCTTATCATATTCTTCTTCTTCTTCTTCTTCTTCTTCTTCTTCAAGAAGAAAGAAGCTTGCTAGCTTCAATGGTGACTTGAGAAAAAGAGTGAGAAATCCAATTCCAAAGTGAACTCACTTCCTATTTCTTCATCCTCTACCACTTGCCAAGTAGTATATGGTGTTTTCTTCACAAGTTTCATGACTTGGTGAAGTTGGAGCTTGATCTTGAGTTGCCTCGACGTAGATCATCTTCGGCATCGAAGTCGACGACCTAGCCCGCCCATTTCTCCGATGAAGCCGACGCTAGAGTCCGGGATCCGATGATCGCAGTGAGGGGACGTCATCATGGAGCTAGAGAAGTGGTGGACCGGATCTACAAAGGTTGTATTTCCATTCACTACTTAGTTAAGTTGTTAACTAGTTGCATGTTTCGCCTAATCTCTAGTTACGATCTTGCTTAGGGTTTCTCGGCACCTAGAAATTTTTTGAATTTGGTATGGTTGATGCCTTATGAGAACTCATTAGTGTACCAAGGAACCCTACAGCCGTAACCCTCCGTCGTTTCAAATAGACGGCACATCGTATTCATGCTATGCTTGTTGGCCTACGTCAAGGCATAGTGGATGGTAGCAGTGTGGCTTGCTTATTTGTTGCATAGATAGATGCATTAGTATAGGACAGACGTACAGCCTTGTTGGCCTACGTCAAGGGCATGTACGATGTACCTAAATTAATCAGGACAACGACGGGTAGAACTTGACCTGCGTCTTATGACTTGTTGGCCTACGTCAAGGTCTATAAGAGCTTGGGGTATAAATCACATCGGGAGTTTCAAACATAAAGGAAACTTGCAGATTTAGCATACCTTCTGGAGTGTGATGACTAGAGTGGCTTCCATCTAGTACATCATGCAATGATAGTTGGATCCCGATCCTACTGATGAGTAGGATTACTCTCGGGAAACATTCTCACTTAACAATCAATGCTATAAACCAAGTAGGTGTCCAGAAAAGTGTTAGAGGGACTACGCCTCCAGGGAAAAGAGGTTATTTAATTAAGGAACTTCGAGAAAGCATTGGAAAACCTCTCTCGAAGTACCAACACTAGCCTGGCTGAAAGGTTAAAGCAAGTATTGTGACGTGTGATTAAATCCTGACTAGTTCTTCTTTTAGGTTTTGAAGAAGGATTTGAGGGAACAGTGGGAGCCATCATGTTTAGATAAACTAATAACCAATCTAAACTTGCAAGAAGCATATGCTGAGTGTTTTCTTTTCTCTCTCTCTAGCAGCTACCATGACAGGATTAAAACTATTACTTGAGAAAAATATACTGACCGGACAGAACTATAATTATTGGCTGAGGAACGTCAACATTGCGCTGACTTATGACAAAGTAGCATATGTTACCACCGCTGTTCCTCCCCTTATCCCTGGACCAGATTCCTCAGTTATGGACAAGGAAGTTCGCAAAACTTGGGATCTGGATTGTGAGCGAGCTAAGTGTATCGTGCTGGCGTCCATGAACAATGAACTCCAGAAACAGCACGAGAGTATGGATGTTGTATCCATCTTCCTCCATGTAAAGGATTTATATGGAGAACACTCCCGTATCGCAAGATACGAGACCTCAAGGAAACTCTTCCAGATGAGGTTAGCTCCAGGATCGCCTGTAGGAGAGCACGTCCTCAAAATGATCAGCCTCATTGAGGAACTCGCAAACCTGGGATGCGTGCTAGAGAATGATTTGTATATCAACTTGATTTTGCAGTCCCTTCCCCACACCTTCTCTCAGTTCGTGCTTAGCTTCAACATGCACGAAATGGAAGCTGATCTTCCAAAGCTCCTCAACATGTTGAAGGTAGCAGAGACCTCCTTGAAAAAGGAGAAGACCCCCGTTCTGTATGTTGGCCAATCATCCTCTTCTAAATCTAAAGCGAAAGCTAAAGGGAAGAAGAAGATGAAAGCCACCAAACCGAAGGGTGGGGTCAAGAAGGTGCAGGGAAAGAACAAGGCAGGAAGGGTGAAAGCGGATATAAATGAATGCCATTATTGTCACAAGCAAGGGCACTGGAAGAAGGACTGTATGGCCTTCAAGGCAAAGGATACGAAGCAAGCGGTTGCTTCTGCTTCAGGTGTGTTCGTAATCAAATATTGTCTTTCAGTAAACTCTACTTCATGGGTACTTGATACCGGTTCTGGTTCTCACATCTGTAATTCATTGCAGGATCTGAGAAATAGTAGAGTACTAGGGGCAGGTGATATGACTCTCCGGATGGGCAATGGAATGCATGTAGATGCTGTTGCAATAGGGGAGTATCACCTAGGGTTGACTAGTGGGCACATTTTGGTGTTGTACAGCTGTTTTTTTATTCCCAGTATGCTATGTAATATTATATCAGTATCTTTGTTGTCTAATGAAGGATATAATTTTGCGCTTGAAATTAATGTCAAGAACATTCTCCTAAATCAAGAACTGATTGGGTATGGCACAATGGAAAACGGCATATACATACTTAATCAACCTCAAATTTTCAATATTCAAAGCACACTTAAAAGAAAGGCTCCAGATTCAAATCAAGCCTTCTTATGGCATTGTAGACTTGGTCATATAAACGAAACAAGGTTGACTAAGTTACATAAAGATGGATATCTAGATCCGTTTGAATATTCATCATATGCAACTTGTCAATCATGTATCAAAGGAAAAATGACCAAATCTCCATTCTCCGGACACAGAGCAAGAGCTACTGAACTCTTGGGACTTGTACACAGTGATGTATGTGGTCAAATATCTACGCATGCACGAAGCGGTCACTCCTACTTCATCACTTTTAATGATGACTTCTCTAGGTATGGACATGTGTTCTTAATGAAACATAAATCAGAGACCTTTGAGAAGTTTAAGGAGTATAAAAATGAAGTAGAGAAACAAACTGGTAAAAGCATCAAGACACTTCGATCTGATCGAGGTGGAGAATACTTAAGTACCAGTTTCCTTGAATACTTAAAAGAGAATGGAATTCTCTCTCAGCTTACTCCGCCTTATACACCTCAGCATAATGGTGTATCAGAAAGGAGGAATCACACGCTATTAGATATGGTGCGTTCAATGATGAGTAGTGCTGAGTTACCACTTTCCTTCTGGGGATTTGCTCTAGAATCAGCGGCATACTTATTCAATAGAGTTCCAACTAAGTCGGTGCCTACCACTCCATATGAAATGTGGAGCGGGAAGAGACCATATCTCAAGTATATTAAGATATGGGGGTGCCCGGCATATGTTAAAAAGCATAAACCGGACAAGCTCGAGTCACGATTGGTTTTATGCAAGTTTGTAGGATACCCCAAACATTCAAGGGGGTACATGGTCTACCACACTGAAGAACAAAAGGTGTTTGTCGCTCGCCACATTGTCTTCTTAGAGAGCGAATTTCTTGCAAAAGAAATTAGTGGGAGCGCGGTAGAGCTGGAAGAAATTCCAGAACCTCAAACTGCTACCGAGGACTTAGAAGAACCTCAGATTTCAATAGAACATGACGAACCAACGCCACTCCGCAGATCTAGTAGGCTTTCTCATCCTCCAGAGAGATACTATGGTTTTCTTCTAGATGGGGATCGAGAGGATTGCATCATCGACGATGATGAGCCTACTAGTTTTCAGCAGGCTATCACGAGTATTGACTCGATGAAGTGGCTAGATGCTATGAGATCCGAAATGGAATCCATGTACACTAATAAAGTATGGACTTTAGAAGTTGCTCCTCCTGGGGTTAAACCAGTTGGATGCAAATGGATCTTCAAAATGAAGATTGGTGCACTTGGACAAGTGGAAACCTACAAAGCTAGACTCGTTGAAAAAGGTTTTCGTCAAAGACCGGGATTGGACTATGATGAAACCTTTTCACACGTAACTATGTTTAAATCCATTCGGATCCTGCTTACCATTGCTGCTTTCCATGACTATGAAATCTGGCAGATGGACGTAAAAACAGCTTTTCTAAATGGACATTTAGAAGAGAGTGTTTACATGGATCAACCAGAAGGTTTCTTAGACAGTGGGAACAGCGGAAGAGTGTGCAGGTTGGTTAAATCCATTTATGGATTAAAGCAAGCATCGCGAAGTTGGAACATCTGATTTGATGAGACTGTCAAAGAGTTTGACTTTATCAAAAATATAGATGAACCATGTATTTATAGGAAGATTGTAGAAGGAGCAGTAGTCTTCCTCGTTTTGTACGTCGACGACATACTACTGATAGGGAATGATGTCCCTATGCTACAATCAGTAAAGCTCTTCTTGTCACAGAAATTCTCCATGAAAGACTTGGGTGATGCAACCTACATTTTGGGCATTAAGATCTATCGTGATAGATCTAATAGAATGTTGGGACTTTCACAGTCCAGGTATATAGACACTATACTAAAAAGGTTTAGTATGGAAGATTCTAAGCGAGGTAACATGCCCGCTTGTCATGGGATCACCCTCTCCAAAGAGATGTCTCCAAAGACCGATGAAGAGAGGGATCGCATGAGCATTTTACCCTACGCTTCGGCGGTAGGATCTATAATGTATGCGATGTTATGTACAAGACCGGATGTAGCTTACGCACTTGGTGTGGTAAGCAGGTATCAGTCTGACCCAGGTGAGAAACATTGGATAGCCGTGAAGAACATTCTCAAGTACCTGAGAAGGACTAAGGAGATGTTCTTGATTTACGGTAATGGGGACCTCCAGGTAGAGGCTTTTACCGACTCCGGCTTCCAAAGTGACAAAGATGATTCTAAATCCATTTCGGGTTTTGTGTTTACCCTCAATGGAGGGGTGGTATGTTGGAAGAGTTCCAAACAGGATACCGTCACAGACTCAACTATGGAGGCTGAGTATATAGCTGCTAGTGAAGCCGCAAAAGAGGCTGTCTGGATGAGGAAGTTCATTTCTGAACTTCAGGTGGTTCCGTCCATTGCCAATCCAATACCTTTGTATTATGATAACAATGGGGCCGTAGCACTGGCAAACGAACCCAGGTCCCATCAGAAATCCAGGCATATCTTAAGGCGTTTTCACCTTATCAGGGAGATCGTTGATCGTCGGGAGATCGAGGTACGGAGAGTGGATACAAAAGACAACACGGCAGATCCATTCACAAAGGCCATTCCTCAAGTTCAGTTCGAGAGGCTGTTTGAGATGTTGGGCATGCGGTACTCCAGCAACTGGATATAGTGAAGACAGTGGGTACTCATTGCGCCAATTATAGGCCCTAGTGCAAGTGGGAGATTGTTGGATATATATGCCCTAGAGGCCTTCATTGTATAGGATACTGGGATATGTATGTACATAACAGTCTTGCTTAATATGATAGTACGCTATTTGGTTTGTCTTTATCTTAACGTATGATATATTTTGCGTAGTATTCATATATATATACATGTTGATAAAGCCCTTAGGATGTTTGCCTGACTTCCGGCGTTATGATGGCAGTCATACTAGTGGGAGCTGGATAGTCAATAGGCACATCCTTAGATGTCCCTGGTCGCAGGAGTATCGAGACTGGGCATTGATACTCCAGAGTAGACTGGTGTATACATATCTAGACCCTGAGGAGGGGCGATGGATTGGTCCCGCAGCCATTGGTGGAGTGCACCTAAGATTGTATACAGATGCTCACTGGGTGTGAGTATACCGGACAGGACTCGCCGAGAACTGACTGGATGGTATTTATACCTAACGTAAGATAGCAGTTCTCAGGTGACATGTGTGCAGATAGTCCGTTGACTTAAAGTCGTCATTTGTCTCGTGTGAGTTCCCACTGTGCTTTGATTACTACCCTACCACGGTTCAAAGGAGTCGTGCAAACAGGTTTTAGTTGGGCACAGTCCCGAGCCACGTGGAGGCAGTGAGTGACTGTTAGGGATTCTTCTCTCCCGGTATAGGGAGTTGATATCACACAGTGATCGGTTGGTCATTACCATAAGTCCCTGGCCAGGGCTGATTGAGAATTACTGATAGATTGATCAGTAGATTCTCGGATGGTGATAGAGCCATACCGACATGACTTGTACGGTTATTAGGGGTCTGACGTTTACCACCTCCCTAGACCATACATGCGATACTCTTAGACGAACAGACCGGACTGCACGGATATTTTCACGCACAGGCTCAGTAGGAGTTCGGATGGGTATCCTCACCGACCTTCTTATCGACATCTACCTAGGGACCGTTACGTACAGCTAGTGCCGCTTGCAGTCTGTGGTTAAACCCACTGCCAGCGTAGTAGTCGAGTCTTTAGAGTCCCACACAGAGTTTTCCCAACTCCAGGCGAAATGATATAGAGGTCGTATGGTTTTACGACAAGGGTTCGGACGAATACGTGTTTAAACGCACGTACGACATTCGGACAGTTTTTACTAGACGGCTTTGGTTTAAGCCAGATTCTAGTATCGGGTTATTGGATTTATACAGTCTAAAGTTTTTCCGTGTTTTCACGGATGCGAAGGGCGTTCTCGTAATTATCCGAGAAGCTTCTAGAAGGAGGGTGACTAAGGAGGTTAAGGTGGCATTTTCATTAATTGCTTTTGTGACTCATTTATATGATTCATCATATCATTAAATGCTTCATTAATGATCTAATGACTCACATAATGAATCACTCTTCTTGAATAAATGAAGCATGGTGAATAATCATTTAATTGATATTATTTGATAATTCATTATGTTTGATATATTCAAGTGAGAAGCTTTTCTCTTCTCATTATCATCTGCACCTTCTCTCTCCTCAAGCTCTCTCTCCTTCTCCAAACCCTAATCCTACCACTCATGAGTTGAGTACAAGGATTAGTAAAGACTAAACACTCCATAACCTAACTCTACATCATCTTAGTTACTTTGGTTAGCAACTAGAGAAACAAAGTTACCTCAAGTCTTGAGGTGTAGCTTGGATTAGGGTACTCGGGTGGATCATCTATCACGGATAGGAGGCCGAAGAGGACGTAGAGATCACAAAGACGAAGGACTAGAATCGTTTGGTATAATCTCTTCACATAGTAGCTTAGAACTCTATGCTTATTGTTAAGTATTGTTTAGAAAAGATCTTCGGTTAGTCGATGTATGCTACAAAACAAGATCGTTTTTCATATTTCCGCCTCCCCGCTACTCGTGGGGTGTTGCACATCGACTTACACATGCGTTTGATACGATCGACGGGGATGATACCCGATTGGAACTCTACTTCGATGGAGAGTCTTCCATGAAGAAGCGCAAACAAAACACCCCTAGAATCAAATCAGGGGTAGGCCTCATCTTCATGACTCCACAAGGAGGGATAATGTGTTTTGCCTTCTCCTTAACAGAGCCGAGGATGAACAACGAAGCCGAGTATGAAGCTTTGATAGCAGGTCTCGAGATCGCCATCGACATGGGAATTGAAAACATTCTCATATACGGAGACTCCCAACTGGTCGTTAGTCAAGTAAACGTCGACTATCAGACGTGCAAGCCTGAGTTGGTGAAATATGGCGAGAGAGTACAGCGACTTCTGACTCAAATTCCTTCCTACACCTTGGAAAGCATACTGAGTGCGGAAAATAGCAAAGCGGATGCATTAGCCAAGCTCACTAAAGAACTGGCTGACGAAAACCTCGATGACGTGAGGATCGTCGTGCAAAGCCGTTGGGTTCTCGCACCGGCGGAAATATCTCCGGAGACGTCCGAAGAAAAGGGAGCAACCGGGCAAACGAATCTACAAATAAAAGACCAGGAAAATTCTAAGGATTGGAGGGAAGTCTTTATAGACTACTTCAAATCCCGTCGAACACCTGAAGATGCGTCCTCAAAACATCAGCTTATGAAACAAGCTCTGTCTTTTGCTTTCGTCACTGATACTCTGTATAAGAGATCATTTGATTCTCTATGGTTAAGATGCCTGGGACCAGACGAGGAAAGGAAATTCATCCAAGAAACTCACGACGGACTCTGCGGTTCTCACCAAGCCGGGCCGAAGATGAAGTTGAAGATCAAAAGGATGGGCTACTATTGGCCCACGATGATTCAGGACTGCCTCGAGTATGCGAAGCAATGCCACTCATGCCAGATCCATGGGGACTTTATCCACCAACATCCGAATCCGCTACATCCGACAGTAGCTAGCTGGCCGTTTAAAATGTGGGGGACTGACATAATCGGCCCCATCGAACCAGCATCGTCCAGAGGACATCGATTCATTTTGGTGACAACTGATTACTTCTCCAAATGGGCAGAAGCAGTACCGCTGAGGGAAGTGAAGACGGAGAATATCCTCCATTTCTTCAAGACACACGTCATTTATCAGTTCGGTACTCCGCGACGGATTATCTCCGATAACGGGCCAGCCTATAGAAGCCACAAGAGCAGCCGCTTCGCACAACAGCATAACATAGACTAGAGATACTCTTCGGTCTATAATCCCCGAGCTAACGGTCTAGCTGAGGCTTACAAAAAAAGATCGTGAAAAAGACGGTGTCTCGAAATAAGAAGGACTGGCATGAGAGGCTGCATGAAGCTCTCTGGGCGTATCGAACTACGTTCAAAACGGCCACGAACACAACGCCGTACGCATTGGTATTCGGTACAGAAGCGGTACTCCCCCTCGAGATAGGGTTACCCTATCTACGAGTGGCAGTTCATTACGAGCTAACGGACGAAGAGAATGCTCACCTTCGGCTTGAGGAGCTCGATACCCTTGATGAAACCCGGCTCATAGCGCAATAAAATCTAGAGGCTTATAAAGAAAAGATGACGTTCATATGAGAGATTGACTAGGCCAAGAACATTCCGCTAAGGCGAACTAGTGCTAGTGGTCAAAAGACCTATAATCCCCAATCGCGCCAGGCGGGGAAAATTCGAGCCGAATTATGAAGGCCCGTATATCATAGATAAAGTTTACCAGGGTGGAGCATATCTACTCATGGACATGCATGGCGAAAGGCCCTTCAGGCCAATAAATGGTCGCTTCCTGAAAAAGTACTACGCCTGACGAGTCACGGCCTAGGTCAATGATAGATGACGATGACTATGTCCGCTCGCTATCTTCCTAAGCCCAAACTCTATAAGTAGTAGCCGGCCAACGGACCAAAACGTCCTTAAACTAACAACGGACCGAAACGTTCTTAAACTAAAGACGGACCGAAATGTCCTAAAACTAACAATGGACCACTATGTCCTAAAACTGGCGTTGGACCGAAACATCCTTAAACTAACGATTGACCACTATGTCCTAAAACTAGCTGTTGACCGAGACGTCGGTAAACTACTGTAGACTGCAGCATCCCAAGGCTGACACAAAAAAAGAAGGAAAAGAATAAAAAAAAAGAAAAAGAAAAACGGTATGTCCATAAGCGAAATGGGCACGGATGAAAACCCCAGAGGGCTCCGTGAGTAAAAAAAGCAGGGCTATCGGTGAGTTTTGTGAAAACCCGAAAGGGCGCAATCTCGTTAAAAGACACTTGCAAGGTCCTCTCGACCTTGTGAGGAGAAACCACCTGCGTGAGATCCTTACGACTCGCAAGGGAGAAACACACTTAGGGATCCCCACGACTCCTAAGGAGAAATTACACTTACGAGATCCTCACGACTCGTAAGGAGAACCCTCTTATGAGACCCTCACGGCTCATAAGACTCAAAAGTCTTAAGCTACAGGGATCTGAACCTGTTCTTAAGCGGCCACAACAACCTCCAATCCTGCCCTACAAGCGGCTCAATGCCGACCCTTGTATACAATCCAAGGGCGCGAATAAACATTTCCCTAACAAAGCCCTATCCGTGACTAGGGATATGTTTACACAATGAACAGCCCTTGTAAGTCCTCTCGACTTAAAAGGAGAAAATACTCTTGTAATATCCTTACGACTTACGAGAAGCCATACACTTGGGAGTCCTCACGATTCCTAAGGAGAAAACACACCCACGAGATCCTCACGACTCGCAGGGAGAAATACCTTTATGAGACCCTTACGGCTCATGAAGTCAAAAGCCTTAGTCGACAGGATCCTAACCTTGTTCGCTAAGCCACCTTTATTCGACATCGACAGAGGCAAATGATGATTCACTCCTGGCAATATTCCAGTTGTAGCGGTGCTGATGCCGAAATCAGTGTCTAACTCCAAGCTTGCAGCAAAGAAGCTAGCGAGCCATATATGCATACAAAATAGTCGAAATGATGGGGCAATTTGCAACAAAATCAGCAAGTAAAAATGTATGCATGCAAAATAGCCGAAATGATTGGGCAACTCGCAATAAAAAGCAGCGAGTAAAAATAAAATAAATAGCCGAAATGATTGGGCAACTCGCAATAAAAAGCAGCGAGTAAAAATAAAATAAATAGCCGAAATGATTGGGCGCCGCGAAAAATAGCCGAAATGATTAGGCAATCGCGACCTTCGTGATATAAAAACTGAAATGATAGAGCATCGCGGAAAGAAATAAAGAAAAATGAAATTTATGCCCTACAGGTGAGATCACGTTGATCCCTGTATACAATCCAGGGGCGCAAACAAAGAGGGAATCACACTTTCCCTCCCCATTCTCCATCAGAAGAAGAAGCCAAATCTCAACGGTTCATAGACAACCTGGAGACCACTTCGATATTCGTCTCATTACAACAGACGCAACGTCATCCACATGACCCCGTCTCGGAAATACATCATCCACATGACCCCGTCGCGGAAATACGTCATCCACATGACCCCGTCGCGGAAATACGTCATCCACATGACCCCGTCGTGGAAATACGTCATCCACATAACCCCGTCGCGGAAATACGTCATCAAAATGACCCCGTCGCGGAAATACGTCATCCACATGACCCCGTCTCATAAATACGTTATCCACATTACCCCATCGCGGAAATACGTCATCCACATGACCTCGTCTCGGAAATACGTCATCTACATGACCCCGTCGCGGAAATACGTCATCCACATGACCCCGTCGCGGAAATACGTCATCCACATGATCCCGTCACGGAAATACGTCATCCACATGACCCCGTCTCGGAAATACGTCATCCACATGACCCCGTCTCGAAAATACGTCATCCACATGACCCCGTCGCAGAAATACGTCATCCACATGACCCCGTCTCGGAAATACGTCATCCACATGACCCCGTCGCGGAAATACATCATCCACATGACCCCGTCTCGGAAATACGTCATCCACATGACCCCGTCGCGGAAATACGTCATCCACATGACCCCGTCGCAGAAATACGTCATCCACATGACCCCATCTCGAAAATACGTCATCCACATGACCCCGTCACGGAAATACGTCATCCAAATGACCCCGTCGTGGAAATACGTCATCCACGTGATCCCGTCGCGGAAACACGTCATCTACATGACCCCGCCTCAGAAATACGTCATCCAACGACCCCGCGGAACACGGCCAAAGTTAACCTTGACCCCGTGGAAAACGCCCGGAGCAACTTCTGACGCCGTGAAATGTGGATAACGTCAATCTCATTAAACACTTTCGGGTCCTCTCGACCGGTAAGGAAGAAAACTCTCTTGTAAGATCCTTACGACTTATAAGGAGAAAACGCGCGTAGGAATCCTCACGATTCCTAAGGAGAAAATACACCTACGAGATCCTCTCGACTCGTAGGGAGAAAATTCTTTATGAGACTCTCACAGCTCATGAAGTTGAAAAGTCTTAGGCAGCAGATCTAAACCTGCTTTCTAAGCCATCACTACCTCTCGAAGAATTCAAAATGGAATGCTCGCTCTATCATCTGCAGGCTATGCTTACTAAAGTGACATGCTGATAACAAAAGAAAGAAGAAAGTAAGGAGATGACACAAGACATTGCGAAAGAAATGTATCTTTTATTCATGAATTCAATTGGGTACAAAATACATCATATGAAAAAATAAAAAATGGATACATTTTGTTCAAAATTACAAATGGTACAAAAAACATTTATTGAGAGGGAAGCGCTTTGAATAGCCCGATCAGCCACTCGCGCACTTCCCTCGGCCCCTTTTCTTGATCAGCTGTCGCGGCCAACTCTGGTTTGACTTGGGCTCGTTGCTGCAAGTAAGACGAAAGTCGCTCATCAATGACCCGCCGAGCTGCCTCACAACTCTGTGCATCCTGCTCGATGAGGTCGAGCTTCTGCCTCAGCGTTAGCCCATCGGAAATACATCATAGAAGGCTCTCAAAGATGGTTTTCAAATGCACAGCATTGGCGTCAACCTGAGCATGCAGTCGGGCAGATTCGCTTGAGATCTCTTCATATTCCTTATGCTTTAAGGCCGCTTCTTGTTCAAGATGGCGGAAGTAAGGAGTGCTCTGCTCTACCCACGCAGCCCGTTGAGAGTTCACAGCCAAGACCTCGGGAGCAGGACGCCCGACCTCGAGCTTATACAGACAAGCCTTAATTTTCCTGCAGTGACTAACCCAAGACTCAACGACGCCCTCACTATGAAAGTTCACGAGCGTCGCCAGCATAGGATTAACCTCCGCGGCAAAATCCGCAGCGAATGTGGGAGTCTCCACGTCAAGCTCCTCGATGTAGTCGCTCAACATGCGCAGACTATTCGCGATGCCTTTCGAGCATGCACGTCGAGAAAAGGGGCATGCTGGCATTATAACTCGAGATTCGAACGGAGCTGAAGTTGATATCACCGCTGCAAAACAAATCACAGTCAAATGACGGTTCAAGAAGTAGAAGAGGTTCATGAACAATGGAGTTTAATATACCGGCTGCAGCAGGTGGTAAGGACGGGAGTACCAGTGGCGCGACTGTTCTTTCGTCTCCTCCTTCGATCTGTAGTACTGCAATCAAAAAAAAAAAGAAGAATTAGAAATGATTTGACTGCCGGTAAAAGAAGAGACATTAGCTGAAGCCTGTACTCACCAGTGCCACAAGATGAGGCAATCTCTTACTGGAAAGAGAAGTGTGGGTGTAGCACCTGATACAGGTGATCAAAAGGACTCCTGCAAGGACGCGGTAATGCAATGTCAGTACATAAATTATACAGCCTATAATGAAACTAAGGGATCACAAATCCGCACATTCCAGCATTTGAGATGGTACGAGAGAACATAGAGTAGCGGTCACCGTCAAAGCGGTAACTGGTAGTGCTTCCTCAGGTGGCACAACCTCAACACCCACCGCAGCTACACTCGAAACAAACGTACTGTCAGAAAAGGTCGAAAATGGATTGCAGAATAAAATAGAAAGCAATAACCTGTAATCTACCTGGTGAGTCACCGGTCGAGACCGCGACAAGGGCATCACTGGAGGCAGCAAATGCTTCACCCTCCTCCATCGGAATGGTCTCACCGCCCGTAGCCTCATCCCCCGATTCCACAAGAATCGTCGTGACACTCACAGCACCCGGCAATGGAAAGGAGCCGCAAGGGGAAAGAGCGACGATTGGGGAAGTGCCCGACTCTTGAGAAAGAGTGGCTACCTCGGGCTCGGCAATTGTCACGTCCCGAAAGTACGGAGCATGACCGGCACTTAAACTACGAACGTCTCGAGGCGTACGTAATCTAAGTAAACCGAAAACCCAGTAATCCAAACCAAGAAAAGTAGTAGAGTGAAGGAAAACTAATTTAAAACAAGCAGTTTTAATAGCATAAGACGAATTATGCGGGTTTTTTTTTAAAAACATCAAAAATTTCCTGAAAATTTCGGCAGAGTCTACTTTGTAAATACAGGCCCCCAAACGGGATACAACATGAATAGTATACGAAATCAAAAAAAGGCATCCCCAAGCGGGAGCTAGCTCTTCGTCAATCGACGGTCACAACCACACAAGCAATATAATATACAACGCCAACGGCGAGGATCAAAAACTCAAAAGGAAACTCAAAACCACAAGAAATCCGCAGAAAAATAACGCGCGACTCTAAGGTCGAAAGAATAAAATCACTGGTCTCTATATCAAAAATAAATACATGTTTGGTTGATGGAACTTCTAGATACAACAGAATAATAATATACCAGATATATAATGGGGGTACGATACAAGTAAACCCACCTACTAGCAAATCACCCGAAGGAAACTATGGCCGCAAGACGTAAAGAAACCAGTACGGCAAACCTGCAAGAAACTGGGGCACAACGGGGGTGAGTTGCCAACTCGTGAATAGAAAAACATCTACGCACAGAAATCGCATAAATAACGCAACCTAGGTCAATGATCATAATATATCCTCAAATATATGAATAACATGCAGCCTATAACAATGGCTAGGGTAATATCTAACCCGAGTGTGATCTCATGTGCCCGTGTCAGTGCCTCAGGCAGCAATATATCATATGAATGAGGTATGAATGCATGAAAACAGAATACATGTAAATGAAGAAACTGTTTTCATAAATTAGTGAGATTTCCTTTGTATTTTTAAAATGAGGTATCATAAATGAAATCAGTATCAACAGTGTCTAGCATCGACACAAAACATAAATCTCAATGTCTTAAAGCCTCAGGCTCCGGCTATCCGGACTGGCCTGTATCATCAAATCTCAGTACCTCAATATCTCAAAATCTCAATGTCTCAATCTCAATATCTAGGGCGCCGTCAGTCCAGACCGGCCCCTACCATCCATCTCAAGACCACGACGGTATCCTCCGGATATCCGACGCGTCGGGTAAAATCACCGGTAGGTAGTCTCCCCCTGCCAGGCTCATCGTCATCACCACGAGCTTCTTGCCCCGGGATACCTTACCGGGTCCACCATGTACCCGAAACGGTTCATCCAACTCGTCGAATCGGGTCTCGAAATCCATCAGCAAACTCATGGTGGACGACTCATACATCATAGGAAAAACCGCGCTTTTCATTTAAAAAGAGAAAGAAGAAGTTTGCATATGTTTTGCGGTTTTCCCCAAATCCAGAAAATCTCATGGAAATCCGAATCCAAAACCTCAATAGCACGTAAAAAGTGAATATATGCATGAGAATCCATGAATGCGGCATAACAATGAATAACAGTATGCATGAAGTAGCAGGTAATAACTTCAATGTCTAAACTAACATATAAGGCAAGTACACTAATATCATGTCTAAACTATTAGCTAACAGGCTATGTCAAGCAATAATATTTTCAAAGGTGTACGTGACATGGCAATTACCGATGAAGATGTGTATGAGCCGGCAAGTAAGTGTACGTGGTACATACGCATCATCGGTAATGGTGCTGGTGTCCAATCCACAAGATATCATCAGTAGAATATGAAGCATAATATAAGCATGTGATGCGGAGCGAACAACAATAATGAGCGGGAGCTGAATACTAGACGTAATGATAACTAATCTGCATTAACCTAATATAAGTCCTACAATGGTGTCTTTTGAAATAACACAAATCGTGGGATTTTGAAAATAGGGGCTACGGTGTTTTTAAGAAAAGATACATTTTTTTTTGAAATATCCGTAGAATCTCTTGACTTGTCTTTTAGAATACGCGCGATTCGTAAGCTTTGAAATAGGTAGAAACCGAATCTAATCTAACAACTAACTAAACTAAAGGGCTAAGCTACAAGCTAGACTACAGGTAAGGAAACCGTCTAACCTCTGAGTCGATACATATACATACCTGTATATATATTAGTCGGTGATCCCGCCTCAATAATATCATATCCGATACCATATCTATAATCAGACATCCCAAGTCAAGAGTGCGGATCAGTCATCAAGATATAGCTCGTACGTAAATCCGTCGTACGGCATCGCCAAATCTGGGTACGGTCAATATCATATTCATCACACTATTCATCTGATATCCTCTTTATCAAGGATCATAGTCCAGGGTACTGACCTATGTCTAGTACAATACTAATATCCTCAATATACTCATGATCTGACTACTGATCGACAATCTAGTACAAACCGATATCGTCAGCACATATCATCATCAAGGGGTATACATCGCCCAATACGGCCTAGTATCAATATCCTAGCATATCATGCCTCATATCACGATCACATGTCGACCATGTTATTTATAACACTATTCACCCGTATCGCCGCCCTAAGATCCGCTATAACACCAGGACGTACCTCAAGTACGAATCCTGCCATATCACCGATATCACAACCACAAAACAAATCTCATCGACTCATCTCGATCCCAAGTATCATCCTCAAATCCGTATGTGAACACATAGTCCCATACCCATGTGAACACATAACTATAAAGAATCCTATGAGCACATATAAATAGGAATGTATGCAAGTATGTATGTGTGTATGTGTAGTGCAACACTATCATAGGGTTCGCAACACTAAAATAATCCAACATACCAATATCCATCCTAAACATCGTTATTAATCCCAAATAACATATAATAATTGTTGGTGTGTATACGCATCCGTATACACCACCATGGACTGCGGGGGTGCTATACACCATCCACCCGACTTCTCCCCGTAGATATAAATCTACTCACCTGGAGGCCTCGGCTAAACTGACCCGCTCTCCGTCTGTCTTTCCGCGCCGTGTCCAACACCTCAGCGCCCGACCCTAGGATCGCACACAAGAAAAAAGGATAAATATACGAATAGTCGCGGGACAAACGACACAATTCAGTCACGCGCACTAATTAGACGCGCACACACTTGGTGCACTGTACGCGCCCGCGACAACACCACAAACTACAACTAGGGTGGTAAAGCGTGAAAACCACCGAGTCTAAAACTCAAACGTACCAATTGCACATCCATAACCCAATAAATATTAAAAGAAATAGGTTGTTGTTCAATTCAACATCAAATTTACTTGAAACCCAATTTTTCCAAAAACCTAGTGTGCCCCCATTAGCCATTTTTGTTCAAATCTACACGTTTTAACCATTCTAGTGGCCAAGTTTTCACTAAATAACTTAATCAAGTCACACCAACTATTATAAACATTTTATCTCATCAATTTATAATGGATCTAAAAACTTAGTTTGCAATTTTCTTAATTAGAATAATTTAGATGTAAAAAAATTAGCAAATTTAGCAATTAGATTATACTTTTCATGCCTTAAGATGATACCCTACACTTAGTTAACATGATTCATTGATCAAAATCCTAACTTTAGTTTAAACCCTTTTTAGAAAATCTTAAACTAGCAATTACGACCAAATTAACACTTGAATAATTTAGATTGGCATAGTTAAACAACAAATTAGCCATAGGTTAAGAATTTTACCTCATAAATCAAGAGATCAAACATGAACACCTAGCCTCCAAAATTCTTCCTTTGCTACAAGATCCTTGCTAGTTTGAACAAGAATAATAGGTAAAGGTTTTATTTAGAATTGTTGGGTTTTTATATTGATCTTTGATGCATTTTTATTGATTTTAGGAAGTGAAAAGGGTGTTGAGAAAAAGGGGCAGCACCATGGGATGGCTCGGCCAAGAAAAAGAGTGGGGGAAAGAGAGAGTGGGGGTGTGTGTGTGGTTAGCAAAGTCAAAGATTAATTCCCCCCCATACCTCATTTTTAAATCCCATGCCTTTCTCTCTTTCCATTCTCTTTTTTTTTTTAAGAGGGGGGCTGTGGATATTGGGCTCGGCCAATGAGCAGGAGGAGGTGTGTGAGGATTGTGTGAATTTTCCATGTAAAGAAAACACCCCCATCAATTATACTTCATCTTACATTTTCAATTATTTAATTTCTTAATTAATATTATGCTAGAAAACTTTAGGAACATGGAGATAATTGGAGAAAAGAGAATATGTTACCAGCTTGTTATTAAGTTGTCATGGTTCATTAGCGTATGATTAACCCAAACCAATTTGTAATTATCACTAATTAAATGTATTGGTGACGGCTTAAAATAATATTAAAATAATTATTTTCGGAAAAAAATTTCAGAAAATTAGAAATTTTACGAGTGGCTCAATAAACACCAAACACTAGCAATTACATAGCTAGAATATGTATATTTAATTTTAAAATAAAGATATTTGTATTTTGACTTTTTACAGAAAACCTCCTTATCTTACCGATTTTCCGAAATTTCACCGAAACGATTTTCAAAACGTTACAATCTTCCCCCCTTAAAAAAATTCGGTCTCCTAATTTAAATTAAAACTCCCCCAAAATACTAAAATATCTAAACCAAAACAATCAAGTCGTCGGGGCTCCGAAATTGTAAATACATAAAACAAGTCGTAGCGCAGCGCATGCGCATGAAAAATGAGCATATAACTCAAATCAAAACTCCGTCAAGCATCCCGCAATCATCGGAGTCATGGGGAAGATATCAATGCCAAATCCAAAGCAAAACCAATATGATATAACTCGAAACTATACATGTAAATATCGAATCTATATATGTAAGTATCTGAAGGAAATGCATGCCAAACCTCTTCAAGTCGCTATGCAACGCGTCTAACACTGCACAGTTGCGGACATCTATCATAAGAAAATAACTATATACATATATACCTTTGTTTGAAATGTACGTTCCGCCGTTTTGGAAACAATTTAGAAGGGTCTCCCCCCTTTTTTTTTAAACATTTCGTGTCATATCAGACACGTAGGTAAATACTGAGGCTATAGCTCGCTTTTTGGAAATCGCTTCAATAACTATCAATGCATGCAAAATATATTCAGGTACTGTCCTCTGACTAGTCCTGCTCAGTACGAAAACATATAGCAATGTCATAAAAACGTACTGCTTTATAAGAAAAATCAATCCTAAAATACACGTATGAATACTACGTCCGTCTGGTGCGCACGGAAATCAAAATCCGAATATGTGCCATACATATGCACAGAAACAACATCTAAGTGCATCGGGTGTGCACGAAACATCTGTCGTAGGCAACATGTGTGCCTGACAGCAAAATCAGGTGCATCTGGCATGCATGAAAAATCTCGATTTAGTGCATCTGGTGTGCACCAAAATCACATCTCAAAACATGCGCTCAACATGTGCGAAAATCCAAGGCAGGTGCATCCATCATGCACGAAATCATGAAATCCAATATCAAGCGACGAACATGCGCAAAATCCAATCAGATGCACAAGGTGCACAAAACCAATATCGAGCATCACAATCGAAATCGAAGTCCAGTGGATCTAAGTGCACAAAATGCGTATCACTGCACTGCAAGCATATGTGAATTATACCGAGTGCAAAAACCAAATCGTATGCGTATATACGCACAAATCAACTCAACTGTATGAAATCCATATAGTCATAATCATGAGAAACCAAAGCACGAAAACTATCTCAAGTGCAACAACTGTGCAAAAATCGTAAATACTCAGTAGGTGCAACCATGGCACATGGAAACAAATATCATGAAACTCAATCATCAAAACCAAATCATGCGGATAAATCGTCCAAAATACCGAAATCAAATATGGCGAAATAGTCCCGCTCAAGCACATCCTCCAAGAATCTCTGGCCAACTGTCGTGGTCACTCATAGCATGTCTTGTCGACGATCCTAAACTCTGGCCTGCCGGTGAGTAACATGACCACCCCTGGGCCCAAGTCTTCTCATAATTTATTCCAGAAAGGTCATGTCGAGGTCTCTCCCAAATCTCGTCTCTGCCAAACTGTCCGGAAGTCATCGTCCTTTACTATATCTGTTTCTTATTCCGGAACGGCAACATACTCATCGCGACTCCTTCTGGAAGGTATATCCAAGTACAATGCCTCGGCATGCGTATCGCATCTCTGATGTCGGCGGAGTGGAACGTCGTCTCATCAAGACCTCGGACGAACCACTTACTCCACTTTTCTCTAACGTCGACTGCTTCGGACTCGTCTCGTAGTGGCTGCATGAACTGAGCTCCAACGGCTATCCTCGTATCTGGAGTCTCCCAAGAAATGCATCTCACCACCTAGCATCCGAATTAAGTCGAGCCATCCGATCGAGTCGTCAAAACCTCATAATCCCCCAAGAGCTCAACATCTTGGGCACAGTTTAATAGTATCGAGTACATACCACAGCATCGGTGGTCCAGCCATAGAAGGGCAAACCCAAGCCTCACTAATGGCGCCGTAGAACTGCCGCAAACCCGAAGGTTCAAAGGCTTTCACACGGTCATTAAGTCGAGTTAGGGTTTCATTCTTCTAGAGGGAGCATAGAATTGCCTGCGTGTCTTTCCGACTACTTTAAACTTGGAATAATAGGTTTCTGACATTCGATCGTCTCTGTCGACTCTCAACGTCTCCGCGTGAAGTCGTCTCTAGCTGGAATCAATCTATCTGATGACCTCGCATTGGGGTAGGCGAACGATCCACATGTCCTAGTCATTCATCCTCGATGACTAGCGACCTTCTATCATCTCTTAGTACAACTCGTTCTGCACTAACGCCAGCATCTGGGGCAATATCTCGTCGTTCGCAGCAATAACTGGCTCGCTCGTCTGCACGCTGAATAGTGCCTCGACCATCATGAATAAGCAACACACCAACGGTCATCAAAATCTGGCTGGCCTCTGTCAGTGGCCCAATCCTCTGATACAGATCGGCACGTCTGAGAAATCTCATAAAGGCGATCCGCCAAACGCTCGTGGCGCGGAAACACAGTAAAAAGACACATCTCCGCAATCGTGTGTCGCCGGAATTTCGCCCTGGTCAGTCCTCGTTCGTGACGAGCTCGTGCTGACCGCAACTCTAGCCGTAGCTCTCACTGCCCGTAATCGTGGCAGCAAAACCATAACTGGTACTGATAAGGCTAGATCGGAATGAATATAATACTGAGCAAAGAAATGTACATCCTAAGGCTTCTTAAGTGGAGTAGCGTATCGTAAATATGCCGCAGAACATACCCACGGTACGTCACTCTACTTTAGTCACCTATTCCATCAACCAAGGGTCATCCTATGCTCCGAAGGTAAAACCTAACGCTCTGATACCAACTTTGTCACGTCCCGAAAGTACGGAGCATGACCGGCACTTAAACTACGAACGTCTCGAGGCGTACGTAATCTAAGTAAACCGAAAACCCAGCAATCCAAACCAAGAAAAGTAGTAGAGTGAAGGAAAACCAATTTAAAACAAGTAGTTTTAATAGCATAAGCCGAATTATGCGGGTTTTTTTTTAAAAACATCAAAAATTTCCTGAAAATTTCGGCAGAGTCTCCTTTGTAAATACTGGCCCACAAATGGGATACAACATGAATAATATACGAAATCAAAAAAAGGCATCCCCAAGAGGGAGCTAGCTCTTCGTCAATCGACGGTCACAACCACACAAGCAATATAATATACAACGCCAACGGCGAGGATCAAAAACCCAAAAGGAAACTCAAAACCACAAGAAATCCGCAGAAATATAATGAAAGGTTCCTAGGCACACTAATGAGGTCTCACAAGGCATCAACCATGCCAATTTCAAATTTTAACGGTGCCGAGAAACCCTAACAAGATCGTTGGCTAGATTTTTAGGCGACAAAACGAGCCAGTTAACATCTTAACTAAAATTAAACGAACATACAACCTTTGTAGATCCGTTTCTCCACCTCCATAGCTCCGCAATGAAGTCTCCTCGCTGTCCATATCAAATCCCGGGCTCTAGCGCCGGTTTCATCGGAGAAAAAGCGGGCTAGGTCATCGACGATGATGTCGAAGATGATCTACGTCGAGGCATCACTAGATCAAGCTCCACCTTCACCAAGCCATGAAAACTTGTGAAGGAAAACACCCTATACTACTTGGCAAGAGGTAGAGGATGAAGAAATAGGAAGTGGGTTCACTTTAGAATTGGATTTCTCACTCTTATTCATCAATCACCATTGATGAAGTGAAGCTTTCTTCATTGAAGAAGATGAAGAAGAAGAAGAAGATAATATAATGATAAGTATTATGAAAAGAATAATAAAATCATTCTTATCATAATATTAACCATATTTATGTGTAGAGAATTGACTAAGGTTAAATGAATGGTTAGGGTTAATGAGATGAAGACAAAAGGGTTACTTTGGTCAAAGCTTCATGAAGCTTCAACAAGCTTCATGAAAGAAACCCTTTTGTTTTTCTTTTCTCTTTTCTTTTAATCCAAATAAAAAGACAAATGAATGAATAAAAGAAAACCCTAACCATTTACTTAACCATAGGTTTAACTCTTTACACATACCCTAGCAATCTTGCATCATCAAACATGATACAATCAAGTGCACAAAAAATATATCACATATACGATGTGCACATGCGAGTGAGAAAATCCATCTTAAGTAAAACGATACTAGTTAATGCAAACTAATATATCAAATATATATAATTATGCATTAAATCATTAAATCAACACTTGATTTAATAATCCGGTCATATCGCATATAACCGACTAATATTAATAGTAACAACTTATCGAATCAACACTTGATCCGATATCCCGGCTATATCGCATATAACCGATCAATGTCACAAATCGTGAGAATCGAATACAATATCACATACTGGTATCATTCTCGGTCCCGCACATATCTCATATGCGCTCCTATTTCGTTTCGCTTGAGCCAGAAAACCTCTGTGTAGGACTCTAAAGACTCGTCAATACGCCGGTAGTAGGTGATGATCATATCAAACACCCACAAGCCGCAAGCGGTCTGCTAAACGTAACGGCCACCCGGGTATTGAGCGATCAGAAGATCGACGAGCAAGCCCGCTCACACTCCAGTGAATCCAACCAGTAACACTTACCGTACAGTCCGGTCTGATCGTCTGATATGTCGCATATCTCGCCTAGGGGTGGTAAACGTCAGACCCCAATAGCTCGATAAGTCGTGTCGATATGAGGTCTATAACAGTTCGAGAAACTACTGGTAACACTTACCAGTAAATCTCAGCAACCCTGGCCAGGGAGTTCCGGTTATAGCCATTCGAACACAGCGCAACATCAACTCCCTATACCGGGAGAGACGAATCCCCTCCTATCGCTCATTGCCTCCATGTGATTTGGGACTGTACCCAAAAGCCACCATTTTGCACGCCCTCTTGGACGTGGTAAGGTGGAAATCAAAGCACAGTGGGAACCACACAAGACTCTATGACGATCCCGGGTCAACAGACTACTCTGTACCAGTGTCACCAGAGAACTGCCATCTGACGTAAGGTATAATACCATCTGGGAGTTCTCGGCGAGTCCGTCCAGTGTACCCAGTCTCTACTGAGCACCCGTATATCATCTCTGATGTCAAACACCAATGGATATGGGATCATCCATCGCCCATCTGTATGGGTCGAGAAGGTATACGCTAGTCTACTCTGGTATATCGATGCCCCGTCTCGATACACCCACGACTAGGGACTTTGAAGGATGTACTTGTGGACTACCATGTCCCCACTAGTATGATCCGCATCATAGTCCAGGTAGTCAAGTACACATCCTAAGGGCTTTACCAACATGTAACAGAGAGACATCCAGTATACACGTTAAGGTAAAGAGCAACCAGATAGCATACTATCATGTCGAGCAAGAAAGTCCTCCCTATATATGTCCCAGCATCCACTACAATATACATCCAATGTACAGTAATGGCCTCTAGGGCATACATATAACTAACAATCTCCCACTTGCACTAGGGCCATCTGTACAGCAGTGGTTGAAGTATCTCATACTCAACCATCCCATAAAAGTCTCTCTCTGGGAATAGACCTTTGTGAGTGGATCCGCCGTGTTGTCCTCTGAGTCTGCTCTCCTAACCTCGATCAGCCTGGAGATCAACCATCTCCATGATCAGGTGATACTGCCTTAGAATATGTCTGGATCACTGACGGGACGGGGGTTCCTGGCATAAGCCACAACTCCATTGTCACACAATGGGAGGAACTAAGTTCATCTCATGAACAAATATACATCCAGACTGCCTCTTTGGTAGCATCTTAAGTAGCGATGTATCTAGCCTTTATCGTCTAGTATGCCACGGTATCTAGCTTGGAACTCTTCCAACATACCGTCCCTTTACTGAGGGTAAAGACAATGCCTGTGACTGACATTCAGTCGTCTTTATCATCCTGGAACCCTTCCAGTGATTCTCTCCAGGATCAACTGATACCATCTCACTACAGCTAGTGAGATTCCTAACATCCAATTAGATCTATCTCATAGATCCAAAATCCAGGATTTAGTAGGTATCACTTTGATCCTATTTCGAGAATCTTTGTGATAAACGGAGATTGATCGAGCGTAGCATAAGAAACTCCTTTCTTATCAAGAGTATGTCATCCACGTACTCTACGAGGATCACCACCATACTCCCTAGTACCTTTTTGTTTATACAAGGTTCATCTACCATTTTGATGATGTCAAACTCTTTGACTAATCCATCAAATCAGATGTTCCAACTCCGCGATGCCTGCTTTATCCTATAAAGCATCTTGCACACGTTTCCGCTGCTCCCACTGTCTACGAGGCCCTCTGGCTGTGTACTTATAGACGCTTTCTTCCAAAACATCATTTAGAAAAGCAGTCATGACACCCAACCACCAGATATCGTAGTCATGGTATGTAGCCGTGACAAGTAGGATCTGGATGGACTTAAGCGTAGCAGCTTAGAAAAGGTTTCATCATTATCCGCACCGGGTCAATGATGCAAACTTTTAACAAGTCTAGCTTTGAAAGTCTCAACTTTTCCATGTACACCAAGTAATCTTCTCAAGATATACTTGCTCCTGATGGGGATTTAACCCTTCAGATATAGCACCTAAAGTCCATACTTTGTTGGTGTATAAGGATTCCATCTCAGATCGCTAAGCATCCAGCCATTCTAACAGAGTCTTACTCCTGATGGCCAGCTCGAAGCTAGTTGGGTCATCATCTCATGATGCAATCCTCGCTCCCACTGTCATAGAGAAACCGAAGTAACTCTCTGGTGGGTGAGGAACCCTACTAGATCGGCGGAGAGGCTGAGGTTCGTTGGAATCTACTGAATCCTTTGGTTCTATCAAATCATCAGCTGCAGTTTGTATGGCTGGAACATTTCCAGTTCTACATAACAGACCTTGCCTCGAGCTTGTCCGGATTTTGTTTTTAGACATAGGCCGGACAACCCCAAATCTTAACTAACTTAAGAGATGGGCTCTTCCCTTTCCATATCACATATGAAATGGTAGGCAACTGATTTGATTGGAACCCTATTCAATAGTTATGCAACTTCTCAAGTGCATAACACCCAATAGGAAATAGGTAACTCAGTAGTACTCATCATAGAGCACACCATATCAAATAGGGTGTATCTGCTCCGCCCCGATATACCATCGTGCTATGGTGTATACGGAGGAGTAATTCTGAGAGAGAATCTCATTCTCCTTTAAAAAAGTCCAGGATTTCCGTGCTCAAGTATTCTCCTCCTCGATCACATCAAAGGACATAATACTTATACCCGTATTTTGGTTCTCTACTTCTAACTTATATTCTGTGAATATCTCAAAAGGTTCGGACTTGTGTTTCAACAGGAACATAGATATGAATCTCGAGAGATTATCAGAGAATGTAATGAAGTACAAAGAACCGGTCTTGGCATGTGTAGACAGAGGACCTACATACATCAACATGTATCATCCCAAGAGTTCACTAACTCTTTCTCTGTTTCCATTAAACAGAGCTATGGTCATCTTATCTTTGTGACATGACTGGCGAGTTTCACAAGATGTAAATTCAAACTAATTTAAATATGCATCTATATGTAACTCCAGCTAGTCGGGTCGCATTGATATGACCTAGTCTACAATACCTCAAGAAGGATCCGTTCATTTCTGAACTCTTCCTCTTGTGTGTGTTCTATATACTAAGAACTGTAGTTTGATTTAGAACATCAATGCTTTTAGATAACGTGCCTGAACCGATCAACTTTTGATATAGGAAATGTTCAAAACATTATCCATCAATACAAAATTATATCCTTTCTTTACTAATAAAGAGACTGATATGATTTTGTATATCAGGTTCGGTATCTAATAACATTTGTTCAGAATCAATGTATTGGTAATACAGGGTGACAGTGACCAACAGACTTGGCTGCAACACTTGCCCCGTTTTCTGCCTCATGAAACTTATCACCCATTCTCAGTTCTCTACCTTTCTGTAGCCCTATGTAACAGATTACATGTCTGGGATCCTGATCCGGTATCAAATACCCAGGACGTAGAGGATACTGAGAAACAGTTCTTTGTAATAAACACACCCGAAGATGATGCATCAGCATGCACTCTCTTCGTTTGGGCGGCACGGGAAATCTGGTATTCCCCTTATTTCCTGCTCTGTCTTATAACAATTATAAGATGGAGCGGGACCAACGTCCCCCAGCTCAGTATAACAAGCGGGTTCGGTCATTAATCTGTATTATTATCTTGATTAAGGCGTGATATGGTCGCTACCTGGAGAGAGAGAGAGAGAAGAAAACACTCAGCGTGCGCTCTTGCAAGAATAGATTGGTTATTATTTTATCTAATCAGGATGGCTCCCACTGCTTTTTATCAAATCTTCCTTCAAACCCTAAAAGGAAAGACCAGCCGGGATTAATTACACACTACAAGTTCGCCAATCTTTCAGCCAGGCCAGTGTCGGTACTTTGAGGGAGGTCCCCCGTGCTTTCGCACGAACCTAATTAATGTAAACCTCATTTTCCCAGAGGCGTAACCCCGTTGACACCTTTCTAGACACCTACTTGATCGGCTAATTGTAATGTGTAAAACTCTTCCAGGAGTAACTCTTACTCGCAGCGGGTATCGGGATCCAACTATCTCATAGAAGGTATGCAATCTCATTGCAAATTTCAACACTTGAAATTCCCGATAATATTTTGCCCCTAGTGTTCTATGACCTTGACGAATGCCAAACAACCCATATTCCACTAGTCAAGTTCAACCCGTACATTTCTTGATCGAATTAAACCCACCCGCACGACCCTTGACGAATGCCAAACAACGCCGTACGAATACCCTAATCCAATCTGCATCATATGCATAAGCAGATAAATACTAGTTAGCTACCGCACACTATGCCTTGACGAATGCCAAACTACCGCAGCACGAATACTAACTAGTACTTATCTGAAATGACGGAGGGCTACGACAGATTTTTCTGAAAACCTATTGCGTAATGAACTTGATATCGTTGTAGGATCGAATGAATTTTAAAATGGAGTGTTTTTTAGGCTTTTCTAGTTTTGCTAAAGGAGTCACTCCCGGTGAAGGGATCGTTGGTCCTTTCCTCGTCGAATGAGGTGCGGGATATATCATATATATCACTGTGCAAAGCAAAAACACTTAAAAGCAATCAAAAGACAAACCGAGTGTGTAGCATCTGCCAGTTATTGCTAAAGGAGTCACTCCCGGTGAAGGGATCTCGGTCCTTTCCTCATCGAATAAGGTACAGGATATATCGAATATACCGCTGTGCAAAGCAAGAACTGTAGCTACCTGTTTTATTTTGAAATTCGATTCTACAACATCTTAGGTTTCTTTTATTTCATTAATCATATTAATGAAGTCCCATCATTTAAAGTACCTAAACATCACAGATAAATACGACGTACACTTATGCCATCTGTATTCGCCTCGATGTCCCCTCATGCACCGTTAGGTTAGGTAACTAACGACAGAGCGGGGCAGGGCTAGCGCGGGTGTAAAACATAAGTAACGTCTATATAATATATCATATATACTGTATACTGTATCTATCACAGAACATCACATGATCACATCACAGATATCGCAGCAGAAGAATCATATGAAATATTGGATATACTAGGACGTCCGTGTTTTCAATACGAGCCAGTATAAAACACGGATTCCACGGTCGTGATGAATAGCCAAACCCACACCCTTATACCCCTACGAGAGCGGCAAGCAACCCTACCAATTCTAGAGTTAGGAGACCCGGACTCGACTCCTCGAGTTGGTCTCCCACTGGACTCCAGAACCCGGTTACTTGTGCCCTCCTCCTTGGGTCTATCCTAGTGCGGAAAAGTAAATAATATACAAAGGGTGACAACTTCCGCAACCTGGAAGTGCCCCAATAAAAGAATATTACATACAAGTTTTTACATGAATGAAAATGAAAAACACTCATCTCACATAAAAACCCCCGGCTATTCAAACACGACGATCCAAAATAACATATCCAGCAACACATAACATCACATGTCATCAACGTAAGTAAATATGTCCATCCCAATTGTCGTTGACATATAGCAACGAAACCGACGATATCACATATTACACTTACGGTCACAGAAAAGAAAGTGTAAAACTACAACAGTTGGAATCCACAATCTCTTTAGACATCGCATGCCTAATCAAATGAAATACTTAGACATCGCATGCCTAACAATTATAAACCCAGCATTTTAGTCTCATTATCGAAAACTCTTTTCAATATCAAGTCGGGTAATTCAACAAGATTCTCGGCATCCTGATCGAATGCTCGTCGCAAACTTCAGTAGACGGCCGCACCCCCGTCGCCGTCGACAAAGTGCACTAAGGCGGAACACCGCTACCGGGAGCACCCGAACGGATGCTTTCGGCGACGGGGTTCTCCTACAGTCACTTGGTCGGGGCTAAGGGGTGTAGCTGTCTATTAAGTTTACCGGCGAATATCCGCGTACGCTATGTGATTGCGACGGACTTTTGATCACATCAAAATTCCGTGGCAACCGATCAAGTGAGACTAAACTGCTATGTTTATAACATTCGTTCAGTTATCACATAACTTTTGTGAATTCCAATTGTTGTATCACATTCCGGATAAACAGAAAATGTTAAACTTTCCGATTGAACATTCGAACACCCAAGTTTTCCCGAAACAGCTCAACACATGAAATAAGTCTAACAACATTTAGTTCGTGCCTCAGTACCAACGGTCCAGCCGTAGAAGGGTCAAGCCAACGCCTCACATGTGGCACGTCGTACTGCCCCAAACCCGAAGGTTCAAAGGGCAGTTCAAGACGGTCACATAATCGAGTTAAGGTTTGTTGTCTTCTAGAGGGTCCATCGCGTTACTTGCACTACTTAGAACGTCGTTAAACTACAGAAAAATCCAACACTTGGAAATTTATCGACAGGGGAAAAATTGGGTATTTATATCCGGTCGAACTTTTTAACATATTCTAAAATTTATCCGGAAAGACACATAGACAAAATCTGATACTCCGATCGAAACACCGAATCCCCTAAACAACCCCAGAAAATTCAACTCTTGAATAAAATTTAAAAATACCCAGAGAACTCAGCACTGAAAAAAATGAATTACAGTGCAAATTTTAATGGCTGACGTCATACTTTAGCCGTGGAACCGCCGCATAAGCTAGGCTTATGCCGCGGTTCCGCCGCGCATTAGTAGGTTCAGGAGATAAATTTTGCGTCGTAATTCTTAGAATTCCCTGCTGAATTTTTTAAGCATTTTTAATCTGGAAAAATCCCAGTTTTTAGAAAAAAGCATTTTCCGGGTTGGGTTTTCGGTTCGATCGGGTTTCAAACATCGTCTAGACTTCGCCTAAGGCTCTAGCTAGGCTCTGATACCAATGAAAGGTTCCTAGGCACACTAATGAGGTCTCACAAGGCATCAACCATGCCAATTTCAAATTTTAACGGTGCCGAGAAACCCTAACAAGATCGTTGGCTAGATTTTTAGGCGACAAAACGAGCTAGTTAACATCTTAACTAAAAGTAAACGAACATACAACCTTTGTAGATCCGTTTCTCCACCTCCATAGCTCCGCAATGAAGTCTCCTCGCTGTCCATATCAAATCCCGGGCTCTAGCGTCGGCTTCATCGGAGAAAAAGCGGGCTAGGTCATCGACGATGAGGCCGAAGATGATCTACGTCGAGGCATCACTAGATCAAGCTCCACCTTCACCAAGCCATGAAAACTTGTGAAGGAAAACACCCTATACTACTTGGCAAGAGGTAGAGGATGAAGAAATAGGAAGTGGGTTCACTTTAGAATTGGATTTCTCACTCTTATTCATCAATCACCATTGATGAAGTGAAGCTTTCTTCATTGAAGAAGATGAAGAAGAAGAAGAAGATAATATAATGATAAGTATTATGAAAAGAATAATAAAATCATTCTTATCATAATATTAACCATAGTTATGTGTAGAGAATTGACTAAGGTTAAATGAATGGTTAGGGTTAATGAGATGAAGACAAAAGGGTTACTTTAGTCAAAGCTTCATGAAGCTTCAACAAGCTTCATGAAAGAAACCCTTTTGTTTTTCTTTTCTCTTTTCTTTTAATCCAAATAAAAAGACAAATGAATGAATAAAAGAAAACCCTAACCATTTACTTAACCATAGGTTTAACTCTTTACACATACCCTAGCAATCTTGCATCATCAAACATGATACAATCAAGTGCACAAAAAATATATCACATATACGATGTGCACATGCGAGTGAGAAAATCCATCTTAAGTAAAACGATACTAGTTAATGCAAACTAATAAATCAACTATATATAATTATGCATTAAATCATTAAATCAACACTTGATTTAATGATCCGGTCATATCGCATATAACCGACTAATATTAATAGTAACAACTTATCGAATCAACACTTGATCTGATATCCCGGCTATATCACATATAACCGATCAATGTCACAAATTGCGAGAATCGAATACAGTATCACATACTGGTATCATTCTCAGTCCCGCACATATCTCATATGCGCTCCTATTTCGTTTCGCTTGAGCCAGGAAACCTCTGTGTAGGACTCTAAAGACTCGTCAATACGCCGGTAGTAGGTGATGATCATATCAAACACCCACAAGCCGCAAGAGGTTTGCTAAACGTAATGGCCATCCGGGTATTGAGCGATCAGAAGATCGACGAGCAAGCCCGCTCACACTCCAGTGAATCCAACCAGTAACACTTACCGTACAGTCCGGTCTGATCGTCTGATATGTCGCATATCTCGCCTAGGGGTGGTAAACGTCAGACCCCAATAGCTCGATAAGTCGTGTCGATATGAGGTCTATAACAGTTCGAGAAACTACTGGTAACACTTACCAGTAAATCTGAGCAACCCTGGCCAGGAATTTCCGGTTATAGCCAATCGAACACAGCGCAACATCAACTCCCTATACCGGGAGAGACGAATCCCCTCCTATCGCTCATTGCCTCCATGTGATTCGGGACTGTACCCAAAAGCCACCGTTTTGCACGCCCTCTTGGACGTGGTAAGGTGGAAATCAAAGCACAGTGGGAACCACACAATACTCTATGACGATCTCGGGTCAACAGACTACTCTGTACCAGTGTCACCAGAGAACTGCCATCTGACGTAAGGTATAATACCATCTGGGAGTTCTCGGCGAGTCCGTCCAGTGTACCCAGTCTCTACTGAGCACCCGTATATCATCTCTGATGTCAAACACCAATGGATATGGGATCATCCATCGCCCATCTGTATGGGTCGAGAAGGTATACGCTAGTCTACTCTGGTATATCGATGCCCCGTCTCGATACACCCACGACTAGGGACATTGAAAGATGTACTTATGGACTACCATGTCCCCACTAGTATGATCCGCATCATAGTCCAGGTAGTCAAGTACACATCCTAAGGGCTTTACCAACATGTAACAGAGAGATATCCAGTATACACGTTAAGGTAAAGAGCAACCAGATAACATACTATCATGTCGAGCAAGAAAGTCCTCCCTATATATGTCCCAGCATCCACTACAATATACATCCAATGTACAGTAATGGCCTCTAGGGCATACATATAACTAACATATAACGCGCGACTCTAAGGTCGAAAGAATAAAATCACTGGTCTCTATATCAAAAATAAATACATGTTTGGTTGATGGAACTTCTAGATACAACAGAATAATAATATACCAGATATATAATGGGGGTACGATACAAGTAAACCCACCTACTAGCAAATCACCCTAAGGAAACTATGCCCGCAAGCCGTAAAGAAACCTGTACGGCAAACCTGCAAGAAACTGGGGCACAACGGGGGTGAGTTGCCAACTCGTGAATAGAAAAACATCTACGCACAGAAATCGCATAAATAACGCAACCTAGGTCAATGATCATATTATATCCTCAAATATATGAATAACATGCAGCCTATAACAATGGCTAGGGTAATATCTAACCCGAGTGTGATCTCATGTGCCCGTGTCAGTGTCTCAGGTAGCAATATATCATATGAATGAGGTATGAATGCATGAAAACAGAATACATGTAAATGAAGAAACTGTTTTCATAAATTAGTGAGATTTCCTTTGTATTTTTAAAATGAGGTATCATAAATGAAATCAGTATCAACAGTGTCTAGCATCGACACAAAACATAAATCTCAATGTCTCAAAGCCTCAGGCTCCGGCTATCCGGACTGGCCTGTATCATCAAATCTCAGTACCTTAATATCTCGAAATCTCAATGTCTCAATCTCAATATCTAGGGCGCCGTCAGTCCAGACCGGCCCCTACCATCCATCTCAAGACCACGACGGTATCCTCCGGATATCCGACGCGTCGGGTAAAATCACCGGTAGGTAGTCTCCCCCTGCCAGGCTCATCGTCATCAACACGAGCTTCTTGCCCCGGGGTACCTTACCGGGTCCACCATGTACCCGAAACGGTTCATCCAACTCCTCGAATCGGGTCTCGAAATCCATCAGCAAACTCATGGTGGACGACTCATACATCATAGGAAAAACCGCGCTTTTCATTTAAAAAGAGAAAGAAGAAGTTTGCATATGTTTTGCGGTTTTCCCCAAATCCAGAAAATCTCATGGAAATCCGAATCCAAAACCTCAATAGCACGTAAAAAGTGAATATATGCATGAGAATCCATGAATGCGGCATAACAATGAATAACAGTATGCATGAAGTAGCAGGTAATAACTATAATGTCTAAACTAACATATAAGGCAAGTACACTAATATCATGTCTAAACTATTAGCTAACAGGCTATGTCAAGCAATAATATTTTCTAAGGTGTACGTGACATGGCAATTACCGATGAAGATGTGTGTGAGCCGGCAAGTAAGTGTACGTGATACATATGCATCATCGGTAATGGTGCTGGTATCCTATCCACAAGATATCAATAGTAAAATATGAAGCATAATATAAGCATGTGATGCGGAGCGAACAACAATAATGAGCGGGAGCTGAATACTAGACGCAATGATAACTAATCTGCATTAACCTAATATAAGTCCTACAATGGTGCCTTTTGAAATAACACAAATCGTGGGGTTTTGAAAATAGGGGCTACGGTGTTTTTAAGAAAAGATACGTTTTTTTTTTTTGAAATATCCGTAGAATCCCTTGACTTGTTTTTTAGAATACGCGCGATTCGTAAGCTTTGAAATAGGTAGAAACCGAATCTAATCTAACAACTAACTAAACTAAAGGGCTAAGCTACAAGCTAGACTACAGGTAAGGAAACCGCCTAACCTCTGAGTCGATACATATACATACCTGTATATATATTAGTCGGTGATCCCGCCTCAATAATATCATATCCGATACTATATCTATAATCAGACATCCCAAGTCAAGAGTGCGGATCAGTCATCAAGATATAGCTCGTACGTAAATCCGTCGTACGGCATCCCCAAACCTGGGTACGGTCAATATCATATTCATCACACTATTCATCTGATATTCTCTTTATCAAGGATCATAGTCCAGGGTACTGACCTATGTCTAGTACAATACTAATATCCTCAATATACTCATGATCTGACTACTGATCGACAATCTAGTACAAACCGATATCGTCAGCACATATCATGATCAAGGGGTATACATCGCCCAATACGGCCTAGTATCAATATCCTAGCATATCATGCCTCATATCACGATCACATGTCGACCGTGTTATTTATAACACTATTCATCCGTATCGCCGCCCCAAGATCCGCTATAACACCAGGACGTACCTCAAGTACGAATCCTGCCATATCACCGATATCACAACCACAAAACAAATCTCATCGACTCATCTCGATCCCAAGTATCATCCTCAAATCCGTATGTGAACACATAGTCCCATACCCATGTGAACACATAACTATAAAGAATCCTATGAGCACATATAAATAGGAATGTATGCAAGTATGTATGTGTGTATGTGTAGTGCAACACTATCCTAGGGTTCGCAACACTAAAATAATCCAACACACCAATATCCATCCTAAACATCGTTATTAATCCCAAATAACATATAATAATTGTTGGTGTGTATACGCATCCGTATACACCACCACTGACTGCGGGGGTGCTATACGCCATCCACCCGACTTCTCCCCGTAGATATAAATCTACTCACCTGGAGGCCTCGGCTAAACTGATCCGCTCTCCGTCTGTCTTTCCGTGCCGCGTCCGACACCTCAGCGCCCGACCCTAGGATCGCACACAAGAAAAAAGGATAAATATACGAATAGTCGCGGGACAAACGACACAATTCAGTCACGCGCACTAATTAGACGCGCACACTTGGTGCACTGCACACGCCCGCGACAACACCACAAACTACAACTAGGGTCGTAAAGCGTGAAAACCACCGAATCTAAAACTCAAACGTACCAATTGCGCATCCATAACCCATTAAATATTAAAAGAAATAGGTTGTAGTTCAATTCAACATCAAATTTACTTGAAACCCAATTTTTCCAAAAACCTAGTGAGCCCCTATTAGCCATTTTTGTTCAAATCTACATGTTTTAACCATTCTAGTGGCCAAGTTTTCACTAAATAACTTAATCAAGTCACACCAACTATTATAAACATTTTATCTCATCAATTTATAATAGATCTAAAAACTTAGTTTGCAATTTGCTTAATTAGAATAATTTAGATGTAAAAAAATTAGCAAATTTAGCAATTAGATTATACCTTTCATGCCTTAAGATGATACCCTACACTTAGTTAACATGATTCATTGATCAAAATCCTAACTTTAGTTTAAACCCTTTTTAGAAAATCTTAAACTAGCAATTACGACCAAATTAACACTTGAATAATTTAGATTGGCATAGTTAAACAACAAATTAGCCATAGGTTAAGAATTTTACCTCACAAATCAAGATATCAAACATGAACACCTAGCCTCCAAAATTCTTCCTTTGCTACAAGATCCTTGCTAGTTTGAACAAGAATAATAGGTAAAGGTTTTATTTAGAATTTTTGGGTTTTTATATTGATCTTTGATGCATTTTTATTGATTTTAGGAAGTGAAAAGGGTGTTGAGAAAAAGGGGCAGCACCATGGGATGGCTCGGCCAAGAAAAAGAGTGGGGGAAAGAGAGAGTGGGGGTGTGTGTGTGGTTAGCAAAGTCAAAGATTAATTCCCCCCCATACCTCATTTTTAAATCCCATGCCTTTCTCTCTTTCCATTCTCTTTTCATTCTCTTTTTTTTTTAAGAGGGGGGCTGTGGATATTGGGCTCGGCCAATGAGCAGGAGGAGGTGTGTGAGGATTGTGTGAATTTTCCATGTAAAGAAAACACCCCCATCAATTATACTTCATCTTACATTTTCAATTATTTAATTTCTTAATTAATATTATGCTAGAAAACTTTAGGAACATGGAGATAATTGGAGAAAAGAGAATATGTTACCAGCTTGTTATTAAGTTGTCATGGTTCATTAGCGTATGATTAACCCAAACCAATTTGTAATTATCACTAATTAAATGTATTAGTGACGGCTTAAAATAATATTAAAATAATTATTTTCAGAAAAAAAAATTCAGAAAATTAGAAATTTTACGAGTGGCTCAATAAACACCAAACACTAGCAATTACATAGCTAGAATATGTATATTTAATTTTAAAATAAAGATATTTGTATTTTGACTTTTTACAGAAAACCCCCTTATCTTACCGATTTTCCGAAATTTCACCGAAACGATTTTCAAAACGTTACAGCAATGGTGGCCATCTCACCTACCGCTACCTCGGGTTCGGTGATCGTGGCTGTCTCACCTGCCGCTACCTCACGCTCGGTGGTTGCCGCCACGACACCCACCACCTCCTCGGCAAGACTCGGCCCTGCAAGATAGGATATATGAGAACCTGAAAGTTAAAACTTTTACAGAACAACCCAATTTCACGTTACCTTGAGTCGATTTTCCGATTGCTTCCGGAGCGGCACGTGCTTCCTGTCTGTGGGCAGTGGACAAGGCAACCGGAGCATCCTCTGAAGGAGTAGAGGCAGGGGTAGCGGTGCTCGAACCTGCACCCGCGGCCAAGGCAGCACTACGCTCCCTTGCCGCGCGCATTCTACGCTTCCTTTCCGCTCGGGCCGTGAGAGAGGATCTTCTAGAAGCCTCCATCAATAGGACGTCATCATTCGTGCCAAGGGTTACCTCTGGAACCGTTATGGCATCCGTCATCGGTCGTTTGAGTAAGGCCTCTTTCGGCAGTCCTGAGGAGGTCGGGACTTCGATGACTAGCCCGGGAAGCATCTCCGCATCACCTTGCAAGATTGGCATTATAGTCCCTGCGATAAGATAAAGAGGGGGTCAGATTGTCCATAAGAACGGAGAATGAAGATGCAATGAGCTGAGATATACCAACTCCTAATGAAGCGCAAATCCTCTCCTCCTCCTCGAAAGTCTTGAGGGAAGCCGCTAGAGCCTCTTCAGTGGAAAAGCCTGTTAAAGAAGGAAAAGTGTCAGTCAAAACATGATAATAAAAATATAATGCAATGACGAAAGTTTCGGCTTATATTTACTTTATTGCGCGAGGATGGCCATTCCCGCTTTGTGGCTTGCTGATCACACAGAAGCTGCAATGGCGGCCTCGAGATCAGTATTGTCCGGCGCTATGAAGAGACCTTCGTTGGTCCCATATTCGCTCAGGCCCTCGCTATAAGGAGCATGAGGCTCCTTGCCGAGTACAACGTCTACAGAGAGGATCGACTTCTTCTTCCTCTTCTGCGAGCGAGCTCCAGTCGCAGCTAGCACAAGCTTACGCTTGGTGGGCACTTTGGGACGACGGGTCCCGATATCTGAACCCACGCCGGACTCGGGGGAAGCTACATTCGCCGTCTCCACGGGAGCACGGGGTATCGGTAGCTCGAGCCTGTCACGTGGGACTTCAATAACGGCAGCTTCTCTTAAGGGAGGACGGACAATGGCCCGTCGCTTTAAAGGGACGTTTCGATCACCAGCAGGGGGTGCACCCTTACGATCGAGCAGCAATCACTTCTCCTCCTTGATGACGCCGCCCATTGAATGCTGATACCATGTCGCGTACACATTAAGGGCCTTCAGGACACAGCTTGGTTCGCTGATAAAGAAGTTGGATCCCGTGTTCAAGCGCATAAAATGATGTAGCGCGTTTCACATTCCCTCTTCGGTGTCAGCAGGTTCTAGAAGGAAAGCCTCCAGCGGGACTCCCTGATTGTAGCTCAGCTGCTGGGCGAAATGGTGTGGGTTGTATCTCATAAATAACGCTGCATCATTTTGCACAAACACTAGAAAGCCCGGTCTGATGGAATACAAATGAAGGATCTCCCGAGCTTTCAAAACAGAGGTTCCATCTTTGAAAATGCCCCCGCAAGGGCTGCACCGTGGTTGCGGACTCTTTACCGATGGTTAGAATCTTGTCAGTAAAAGTCATGCCATCTCCAACCATGCGAGGGAGAAGGAGCAAACCTCTATCTTCCCGCGGTGACGGGTTTACAATAGGTGCGCCGACTAATCGCATAATCCGGGGGAAGCCGCACCTGTTATAGAATGAAGGCCTTTTATGGATACCAAAAATGATAATCGTATGTAGCTCGAGCCACGACATGAAGTAATGCATCGAGAAGTTCACATGCTGCACTCCGGGTTCAGTAGTATCCGCCGCTTGACCGATGCCGTAGTACAAATGAGCTAAACCGGCGACCCCGACATCCACTTTCACCCCAATAATCATTCGGTGAGCCGGATAAAAGACAGACGGCCTCATACGGCGAGGGTGCATCGGGAGTGCAAACCAGCTCAGCCATAACCCTAGAAACCCTAGAAAGAACGTTTCCTCATCAATCCCAGGGATTGCGACCTCCGTGAAAGAAGCAACTAGAATGTTGGGAAGGAAGAAACTCTTCTGATCTGCCTCTGCCGTTGGCAGGTTATTTAAACCTAAGCCAAAAGGGTCGTCAAGCGTGGCGAATTTAGCAGCCTCCTTCGAGAGGACCTCCGGATGAAGGAAACAAGCGATGAAATCCTCGAAATTAACCCCGCGGCTCCCAGATTCGAGGAAAAGGCCCTCATAAATGTTCAACACTTTGATCAGACTAGGAAATTGGTGTTGAACGGCGTTCTCTGGGGTAAGGCCTGTCATCACTGGCTTGGCACCAAAAACATATTCATCCGTAGGAAGCAGTTCCTCATAATGCTCCCCCATGACCGGTAAGCCAGAAACTTCTGCAAATTCTTCTAAGGAAATTGATACTTCTCGGTCCAGCGAAAGGAAGGTGTGGGTAGGAATATTCCACTGCTCCAGAAAGGCCTTAACCCACCAGGCGGGAAGCGTAGGATACTGGAAGAGAGAAGCAAAAATGGCGGGATACAACCCAAGCCTCAACAACTGTGACTTCTTCACTGACAGAATGTAGCAGGCCCATTGCAGATAGCCAGCTGGATGACGAGGAATTAGCCCAATCATATATGGTTGTCCCCACGGTCGCGCCTCGCCTTGGCAAATACGTCGCCCCAGGGTGTCCAAAGCCATTGGAGGCTGAACGGGTATCGAAGCCATAGCAGGCTGAAGAAGACCTTCTGAAGTCCAATTAACCATCTCCACGGCATAGTTCACCGGGGGTGGGTCGGCGTAATGGATCGCCATGATGGGCTCTGAGGGTACAGCGCACGAAAAGCTCTGCCGACCCTTAATAATGTGGTTGTACCATGTCCCCCAGAGGTGAAGATTCTTATGCTCTGGGTCATGATCTTTGATCAGTGCTAAGACTTCTCGGTCTACAGGCGCTCCAGGGAATCCTCCCTCTGAACGGACAAACGGAAAAGAAGTGTCGAAAAACATGTCGCCTGGGCGAAAAGGGACAAAAGTCAACTGTCAGTGCTATAATTTAATTTAAATTCAGACACTTGGTAATTTAGAATTTGTACCACGCTGCAATGCAGTGGAAAGGGGACCAAAGGGGGGCCCACAAAATCTAGATGACAATTCATCAATTAATAAAACAACATCATCATTTGATGAGACTGTTAATCAAGTGAGGAAATCCTCAAAAGAAATTCTCATTAAATGAGAGATCTCTCGGTCAGAGGAGTAAATCTCCCTTTGAGAGCAATGCTCTGTGACAGAGTGACACTTGTCAAACTCTGATCATGAGGGAATAAAAATACCTCAAGAGCCTTGCTCTGGAAAAAAATGATGGAATAATCCATCAGAAAAAAAAAATTCAATTTTTACGAATTAAAAATTCTGGGATCTTCAAGATCCATGAACAAACTCTTAAGAGTTCTTCATAAGAGATTAAAAAATCTACATGTTATCAAAAGAGCAAAGCTCTGTTCATGGGCTAAGAAACCCCAAGAAAAGATCTCTTTAGATCTATGGGTTCAGGAGAGCAAAGCTCTGTTAATGAAACCCTAAAAGGGTTTTCTTTAGATCAAAGATCTATGAAGAGCAAGGCTCTGTTATGGGTAAAACCCTAGATTATCTAAAAAAAATTTACCTAAAATTTTGGCAGAGTTTTGACTCTTGAAATTTCTTAAAATGAAGAGCTATGCTCTATGGGAGAATAAAATTCTCAAAAAACAAGAAGAAGATGAACAGAATCATCTAAAGGACCAAAGGTCCTGTTTATAAGCATTGAAATGCCTCTTCAACTTCTGAGTTGATCCAAGGGCGCAGATGCTGCCACCGCTGCACTCATATGTGAGCCACATGAGCGCAACGGTGGGGGGCATTTGTTTCCCCCAATCAGAGCAAAGCTCTGTTTGAAATTCGAATTTCAAAAAAATTGAAGCAACGCTTCAGATGCAGCGCCAAGTGCGCTGCGCCATAGGCAGCGCACCATGTGTGCGCTATCGCTAGGCGTGCTGCGCACCACGTGTCAAACACAGGTGCCCTAGCGCAAAGTGCGCTGTGCTCTAAGCAGCGCACCACGTGCAAAGCACGGGTGCGCTAGCGCTGGAATTAAAAAACTCCCCACCGTTGGATCAAAAGATTTAATAGTAATGATAAATTATTAATTAATCAGAATTAAATTCTGTTATGGAAAGATTTTTCAATCTTGTTAAAAGTAAGAAGATTGCCTTCTGTAAAACAGAAGCCCTAGGATCAAAGATCCAATGGTGAGGAAACATCCCCAAATCAATCAGAGAAAGATCTCTTTAACAGATTCAACAAATCAGCTTGCCCTATATAAAGTCCCCAAGACTTCAAATCTGATATAGAGAACCCCCCCCCCCCATAAACTTTGAAAAATTCAAAAGATAAAGAGCAAGCTCTTGTAAGAAGATATTTCTTCAAGGTAAAGATGATGGGTGATGAACACAGAGATGAAATCATCTCATAGAAAGAAAAATTTATTTCTTTAAAAAAGATCATAGATCTACAAGAAAAAAAAGTCTTTCACAAAAGAGATCAAAAGATCTCATCATAAAAGAAGAACATAATTCTTCTCACAGATCATGAATCTATAAAGGCAGAGCCTTTCATCAAAATAAGAGATTGAAAATCTCTCCTGCAAAATAAGAACTGTTGTTCTTAAATCTTGAGACAAAGTCTCTTTTAAAAGAACATAAATTTATTCCCAGATCATAAAATTGATCAGATGCGCTTTGCGCTCTTGAAATGCGCATCGCGCTCTTGAACTGCGCTTCTGCGCTCTCTGGACCGGCGCTCAGCGCCAAAATGCGCCACGTGTCAACCACGTATGCGCCAATTAACAACTTGCACTTTGCGCTTCTGAAATAGCGCACTGCGCTCATGGGCTGGCGCTCAGCGCCAAGCGCACCACGTGTCACTCACGTGTGCGCCACTAAACTGAAAGCACAATGCTCTCATGGACTAGCGCTCAGCGCTCATAAACTGGCATCATGCGATCATCATCTAGCGCCTAGCGCTGAGTACGACACATATCCCTTACATATGCGCTACTTGGCAGAAGCGCAATGCGCTCTTTGATTGGCCCAAATCGCCTAGCGCACCACGTGTTGCGCTGACAGAATTAAAATCTGTCTTTTAATGAGCCCAGAGTTTTGATCAATGCTCACCATTGTTAAAAAGGCCAAGCCCAAATAAAAGATCAACAGCCCTAAATAAAATGTTAAACATTTTTAATCTGATTGGACTTAGCATAAGATTGGCCATAAGTCCTCAACTTATATTAATTGAGCCCATCTGCTCATAAATATTTCAACAGATCTTAGTCCCAAATTGGACTACAGATCTTCCAACCAACTCACACCGGTTCGAGGGTACATCTCTTTACTTCTCTGATATTTGTCGTTGTAATCCTTCAACGGCTTCAGAGAGGTGACGGGTCCCGACAACCACACATTCCATGGACTGTGGGGTCCTTAAGCCCATAGACTATGATGTCCTTAACCTGGACCGAGATGTCCTTAAACTAACGCTGGACCGTAATGTCCTTAAACTAATCGACCGCAATGTCCCTAAACTAAACAATAGAGTCCAAATGCTCTTTTGTTGGATCTAAACAATCCCGTTAAGTTGATCTTAGTCTAAAATGAGACTAACGTATCCTTAACATACGTTTAAGTTGATCTTAGTCCCAAATGAGGCTAACGTATCCTTAAAACCAACCCCAAACCCAAATCTAAGAAGATACGGATTTGGACTAATCCACGCCCTACGGGCGACAACATAAATTAGTCTCCGTATACAATCCACGGGAAACCAAAAACAAAACAAACACCCACAACACGGAGTGACCATCTGAAGAAGGAGAAAGTGGTTACCGCGATGCGGTAGCGTAATTAACTGCAGGGGCTTGCGCCTGCAGGGAAAAGCGTCCCCACAATCAAAAACCCCTCAACGAAGGGGAATCTGACGAAGTCTGCTACATCGGCCGCATCCGTTTAAACCTTCGATATACGGTGTCATAAATCAACTTGGCATTTTCGGAGAGGTGGACGGATAGCACCAATTAGCATCTGCCCCGAAATTCAGGTGAGGCGTTTACCACGTCTCCGTGTCTTTCCTGATGAATCCAATAATTAATATCTAACTGCGTACCCCATGATAATGACCATATCAATATATATATATATATAGATGTCCAGCATCGACATCTCAAATCCAAAATCTCTCGTGTCCATCATCAACACGTAAATATAGGTACCGTCGACACCATCTCAACAGATGATCGGCGGTCAGTATCCCCTGGATATCCGCCGTGCCTAATCGAACCCCGGTCAGTATCCCCTGGATATCTGCCTTGCTCGTTTCTATCTACGGTCAGTATCCCCTGGATATCTGTCGTGTTCATTTTTATCTCCGGAATCGAGTCACCCCGTTAGGCTCCCCGCCTATAATGCGGCTATCCAGACCCTCGGTCTCGACCGGGTCCACCATGTACCCAACTGTATCCCTACCGACTCAGTCTGGATAAAATTGTAAATCCGTAACCGTATACCCACCGACTCGGTCCGGATATCAAAATCAGAAAACGCGATTCTCATGGTGGACGCTTACTTATCATATAAAATATCAAGTGAGGAAGAAGAAATTTCCATAGATTGTATTGATGATATACTATATATATACATATATAACAGTGTCCCATACCACCGATATATATCATCAGGAGTAAATATCCAGAAAATCCATAAGAATCAAATACAGCATCAATAGTACTAATATTCGTAATTTACAACAGGACTAAAGAAGACTACGTAATTATATCACATAATTATAGATTTCAATTCTACTGTGTCATGGTACTACTAATGATGTATAGTGTAGCATACGCGTCTGTGCTCGTGCAACATGGCAATCATTAGTATTTGTGCACGTGTTCTACGGTGTAACAACCTATTTATTTTAATACATATATAACAGCACGGTTCTACAGTGACATGGCAGTACCAATAAGGTGTAGTGTAACATATATTCACATGCTTGTGCAGCATAATACTCATCGGTATTTGTGCAGTGTTCTATCAGAGTGTGCGAAATGCAGAAAAGTATAATATGGAAAATATAATGCAACACGTAAAGTAACATAAACGTAACTATTGTAATTACTTGTTATGATCTATACCATTATCTTTAGAAATGATCGAAACGTTGAGTCTCAAAGAAGGGAGCTGCCCTAGATTTAAAATAAATATCCGTTTTAGAAACTGGCACGCATCCTAGTACTTTTATTTAAAAGACAACGAATCGTAGTTTTTGAAAGAATATAGCTCACACCAGTATTACATCCTAAAAACAGAATATAATCTATCTCTACGAGTCAAAGGATAAATGGGCCGTTATTCGACATGCCAAGTTCATCATTTCCAATACGTATAAATCCTTGTATTATATCTCATCATATCACGATATATGTATCATCTGAAGCCTATCGTGATCCCTCGTACAAATCATCAAAGCATATCCATATCGTATCACTGTTTCTCGTCTATAACTATGCATAAAACTGTATGAAATTTAAAGGACATGCTAGATGTGATATTATATAAATATCTTGAATAAGTACTAAGCTAACTAGATATCATAATAATATTTATAAGGTTGCGGGGGTGCTATACGCCATCCACCCGACTTCCCCAGTAGATATAAATCTACTCACCAACTTGAGAACTCGCTGAATCCACGCTGCTATATCGCCCACTCCGTCTCGGAATCCTCGAATCGTACCTATAGTCGTATTTAAATCGTATAGATGTAAATATCATATCGGGAATCAAAACAACAAGTTAAACACCCGTAGGTTAGAACCTACAGCATACTTAACTCAAAAACAACCATATAATTATGTCGTTAACGTATATACGTCAACGGTTCAGCTACTGTTGGAGATAGTGCCCTCAGAGTCAATTATTGGATCACAGGCACGTGATTGCAATGATTGAGGGAGGACCTATCCCGGTAGAACAGTCTTACTCGAGATGATAGTTTGCTATCTGGTTTACCTTTATCATCGTGTACTGCTTTAGGTGACCTGATAGGTCGCTATTGCACGTTGATAGAGCCCCTAGGATTCTTGCTTGACTACCGGCAGTATGAGGGCGATCATATACGTGGGAGCTGGTAGTCTATAAGCACATCCTTAAAAGGTCCCTAGTTGTAGGAGTTTCGAGACAGGGCATCGACACTCCAGAGTAGACTAGTGTATACAGTCAAGACCCCGTCGAGGGGCGGTGGCCGGTCTCACAAGCCACTGGTGTCAGTTGGTTCACCTAAGATGTATACAGGTGCTCATTGGGTTATGAGTACACCGGACAGGACTCGCAGGGAACATGCTAGTTGGTCTTATACCTGACGTCAGATAGCAGTTCCCTGGTGACATGTGTACAGGTTAGTTCATCGACCTGGGGATCGTCATTTGTCTCGTGTGAGTTCCCACTGTACTTTGATTACTACCCTACCAAGGCTCAAAGGAGTCGTGCAAACAGGTTTTAGTTGGGTACAGTCCCGAGCCACATGGAGGCAGTGAGCGGATCTTCAGGGGTTCGTCTCTCCCTGTATTGGGGGTGAGGTCGCGCTGTGTCTAGGAGAGCCATTACACGAAGACCTTGGCCAAGGCAGGAGATTTACTGGTAGGTATTCCAGTAGTATCTCAAGGTTTTCTGGGCTACACTCCGACACGACTTGTACCGCTTTTGGGGGTCTGACTTTTACCAACCCCCTAGGCGCGACATGCGATGCTCATAGACGAACGGACCGGACTGTACGGATATTGTCACTGACAGGCTCAGTAGGGTGTCAGGATGAGTTCACTCATCGACGTCCCTTTTAGTCAATAGCTGGTGGCCCGTTACGTATTGGCTTATACCTCTGACGTGCTAGTGGTTAAATCCACAGCCATAGTATTGACGAGTCTTTAGAGTCCACCACACTTTCAGTTACTCAAGCTTTCGGGCGAAACGCTGTAGAGGCCGTATGGAGATATGGCAGGGTCCGATCAGATACGTGCGGTATTGCACGGATCAGGATCGGACGGTCTGTACTAGTGGTCGTATGGTTATATGGCAAGGTTCGATCAGATACGTGCGGTATTGCACAAATCAGGATCGGACGGATATTACTAGCCGGCTTTGGTTTAAGCCGGATCCTAGTTTAGTACAGTGTAGATTTTGTCTCATTGCATTTGTATCCGGACAGAATACAGATGCGGGTGTGTATGCACAGTATCGGGGATTTCCTGTAATTTATTACGGGACCAGTTTTCTGGAGTTGCCAGTTTGCATTCCGTTCCGGCCGGTTTTCCTTTGTTCTTTCCCGGCCGGACTTTTCCGATGGAGGGGGTTATTTGCAATTGTGCAAATAACTTTTGTGGAGGGGGTTTCTTGCTATTGTGTTGATTATGATATCTTTCATCCATGCTTTTGCATTAATGAGATTTGATGTGATTAAGGTGTAAGCATGGTTGATGTTTTCTTGTCTTTGGATATGGTCACCCCTTCACTTTACACTACCATCACCTCCCTCTTGCATTTTGTTCACACTCCACCATTCTCATTTGGTAAGGGGCCGGCCATATTTTTGAGAGAGGGAGAGTGGTTCTTTTTGTGAGGAGATATATTTGTTCATATCATTTTTCATGCAAAGATTGATAGCTTCATTTCCCTCCAAAGCTCAATCTTCATTCCTCCATCAAAAGGCAACAAACCCCAAAGAGACAAAGCACTACACTTCCTACAGCACATCTTGAGCATGTCGAGTTGCCGGCTTCATGCCCGAGTTGCCTCGGTATAGAGGCGGGAGCCCGTAAAAGATGCAGGCGACGTGGTGCCCTTCCGGCGAGGAGGCGACGACCGGAGATCCCGCAAGGAGATCGAAGTGGAGATGAAGACCGGAGGACTCGGATCAGTCGGTATATCTCTTCCCCTTCTTGTTAGTAGCTTAGACTTGTTAATGGTTACGATCCGGATGTTTAGTGCGCGGTGGTGCCGGTTTGCTAAGTCCGCAAAATTAAAGTTTATCACTGTTTCCGCATTTGGCCGTCGGATTGACGGCCGGGGCGCCGCCGTGCACTTACAGTGGTATCAGAGCCTCGCCATTAATTTCGTCTAGCTTCGTTTGATGTGTTTTGCATTTCCGATCGACCAAAATTCCAAAACTTGCATTTTTGTTCACATCAGTTTCTGTTGAAATATTTTGGTCTCGAAAAATTTTTCAGGTTGTAAAATATTGATGTACTGGAAAATCTAAGAACTCTGTAAAATTTCGATGAAGTGATTCCACAGTTGGAGCGCGGAAGCTCCGCATATACCCCCATTCCGCCGCCCTTCCGCCGCACACTGTGGAGATCACTGCACCAATTTTTTACAGAGGCTTTCTGGGCTTAAAATATGGGTTTTGGAATATTAAAATTGGGCCCAGGTTTTCTGTGAGTGCTACAGTTTTGATTGGGGGCCCACTTGTTAATTTTTGATCGATCGGATATTTTTAAACACATTTTTCACAGTATTTACATTATATCTGCGACCGTGAATGTCACTCAATCGGTAAATCCGGTCTAACTGCTATAGCCCGGATAGACGGATTTGCGAACGTGACTTTCACGTTGATGTTCTATGTTTATGCTGTGATGTTGCGGATCGGTCGTGGGGATAGCCTGGATGCAATGCTAGTACAGTTTTTGTTGTATTATGTACATTTGATATTGCGGGGCGAGCGTCCGACATGTGGACTGCCGTCACTGCCTGATTGTATTATTCTTTTGGGGCACGACCTGGTTGCGGTCGATGTACCCGGTGTATGTATATTTTACTTTCTGTACTAGGATTACCCCACGGTGGGGTGCACGGATAGCCGGGTTCTGGAGGGCAACAAGCCCGCATCTCATGGCATTGAGACGGAGGGGGCTTCACTCTAGAATTGGCGGGCTATTCGCCGCACTCGTAGGGGGCACAGGTTGACCCAGGAGGGGTGCCCAAGTTACCGGATTCCGTGAAGTGCTGGGTGGTCCATTCACGGCGCTGAAGGGGGCTGCCTCGCTTCAGGTTTTGGCGGGTAACTTGCCGCGCCCGTAGGGGTCTAGGATTTCATTGCACAGGCTATCCACACGACCAGGGGAACGTCGGGTTTCAGTAGTGGCTCTGTGAAACCCGGGGATCCCAGATATCTGTATGTTTCTGTGATGCTGTACATTTCTGTGATGTTGCATTTCTTTTCACGTCTTGAGCGAAATATAATATATTGGTATATATATTAGTAGATGTTGTATATGTTTTTCACCCGCGCTAGTCCAGTCCCCGCTCTGTCGTTAGTAAGCTAACCTAACGAGTGATGACGGGACCCAGTGGCGAATGCAGATGGCATATACGTACGTCAGTATATTTTCGTTCTTTGTGGTGTGATTAATTGATGGGACTGCGTTGATTCGAATCAATGCAAGTTAAAAAAACCTATTCTGATGTTGTTGGAACACTTTTCAAAAAGCTGTTATTGCAAGGACGTTTACTTTTGTTTTGCATCGTGGTATTCATTTGGAATATCCTGCTCCTCAGTCGACGAGGCAAGGGCCGAGATCCCTTCACCGGGAGTGACCCCTTGGATAAAAGTTTGCGTCAGGGCAGTAACTTCACTATAGCCGATTACTTTTGCTTTGCACCGTGGTATTCAGTTGGAATATCCTGCACCTCATTCTACGGGGAAAGAGCCGAGATCCCTTCACCGGGAGTGACCTCTTTAGCAAAAGTTTTCGTCACTATATTTTCTAAAAAGCTATCCGTTCCTTCAACGAGATCAAGTTCATTACGTTAAAGGTTTTCGCCAGAAACCATTCGTAGCCCTCCGTCGTTTCAGACGGGTAGCACGTAGTATTCATGCTATGTTTGTTGACCTTCGTCAAGGCATAGTGCATGGTAGCTGCTTGTTGCCTTTCTGCTGCATAGATAGATGTGTTGGTTTGGGACAGTCGTATAGCCTTGTTGACCTTCGTCAAGGGCTTGTACGGGTGGGTTCAAATTAACCTGGACAATGACGGGTGGAACTTGACATGTGACTTATGATTTGTTGACCTTCGTCAAGGTCATAAGAGCATGGGGCAGAAATCACATCGGGAGTTTCAAGAGAACCGAAACTTGCCAGATATGCGCATACCTTCTGGAGTGTGATAGCGTGAGCGGATTCCGTCACGTTATCATGCGATGATAGTTGGATCCCGATTCCCACTGATGAGTTGGTTTACTCCTCGGGTGACCCCGACTAATTCTTCTTTCAGGTTTGGAGGAGAATTTGAGGTACAGTGGGAGGTTTCCAGATTAGATAAAGTGATAACCATTCTGATCTAGGATAGAGTGCACGCTGAGTGTTTCTTTTCTCTCTCTCTCTGGCAGCGACCATTGACCCGACCCTAGACTATGACTCAGTGACCAAGTTGACCGAACCTACTTAACACTGGCTTTTGGATTGTCAGAGTTGCGAACCTCATTGCCACTCCTACTTTTACCCTTTTCTCCAGGACACCCCGTATTACTACGAACGTCCACTTCCATTGGACAAAACCATCGTATGGTTAGATACGAACTCGAAGGAATTCGAGGATGGTTTCCGGTTCTGGAGAAAACGGATAGGATTATTCAGTTGTCTTTTCTTTTCACCCTCTCTCAGGTTGCGAGTACTCCTTGGTTTAGGAGTAGTACACCTATTGTGCAAATTGGATAGTCTTCTTCCAAACCATAGGCTGGTGCCGACCGGTAGGGAATGAAGAAAACTAATTAGCCTAAACGGTGTACAGAAGGTATTGAGTTAAGACAAAGAAAGGGATTAGTAAGAGGGCAAAGTAAATTGCGACTGATATTCACGACCAAACCAAGTATTTCTTCGCCAATCCTAAATCACCTTTGTATTTCTCCAGGACACTCCGTATCACTACGAAGATCCACAGTTTATTGGATACTCCATCGTATGGTTATATACGAACTCGAAAGGAACTTGTTCCAGTTCGGGGATGGATTCTGGTCCAGGAGAAATAGGAATAAAGTACATTCGGTTGTCTTTTATCTTCACCTTCTCTCGCATTGCGAGTGCTCCTAGGACTAGGACAGTACACCCATTATGCTTATTGGATAGTCTTCTTCCAAACCATAGGCTGGTGCCGAACGGTAGGGAAGGAAGAAAACCATTTGGCTTAAGGGGCGTGCAGAAGGTAATGACTAAAGACATATAAAGGGATTTGGAGAGGTGGCAAAGAATTACACGGTTATAGTTGTGAATCTAGATAATGGAAGAGGCATTACTAAGAATACCGGGATACCCCACCGAAACACTTCAATGTTTCAGTTTCACTGTGTACTGTTAAAAGAAAACTGATTTCGTGATTAGACACTTGCTCCAAGGTATGTATTTACCAGGTTTGAATCTCACATCTGTATGGTTTTACAGATGGTGAGTGGGAGTACATTATTGGGAATTGGGTGATCATCCTCATTATATCGGGATTCGTTGTAATCGGTGATATTTGAGGAGATCATCTGGGCTGTTTGCCGGTCGGCAAATATTTGGTTTTGAATATCCGCTGCTGTGCGCCAATTTCAAATTGATATATCTGTACGTCTATTTTCATAGAGTGAGATATACCTTTTGACATTATGTCGATGACATTTACCTATATCGGTGGATAGTTAGGTAAGGAGCATTAAACAGCGGTGTAATTCTTCTTAACCATAAGTACAGTTTTCAACCTACAATATACAATGAAAGAGTTGTTAGACTCGGCGGACTTATACAGAGTATTGTATGTTGTCCAGTGTCCATTGGGACAGAGGGATTGGTCCTCATACTATATTCTATTTACTTTTAACTTCTCTAGTTCTTAGACATGTGTTTCGTAGAAACACAGGGTCTAAGTTTTGAGGAGTTATAGGTATTTGAATAGAGTAGAGAACCAGGTGTAGCAAGTATCGGGATTCTTCAAAGTGATCGAAGATGTAGATACTTGTGTATGGTATTCAGTTGATAGTAATGATTAAGAGAACTTGCTTCTCTTTCAGGTTACTCATAATTGGAAGCATTCCTAAGTTGAGTAACGCTGATCGGCCTCTCTCCATTTAGTTGACATGCACTGGAGACAGCTGCATGATTTGAATCTGGTTAATTTAAATCAGTGCCTCTGGTTCTATATTGGATATAGAACAGTTCATATCTTAACGTTGTTAAGGTACGGGGAGTTGTCCTGCTTATGCTTAAAACCAGACTCTGGATGACTCATAGGCACATTTCTGTAATGGCTGTTTGTGGGTTGACCCAGGCTATGACGAGGGTTGACTTTCTACCATCTGGCAGATCAATAGAAATATTGTTCTAGACTCGCCACAGTTTTACTAAAAATGGATTTTTTCAAAAACAGCAGTGGGAGTATGGTAGAACTGGAAGTGATTCCAGAACCGCAAACGATTACTGAAGATTTGATAAGGAACCTAAAGATTCAATCTGATTTGACATTCCATTGGCCACTCCGCAGGGATGGTAGGTAACTTCAGGCACCCGAGAGGTACTCCGGTAGCCTCAAGGACGGTGACAGGGAAGTTCTTGTTTACCCACACTTGCCATTGTTGTTGTTCCAGGCTGCGAGACCCGGCAGGAGGATGAGTATAGCGTCGTTCTAAACTAGTTTTAGAAGTGCACGTCTATATGACTCTGGCAGAGGGTTGTCGTAGTCAGTGGGAGCAGCGGAAGCATTGGTAGACATCAGGCTTATGTCTATTTATAGACTAAAGCAGATGTAGCGGAGATAGATCATCTATTTCTGATGTGACAGTCATAGATTTGACGTCATCAGAATAGGGGATGGATCTGTTGAGAAGGTAGTAGGAAGTGATATTCCTATACTACGATCGGTTATACTTTGGTCGTCACACAGTGGTTTCTCCACAAAGGACTTGGACATTATATCAGACATACTGGTTACTGGATCTATGGTTTTAGATCTAGATTTGGGTGGTTTCCCAATCAGGGTACCTTGACAGCATTCTAAGAGTATTTAGAATGGACGACTCCTGGCACGGTAGTATACCTGCAGGTAATGGAGTCACCCTCTCTAAAGGTGTCTTATAGACTAAAATAGAGAGGGATGTGCATGATTGGCAGATCACTTGCTTAGGCAATTGAGTCAATCATGAAATGTCAAGTACCACACCAGATGTTGTTCTTGCAGTAGATGCAATAAGTTGATATTCATCCAATCCTGGAGAAACAGTCGGAGGCAGTTTTAGAACTTAAGTGGATGTTCTAGGGATATGATAGCAGCATTCTCCTTTGGGAGACAGTTATCATTCCAGGCTTCCAAGGTGACATGGACGACAAGGAGGTTGTCAGAGTTATAGTTTTCCTTCTGACGAGGGGCAGTATTTTGGACAGGTGGTCCAAGGCAATACTGAGGGTGGCATGGCGCAGGATACTAATTAAGTTCGGTTGACGATACAGTCTAAGAAGTTTGGATTTGGAGTTCATTCATGAGCTAGGTCCCATCAGACATCCAGACATTCTAAGATAGGTATTGCTCATTTCGGGAGATGGCTTTCTCCGCGAACTTGAGATATAGAGAGACATAGAAAGAAACTTCTAGGCGGATCCACTCACTGAGGCTATTCCTCGAACGCAATAGTTTCGCAAACGGATTTTGTGAGACTGACTAGTAGGGGAGTTGGGTGTTCGGTATCACACAGGCTGTGAGTATGCGACATCGCAATAATTAGCCTTGAGTGCAAGTGGGAGATTGTTGGAGATAGTGCCCTCAGAGTCAATTATTGGATCACAGGCACGTGATTGCAATGATTGAGGGAGGACCTATCCCGGTAGAACAGTCTTACTCGAGATGATAGTTTGCTATCTGGTTTACCTTTATCATCGTGTACTGCTTTAGGTGACCTGATAGGTCGCTATTGCACGTTGATAGAGCCCCTAGGATTCTTGCTTGACTACCGGCAGTATGAGGGCGATCATATACGTGGGAGCTGGTAGTCTATAAGCACATCCTTAAAAGGTCCCTAGTTGTAGGAGTTTCGAGACAGGGCATCGACACTCCAGAGTAGACTAGTGTATACAGTCGAGACCCCGTCGAGGGGTGGTGGCCGGTCTCACAAGCCACTGGTGTCAGTTGGTTCACCTAAGATGTATACAGGTGCTCATTGGGTTATGAGTACACCGGACAGGACTCGCAGGGAACATGCTAGTTGGTCTTATACCTGACGTCAGATAGCAGTTCCCTGGTGACATGTGTACAGGTTAGTTCATCGACCTGGGGATCGTCATTTGTCTCGTGTGAGTTCCCACTGTACTTTGATTACTACCCTACCAAGGCTCAAAGGAGTCGTGCAAACAGGTTTTAGTTGGGTACAGTCCCGAGCCACATGAAGGCAGTGAGCGGATCTTCAGGGGTTCGTCTCTCCCTGTATTGGGGGTGAGGTCGCGCTGTGTCTAGGAGAGCCATTACACGAAGACCTTGGCCAAGGCAGGAGATTTACTGGTAGGTATTCCAGTAGTATCTCAGGGTGTTCTGGGCTACACTCCGACACGACTTGTACCGCTTTTGGGGGTCTGACTTTTACCAACCCCCTAGGCGCGACATGCGATGCTCATAGACGAACGGACCGGACTGTACGGATATTGTCACTGACAGGCTCAGTAGGGTGTCAGGATGAGTTCACTCATCGACGTCCCTTTTAGTCAATAGCTGGTGGCCCGTTACGTATTGGCTTATACCTCTGACGTGCTAGTGGTTAAATCCACAGCCATAGTATTGACGAGTCTTTAGAGTCCACCACACTTTCAGTTACTCAAGCTTTCGGGCGAAACGCTGTAGAGGCCGTATGGAGATATGGCAGGGTCCGATCAGATACGTGCGGTATTGCACGGATCAGGATTGGACGGTCTGTACTAGTGGCCGTATGGTTATATGGCAAGGTTCGATCAGATACGTGCGGTATTGCACGAATCAGGATCGGACGGATATTACTAGCCGGCTTTGGTTTAAGCCGGATCCTAGTTTAGTACAGTGTAGATTTTGTCTCATTGCATTTGTATCCGGACGGAATACAGATGCGGGTGTGTATGCACAGTATCGGGGATTTCCTGTAATTTATTACGGGACCAGTTTTCTGGAGTTGCCAGTTTGCATTCCGTTCCGGCCGGTTTTCCTTTGTTCTTTCCCGGCCGGACTTTTCCGATGGAGGGGGTTATTTGCAATTGTGCAAATAACTTTTGTGGAGGGGGTTTCTTGCTATTGTGTTGATTATGATATCTTTCATCCATGCTTTTGCATTAATGAGATTTGATGTGATTAAGGTGTAAGCATGGTTGATGTTTTCTTGTCTTTGGATATGGTCACCCCTTCACTTTACACTACCATCACCTCCCTCTTGCATTTTGTTCACACTCCACCATTCTCATTTGGTAAGGGGCCGGCCATATTTTTGAGAGAGGGAGAGTGGTTCTTTTTGTGAGGAGATATATTTGTTCATATCATTTTTCATGCAAAGATTGATAGCTTCATTTCCCTCCAAAGCTCAATCTTCATTCCTCCATCAAAAGGCAACAAACCCCAAAGAGACAAAGCACTACACTTCCTACAGCACATCTTGAGCATGTCGAATTGCCGGCTTCATGCCCGAGTTGCCTCGGTATAGAGGCGGGAGCCTGTAAAAGATGCAGGCGACGTGGTGCCCTTCCGGCGAGGAGGCGACGACCGGAGATCCCGCAAGGAGATCGGAGTGGAGATGAAGACCGGAGGACTCGGATCAGTCGGTATATCTCTTCCCCTTCTTGTTAGTAGCTTAGACTTGTTAATGGTTACGATCCGGATGTTTAGTGCGCGGTGGTGCCGGTTTGCTAAGTCCGCAAAATTAAAGTTTATCACCGTTTCCGCATTTGGCCGTCGGATTGACGGCCGGGGCGCCGCCGTGCACTTACAGCTACAACATCAAAATACGAAAACTCCATATCGTAAATATCTGAATTTTGACAAAACCATTTCTAAAACGTTCCCAGATTTTATTATGTAAACATTTAAACAACCCAAACAATACAGAGACTTATCAAATACCCAAAATAGGCCACAAAAGAAAAACCAATACAAAAGGGTACAAGGGGGCCGGTGTCGCCGGAATTTTGGGGTGGGTCGCCGGATTTTTGGGAGGAGTTTAGGCTCATGTTTGAAGTAGTGTCTCCTAGTAATCTCAGTATGCTTTTGATCTTGCTAGTTTTTCTAGTGTTTATACTTATTAGTTCCAGGTTCACTTTCTGTGGCTAAATTATCACAAACACTAAACATGCTATGTGTCGTATATATATAGTGTTAGTTATATGTATGCCCTAGAGGCCATTACTGTACATACGATGTATATTCTAGTGGATGCTTGGACATATATAGGGAGGACTTTCTTGCTCGACATGATAGTACGCTATCTGGTTACTCTTTATCTTAACATATACTCTGACTGTCTCTATGTTATATGTTGATAAAGCCCTTAGGATGAGTACTTGACTACCAGGACTATGATGCAGATCATACTAGTGGGGACAGTGTAGTCGCCAAGTATATCCTTCAAATGTTCCTAGTCGTGGGAGTACCGAGACAGGGCATTGATACTCCAGAGTAGACTAGCGTATGCGCTTCTTGACCCATATGATGTGCGATGGATGATCCCATATCCATTGGTGTTTGACATCAGAGAAGGTATACGGGTGCTCAGTGAAGACTGGGTACACTGGACGGACTCGCCGAGAACTCCCAGATGGTATTATACCTCACGTCAGATGGCAGTTCTCTGGTGACACTGGTACAAGTTAGTCTGTAGACCCGAGAACGTCATAGAGTCTTGTGTGATTCCCACTTTGCTTTGATTTCTATCATACCACGTCCAAGAGGGCGTGCAAATTTTATCAAGTGGGCCCCAAGCACTACTGCAGCACTCAAAGAAATTCTGGGCCCAAACAAAGTATACCAAAACCCCCATTTTCAGTCCAGAGACCCTCTGTAAAAAACTTATCCACTGAACTGCAAATACTACGGCGGAACCGAGGCCCAAGCATGGGTTTGGCCGCGGTTCCGTGGTCGTATAGAGCGATCACGTGATCAAATTTCTACAGAATTCTTATAATTCCCTGCACATCATTCTACAATGTACTGAAAAAAATTTCGAGCCAGAAAAAAATCGACAGAAACTGATGCTAGGAAAAATACGGGTTTTGGAATTTTTGTTCGATCGGAAACGTAAACACATTAGACCAAGCTAGACTATGTTAATGGCGAGGCTCTGATACCACTGTAAGTGCACGGCGGCGCCCCGGCCGTCAATCCGACGCCGGAATATGGAAGCGGTGATTTACTTTAATTTTTCAAACCGGCACCACCGCGCACTAAAACCCGGATCGTGCCATTAACTAGTCCTAGCTAACTACAAGATGGGAAGAGAGATATACCGACTGATCCGTGTCCTCCGGTCTTCTCGTCGTCGTCCCGATCTCCCGCGGAATCTCCGGTCTCCACCTCGTCGCCGGAAGGGCACCACGTCGCCTGCTTCTTTTACGGGCTCCCACCTCTATACCGAGCCAACTCGGGCACGAAGCTGGCGAGTCGACGTGCCCAAGATTTGCTGTAGAATATAGTGTAGAACCATGTCTCATTTTGGGGTAGTGGATGTTGCCTTTGGTGGAGGAAATGAACTTAGACTTTTTGGAGATGAAACTTTGGGATTTTTGTGAAGCCAAAAGACTAAAAATCCCACACCACAAAAATGGGCAGCCCCTCTCATGTTTGGCCGGCCATGGAAGGTTAAGGGAGAGTGAGAATGAGAGAGAGGTGTATGGATGATGGAACCACAATAATAATGCAAGAGAGAAAAGGTCATGATAAGAAACAATGATCACAAACACAAACCCACACTCCACCAACCTCATCATCTCAACACCAAGTCAAGCCATCATGAAAGAAGAAGTCAAATGGTCAAGGGATGGTGCAACCATCATGATCCAACAATATGCAAAGACCCCCTTCCAAATTGCTTATTTGCACAAACGCAAATAAGCCCTCCTCCACCAATCTTCGGCCAATGAAAGATACAAAGAAATATGGCCGAAACGGAAAGCAAACTGGCAACTCCAGAAAACTGGTCCCGTAATAAATTACAGGAAAACCCCGATACTGTGTATACACACCCGCATCTGTATTCCGACCGAATACAAATGCAATGAGACAAAATCTACACTGTACTATACTAGGATCCGGCTTAAACCAAAGCCGGCTAGTATTGTCCGTCCGATCCTGATCCGTGAAATACCGCACATATCTGATCGAACCTTGCCATATATCCATACGGCCCCTAGTACAACCCGCCGATCCTGATCCGTGCAATACCGCACGTATCTGATCGAACCCTGCCATATCTCCATACGGCCTCTACAGCGTTTCGCCCGAAAACTTGAGTAACTGAATGTTGGGGACTCTAAAGACTCGTCAATACTATGGCTGTGGATTTAACCACTAGCACGTCAGAGGTATTAGCCATACGTGACGGGCTACCAGCTATTGACCAAAAGGGACGTCGATGAGCGAACTCATCCTGACACCCTACTGAGCCTGTCAGTGACAATATCCGTACAGTCCGGTCCGTTCGTCTATGAGCATCGCATGGCGGGCCTAGGGGTTGGTAAAAGTCACACCCCCAAAAGCGGTACAAGTCGTGTCAGAGATCAGCCCAGAACACCCTGAGATACTACTGGAATACCTACCAGTAAATCTCCTGCCTTGGCCAAGGACTTTTCATGTTCTGGCTCTCCTAGACACAGCGCGACCTCACCCCCAATACCGGGAGAGACGAACCCCCAAAGATCCGCTCACTGCCTCCATGTGGCTCGGGACTGTACCCGACTAAAACCTGTTTGCACGTCTCCTTTGAGCGTGGTAGGGTAGTAATCAAAGTACAGTGGGAACTCACACGAGACAAATGACGATCCCCAGGTCGATGAACTAACCTGTACACATGTCATCAGGGAACTGCTATCTGACGTCAGGTATAAGTCCAACTAGCATGTTCCCGGCGAGTCCTGTCCGGTGTACTCATAACCCAATGAGCACCTGTATACATCTTAGGTGAACCAACTGACACCAGTGGCTTGTGAGACCGGCCACCGCCCCTCGTCGGGGTCTCGACTGTATACACTAGTCTACTCTGGAGTATCGATGCCCTGTCTCGAAACTCCCACGACTAGGGACCTTTTAAGGATGTGCTTATAGACTACCAGCTCCCACGTATATGATCGCCCTCATACTGCTGGCAGTCAAGAAAGAATCCTAGGGGCTCTACCAACGTGCAATAGTGACCTGTCAGGTCACCTAAAGCAGTACACGATGTTAAAGATAAACCAGATAGCATACTATCATCTTGAGTAAGATTGTCCTCCCGGGATAGGTCCTCCCTCAATCATTGCAATCACGTGCCTGTGATCCAATAATTGACTCTGAGGGCACTATCTCCAACAATCTCCCACTTGCACTCAAGGCTAATTATTGCGATGTCGCATACTCACAGCCCGTGTGATACTGAATACCCAACTCCTCTACTAGTCAGTCTCACAAAACTCGTTTGCAAAACTATTGCGTTCGAGGAATAGCCTCAGTGAGTGGATCCGCTTTGATGTTTCTTTCTATGTCTCTCTATATCTCAAGTTCGTGGAGAAAGCCATCTCCCGAAATGAGCAATACCTGTCTTAGAATGTGTCTGGATGTCTGATGGGACCTAGCTCATAAATGAACTCCAAATCCAAACTTCTTAGACTGTATCGTCAACTGAACTTAATCAGTATCCTGCGCCATGCGTCCCTCAGTATTGCCTTGGACCACCTGTCCAAAATACTTCCCCTCGTCAGAGGGAAAACTATAACTCTGACAACCTCCTTGTCGTCCATGTCACCTTGGAAGCCTGAAATGATAACTGTCTCCCGAATGAGGCTGTCGTTATCATATCCCTAGAACATCCACTTATGTTCTAAAACTGCTTCCGACTGTTTCTCCAGGATTGGATCAATATCAACTTATTGCACCTACCGCAAGAACAACATCTGGTGTGGTACTTGACATCTCATGATTGACTCAATTGCCTGAGCAAGTGATCTGCCAATCATGCACATCCCTCTCCCCTGTAGTCTATAAGACACCTTTAGAGAGGGTGACTCCATTACCTGCAGGTACACTACCGTGCCAGGAGTCGTCCATTCTAAATACTCTTAGAATGCTGTCTAAGTACCCTTAATTGGGAAACCACCCAAATCTAGATCTAAAACCATAGATCTAGTAACCAGTATGTCTAATATATTGTCCATTTCCTTTATGGAGAAACCACTGTGTGACGACCAAAGTATAACCGATCGTAGTATAGGAATATCACTTCCTACTCTGTGTATGTCATCCAAATACCAGGACATCACACCCCACTACCATCTTAACAGATCCATCCCCTATTCTGATGAAGTCAAACCTATGACTGTCACATCAGAAATAGATGATCTATCTCCGCTACTCTGCTTTAGTCTATAAATAGACATAAGCCACCTGTCCACCATGCTTCCGCTGCTCCCACTGACTACGACAACCCTCTGGCAGAGTCATATACACGTGCACTTCTAAAGCTAGTTTAGAACGACGCTATACTCATTCTCCTGCCAGGTCTCACAGTCTGGAACAACAGCAATGGTAAGTCTGGGTAAACAAGAACCTCCCTGCCACCGTCCTTGAGCATACCGAAGTACCTCTCGGGTGCCTGAGGTTACCCACCACATTTGCGGAGTGGCTAATGGAATGTCAAACCAGATTGAATCTTTAGGTTCCTATCAAATCTTCAGTAATCGTTTGTGGTTCTGGAATCACTTCCAGTTCTACCATACTTCCACTACTGTTTTCTGAAAAAAAAAATCCATTTTTAATAAAACTGTGGCGAGTCTAGAACAATATCACTATTGATCTTCCAGATGGTAGAAAGTCAACCCTCGTCATAGCCTGGGTCAACCCACAAACAGCCATTACAGAAACGTACCTTGAGTTGTCCAGTGTCTGGTTTTAATCATAAGCCAGATAACTCCCCGTACCTTAACATCGTTGAGATATGAACTGTTCTATATCCAATATAGAACCAGAGGCACTGATTTAATTGAACCAGATTCAAATCATGCAGCTGTCTCCAGTGCATGTCAACTAAATGGAAGGAGGCCGATCAGCGTTACTCAACTTAGGAATGCTTCCAATTATGAGTAACCTGAAAGAGAAGTAAGTTCTCTTAATCATTACTATCAACTGAACACCATACACAAGTATCTACATCTTCGATCAACTTGAAGAATCTCGATACTTGCAACACCTGGTTCTCTACTTTATTCAAATACCTATAACTTCTCAAAATTCGGACCTTGCGTTTCTACGAAACACCTGTCTAAAAACTTAGAGAAGTCATAAGTAAACTGAATATAGTACGAGGACCATCCCCTCTGTCCTAATGGACACTGGACAACATACAATACTCTGTATAAGTCTGATAACTCAATCCATGTGTGTCGTAGGTTGAAAACTGTACCTTTGGTTATGAAGAATTACACCGCTGTTTAATGCTCCTTACCTAACCATCCACTGATATAGGTAAATGTCATAGACATAATTTCAAAAAGGTATATCTCACTCTATGAAAAAAGACGTACAGATATATCAATTTGAAATTGGTGCATAACAGCGGATATTCAAAACCAAATATTTGCCGACCGGCAAACAGCCCAGGTGATTTCCTCAAATATCACCGATTACAACGAATCGCGATATAATGAGGATGATCACCTAATTCCCACTAACCTACTCCCACTCATCATCTGTAAAACCATACAGATGTGAGAATCATACCTGGTAAATACATACCCTGGAGTAAGTGTCTAACTGGGAAATCAGTTTTCCTTTAACAGTACACAGTGAAACTGAAACATAGAAATGTTTTGATGGGGTATCCCAGTATTCCTAGTAATGCCTCTTCCATTATCCATATTCACAACTGTAACCGTGTAATTCTTTGCCATCTTTCCAAATCCCTTTCTATGTCTTTAGTCATTACCTTCTGTACACCCCTTTAGGCCAAATGGTTTTCTTCCTTCCCTACCGTTCGGCACCAGCCTATGGTTTGGAAGAAGACTATCCAATAAGCATAATGGGTGTACTGTCCTAATCCTAGGAACACTCGCAATGCGAGAGAAGGTGAAGATAAAAGACAACCGAATAGACCTTATTCCTATTTCTCCTGAACCAGAATCCATCCCCGAACTGGAACAAGTTCCTTTCGAGTTCGTATATAACCATACGATGGAGTATCCAATAAACTGTGGATCTTCGTAGTGATACGGAGTGTTCTAGAGAAATACAAAGGTGATTTAGGATCGGCGAATAAATACTTGGTTTGGTCGTGAATAGCAGTCGCAATTTACTTTGCCCTCTTACTAATCCCTTGCTTTGTCTTAACTTAATACCTTCTGCACACCATCGTTATGCTAATTGGTTTTCTTCATTCCCCACCGTTCGGCACCAGCCTAAGGTTTGGAAGAATACTATCCAATTTGCGTAATAGGTGTACTACTCCTAAACCAAGGAGTACTCGCAACCTGAGAGAAGGTAAATGGAAAAGACAACTGAATAATCCTATCCGTTTTCTCCAGAACCGGAAACCATCCTCGAATTCCTTCGAGTTCGTATCTAACCATACGATGGTTTTGTCCAATGGAAGTGGACGTTCGTAGTAATACGAGGTGTCCTGGAGAAAAGGGTAAAAGTAGGAGTGGCAATGAGGTATGCAACTCTGACAATCCAAAAGCCAGTGTTTAAGAAGGTTCGGTCAACTTGGTTACTGAGTCATAGTCTTAGGGTCGGGTCAATGGTCGCTGCCAAAGAGAGAGAGAAAAGAAACACTCAGCGTGCACTCTAACCTAGATCAGAATGGTTACCAATTTATCTAATCTGGAAACCTCCCATTGTACCGTCAAATTCTCCTCCAAACCTGAAAGAAGAATTAGTCGGGATCACCCGAGGAGTAAACCAACTCATCAGTGGGAATCGGGATCCAACTATCATCGCATGATAACGTGACGGAATCCGCTCACGCTATCACACTTCAGAAGGTATGCGCATATCTGGCAAGTTTCAGTTTCTTCAGAAACTCCCGATGTGGATTTTTGCCCCATGCTCTTATGACATTGACGAAGGCCAACAAATCATAAGTCACATGTCAAGTTCTACCCGTCATTGTCCAGGTTAATTTGAACCCACCCGTACAAGCCCTTGACGAAGGCCAACAAGGCTATACGACTGTCCCAAACCAACGCATCTATCTATGCAGCAGAAAGGTAACAAGCAGCTACCATACACTATGCCTTGACGAAGACCAACAAACATAGCATGAATACTACGTGCTACCCGTCTGAAACGACGGAGGGCTACGAATGGTTTCTGGCGAAAACCTTTAACGTAACGAACTTGATATCGTTGAAGGAACCGGATAGCTTTTAAAAATATAGTGGCGAAAACCATTGCTAAAGAGGTCACTCCCGGTAAAGGGATCTCGGCTCTTTCCCCGTAGAATGAGGTGCTGTTGGAGATAGTGCCCTCAGAGTCAATTATTGGATCACAGGCACGTGATTGCAATGATTGAGGGAGGACCTGTCCCAGTAGGACAGTCATACTCGAGATGATAGTATGCTATCTGGTTTATCTTTATCATCGTGTACTGCTTTAGGTGACCTGACATGTCGCTATTACACGTTGATAGAGCCCCTAGGATTCTTGCTTGACTGCCAGCAGTATGAGGGCAATCATATACGTGAGAGCTGGCGGTCTATAAGCACATCCTTAAAAGGTCCCTAGTCGTGGGAGTTTCGAGACAGGGCATCGATACTCCAGAGTAGACTAGTGTATACAGTCGAGACCCCGACGAGGGGCGGTGGCCGGTCTCACAAGCCACTGGTGTCAGTTGGTTCACCTAAGATGTATACAGGTGCTCATTGGGTTATGAGTACACCGGACAGGACTCGCCGGTAACATGCTAGTTGGTCTTATACCTGACGTCAGATAGCAGTTCCCTGGTGACATGTGTACAGGTTAGTTCATCGACCTGGGGATCGTCATTTGTCTCGTGTGAGTTCCCACTGTACTTTGATTACTACCCTACCACGCTCAAAGAAGACGTACAAACAGGTTTTAGTTGGGTACAGTCCCGAGCCACATGGAGGCAGTGAGCGAATCTTCAGGGGTTCGTCTCTCCCGGTATTGGGGGTGAGGTCGCGCTGTGTCTAGGAGAGCCATTACACAAAGCCCTCGGCCGAGGCAGGAGATTTACTGGTAGGTATTCCAGTAGTATCTCAGGGTGTTCTGGGCTACACTCCGACACGACTTGTACCGCTTTTGGGGGTCTGACTTTTACCAACCCCCTAGGCCCGCCATGCGATGCGCATAGACGAACGGACCAGACTGTACGGATATTGTCACTGACAGGCTCAGTAGGGTGTCAGGATGAGTTCGCTCATCGACGTCCCTTTTGGTCAATAGCTGGTAGCCCGTTACGTATTGGCTTATACCTCTGACGTGCTAGTGGTTAAATCCACAACCAAGGTGTTGACGAGTCTTTAGTGTCCCCCACATTCAGTTACTCAAGTTTCGGGCGAAACGCTGTAGAGGCCGTATGGAGATATGGTAGGGTCCGATCAGATACGTGCGGTATTGCACGGATCAGGATCGGACAGTTAGTACTAGAGGCCGTATGGATTTATGGCAGGGTTCGATCAGATACGTGCGGTATTGCACGAATCAGGATCGAACGGATATTACTGGCCGGCTTTGGTTTAAGCCGGATCCTAGTATAGTACAGTGTAGATTTTGTCTCATTGCATTTGTATCCGGTCGGAATACAGATGCGGGTGTGCATACACAGTATCGGGGTTTTCCTGTAATTTATTACGGGACCAGTTTTCTGGAGTTGCCAGTTTGCTTTCCGTTTCGGCCATTTTCATTTGTATCTTTCAATGGCCGAAGATTGGTGGAGGAGGGCTTATTTGCATTTGTGCAAATAAGTATTTGTGGAGGGTGTTCTTTACATTTTGTTGCTTCATGATGAGTAGCCTTCATTTGACTTCATAACCTCATCATGGCTTGACTTTTTGCTTCATGATAGTTTTCATGATGGCTTGACCTTTGTTGGGTGATGATGGTAGTATGAGTGTTGGAGTTTCTTTGTGATCATTACTTATTATGATGGCCTTTTCTCTCTCTCCCTTGCATTATTATTGGTCTCCCTCTTTTTGTTACCCCATTCTCTCATTCCAAAAGGTTTGGTCGGCCATGCATGATATGGGGTCTGTCTAAATTTAGTAGTGGGGTTTTTACACTCATTTGGCTTGGCAAAAATCCCATAGTTCCACCTCCAAAGTATAGTTCATTCTCCTCCACAAAATGGAAACCTCCATGAACCCCAAATGAGACACAAGTTCCACACTACATTCTACAGCAATCCTTGGGCACGTCGACTCGCCAGCTTCGTGCCCGAGTTGCTTCGGTATAGAGGTGGGAGCCCGTAAAAGAAGCCGGCGACGTGGTGCTTTTCCGGCGAGGAGGTGGAGACCGGACATTCCGCGGGAGATTGGGACGACGGCGAGAAGACCGAAGGACACGGATCGCTCGGTATATCTCTCTTCCCCATCTTGTAGTAAGCTAGGACTAGTTAATGGCCCGATCCGGGTTTTAGTGCGCGGTGGTGCCGGTTCAAGAAAATTAAAGTTAACCATCGCTTCCGCATTTGGCCTCGGGATGGAGGCCGGCGCGCCGCCGTGCACTTACAGGTGCAGAATATTCCAACTGAATACCACGGTACAAAGCAAAAGTAATCGGCTATAGTGAAGTTATTGCCCTGACGCAAACTTTTTATCCAAGGGGTCACTCCCGGTGAAGGGATCTCGGCCCTTGCCTCGTCGACTGAGGAGCAGGATATTCCAACTGAATACCACGATGCAAAACAAAAGAGAACGTCCTTGCAATAACAGCTTTTTGAAAAGTGTTCCAACAACATCAGATTAGGTTTGTTTAACTTGCATTGATCCGAATCAATGCAGTCCCATCAATTGATCACACCGCAAAGAACGAAATATATTGATGTACGTATATGCTATCCGCATTCGCCACTGGGTCCCGTCATTACCCGTTTGGTTAGCTAACTAACGACAGAGCGGGGACTGGACTAGCGCGGATGCAAAACATATACAACATCTACTAATATATATATCAATATATAATATTTCGCTCAAGGCGTGATAAAATGCAACATCACAGAAATGTACAGCATCACAGAACAATACAGATATCTGTGATCCCCGGGTTTCACAGAGCCACTACTGAAACCCGACGTTCCCCTGGTCGTGTGGATAGCCTGTGCAATGAAATCCTAGACCCCTACGGGCGCGGCAAGTTACCCGCCAAAACCTGAAGCGAGGCAGCCCCCTTCAGCAACGTGAATGGACTACCCAGTACTTCACGGAATCCGGTAACTTGGGCACCCCTCCTAGGTCAACCTGTACCCTCTACGACTGCGGCGAATAACCCGCCAATTCTAGAGTGAAGCCCCCTCCGTCTCAATGCCATGAGATGTGGGCCCGTTGCCCTCTAGAACCCGGCTATCCGTGCACCCCTCCGCCGGGTAATCCAAGTAGAGAAGTAAAAATATACATACAACGGGTACATCGACCGCAACCTGGTCGTGCCCCAAAATAATAATACAATCAAGCAGAGACGGCAGTCCACATGTCGGACGCTCGCCCCGCAATATCAAATGTACATAATACAACAAAACTGTACTACCACTACAACCAGGTTATCCCCACGACCGATCCGCAACATCACAGCAAAATCACAGAACATCAACGTGAATGACACGTTCGCAAATCCGTCTAACCGGGCTATAGCAGTTAGACAGGATTTACCGATCAAGTGACATTCACGGTCGCAGATATAATGTAAATACTGTGAACTAATGTGTTTAAAATATCCGATCGATCAAATTTTACCAAGTGGGCCCCAAGCACTACTGTAGCACTCAAAGAAATTCTGGGCCCAAACAAAGTATACCAAAACCCCCATTTTCAGTCCAGAGACCCTCTGTAAAAAACTTATCCACTGAACTGCAAATACTGCGGCGGAACCGCGGCCCAAGCATGGGTTTGGCCGCGGTTCCGCGGTCGTATAGAGCGATCACGTGATCAAATTTCTACAGAATTCTTATAATTCCCTGCACATCATTCTGCAATGTACTGAAAAAAATTTTGAGCCAGAAAAAAATCGACAGAAACTGATGCTAGGAAAAATACGGGTTTTGGAATTTTTGTTCGATCGGAAATGTAAACACATTAGACCAAGCTAGACTATGTTAATGGCGAGGCTCTGATACCACTGTAAGTGCACGGCGGCGCCCCGGCCGTCAATCCGACGCCAGAATGCGGAAGCGGTGATTTACTTTAATTTTTCAAACCGGCACCACCGCGCACTAAAACCCGGATCGTGCCATTAACTAGTCCTAGCTAACTACAAGAGGGGAAGAGAGATATACCGAGTGATCCGTGTCCTCCGGTCTTCTCGTCGTCATCCCGATCTCCCGCGGAATCTCCGGTCTCCACCTCATCGCCGGAAGGGAACTACGTCGCCTGCTTCTTTTACGGGCTCCCACCTCTATACCGAGGCAACTCGGGCACGAAGCTGGCGAGTCGACGTGCCCAAGATTTGCTGTAGAATATAGTGTAGAACTTGTCTCATTTTGGGGTAGTGGATGTTGCCTTTGGTGGAGGAAATGAACTTAGACTTTTTGGAGATGAAACTTTGGGATTTTTGTGAAGCCAAAAGACTAAAAATCCCACACCACAAAAATGGGCAGCCCCTCTCATGTTTGGCCGGCCATGCAAGGTTAAGGGAGAGTGAGAATGAGAGAGAGGTGTATGGATGATGGAACCACAATAATAATGCAAGAGAGAAAAGGTCATGATAAGAAACAATGATCACAAACACAAACCCACACTCCACCAACCTCATCATCTCAACACCAAGTCAAGCCATCATGAAAGAAGAAGTCAAATGGTCAAGGGATGGTGCAACCATCATGATCCAACAATATTCAAAGAACCCCTTCCAAATTGCTTATTTGCACAAATGCAAATAAGCCCTCCTCCACCAATCTTCGGCCAATGAAAGATACAAAGAAATATGGCCGAAACGGAAAGCAAACTGGCAACTCCAGAAAATTGGTCCCGTAATAAATTACTGGAAAACCCCGATACTGTGTATACACACCCGCATCTGTATTCCGACCGAATACAAATGCAATGAGACAAAATATACACTGTACTATACTAGGATCCGGCTTAAACCAAAGCCTGCTAGTATTGTCCGTCCGATCCTGATCCGTGAAATACCGCACGTATCTGATCGAACCCTCCCATATATCCATACGGCCTCTAGTACTAACCGTCCAATCCTGATCCGTTCAATACCGCACGTATCTGATCGAACCCTGCCATATCTCCATACGGCCTCTACAGCGTTTCGCCCGAAAACTTGAGTAACTGAATGTGGGGGACTCTAAAGACTCGTCAATACTATGGCTGTAGATTTAACCACTAGCACGTCAGAGGTATTAGCCATACGTGACGGGCTACCAGCTATTGACCAAAAGGGACGTCGATGAGTGAACTCATCCTGACACCCTACTGAGCCTGTCAGTGACAATATCAGTACAGTCCGGTCCGTTCGTCTATGAGCATCGCATGGCGGGCCTAGGGGGTTGGTAAAAGTCAGACCCCCAAAAGCGGTACAAGTCGTGTCAGAGATCAGCCCAGAACACCCTGAGATACTACTGGAATACCTACCAGTAAATCTCCTGCCTTGGCCAAGGACTTTTCATGTTCTGGCTCTCCTAGACACAGCGCGACCTCACCCCCAATACCGGGAGAGATGAACCCCCGAAGATCCGCTCACTGCCTCCATGTGGCTCGGGACTGTACCCAACTAAAACCAGTTTGCACGTCTCCTTTGAGCGTGGTAGGGTAGTAATCAAAGTACAGTGGGAACTCACACGAGACAAATGACGATCCCCAGGTCGATGAACTTGTTGGATATAGTGCCCTCAAAGTCAATTATTGGATCGCAGGTACGTGATTGCAATGATTGAGGAAGACCTATACCGGTAGGACAGTCTTACTCGAGATGATAGTATGCTATCTGGTTTGCCTTTATCAGTCGTGTATTGGTTCAGGTGACTGATCACGATTACACTTTGATAGAGCCCTTCGGATCTTGCTTGACTACCAACAGTATGAGGGCGATCATATATGTGAGAGTTGGGTGGTCTATAAGCATATCCTTAATAGTGGTCCCTAGTCGTGGGAGTTTCGAGACAGGGCATCGATACTCCGGAGTAGACTAGTGTATACAGTCGAGACCCCGACGAGGGGCGGTGGCCGGTCTCACAAGCCACTGGTGTCAGTTGGATCACCTAAGATGTATACAGGTGCTCATTGGTTTATGAGTACACTGGACATGACTCGCCGGGAATCTGCTAGTTGGTATTATACATATCGTCAGATAGCAGTTCCCTGGTGACATGTGTACAGGTTAGTTCATCGACCTGAGGTCGTCATTTGTCTCGTGTGAGTTCCCACTGTGCTTTGATTTCTACCCTACCACGGCTCAAAGGAGTCGTGCAAATAGGTAGTTTTTGGGTACAGTCCCGAGCCACATGGAGGCACGTGAGCGGATCGGCAGGGGATTCATCTCTCCCGGTATTGGGGGTGGAGGTCGCGCTGTGTCTAGGAAAGCCATTACACCAAGTCCTTGGCCAAGGCAGGTGAGATTTACTGGTAGGTACTCCAGTAGTATCTCAGGGTGTTCAGGGCTTGTCTCCGACATGACTTATACAGCTATTGGGGGTCTGACGTTACTAGCCCCCTAGGCCGGATATGCGATACTCATAGACGAACGGACCGGACTGTATATACATTGTCACTGTTAGGCTCAGTAGGGTTTCTGGATGAGTTCGCTCATCAGCCTCCCTTGAGGTCAGTCCATGGGCAGCCGTTACGCATAGCTAGTGCCGCTGACGGCTTGTGGTTAAACCCACTGCCAGGGTACTGACGAGTCATTAGAGTCCCCCACAGATAGTTTCCCAAGTTCGGGAGAAACGTTGTAGAGGCCGTATGGTTTTATGGCAGGGTTCGGAAATTGCACGTGCGTTTACGCACGTGTCATATTTCGGGCAGATAATACTGGTGGGCTTTGGTTTAAGCCGGATCCATGTATTATATAGAGTAGATATAAAATTTTTGTCTCATTTGCATTTGTATTCGGTCGTAATACAAATGCGGGTATATTTATATAGTTACGGGGTTATCCTGAAATTCGTTTCGGGATCACTTTTGGAAGTTGCCAGTTTCCAGTTTTCTATCAGCCGTATTTAACATTTGGTTAAATACGGATTTATCTTTTCTTGAGATGAGTGTGGAAGCTTCTAGAAGGTTCTAGAAGTGGTGAGGTGTTTAGTGAGTCATGGTTGCATTTAATGATTCCTTTAATGCTTGATGACTAGGTTAATGATTCATCATTTCATTAAGTGTGTTCACACTTTGTGTTCACACTAGAGATATTTTCTTATTGTCACCCTCCCCCCTCTCCTACACTCACCCTCCCACCTCTATATATGTGGTCGGCCCTCCTCCTCTCTCATTCACTCTCACTTGTAAGAAAAACAAATGGTTGTTGGTTAAAAGATTATGATAGTTTTCGGTGTATGGAATTTCACAGCTCATTTCATTCCATCACCCGATTCCCACGGCAACTTCATTAACCGTTCGTCCATGTCTTTGGACGAAGCGAGACAAAGTATTCCACTCATTCTCTACATCAATCTTGGTCGTCTCTTTTAGCAAACTTGACGACCGAGTTGCCTCGAGTCAGAGGCGGGAGCCCGTTTAAAGATCCGATGACGTGGTGCCACCTGGACGAGGAGATCGGAGATCGACGAGATCGGAGCAGCCACAACAGAGCGTGGGATGATGGTTAAAAAACGAAGGACTCGGATCGTTCGGTATAACCTTTCTTCCCTCTTTGTAGATTGTTAGTTTAGCGTTAATGGCAGATCCGGGATATAGTATGCGATAGCGCCAGTTATAAAAGTTTTTGTTCCGCATTTTGGCGTCTGAAAGACAGCCGGGGCGCTACCGTAGACTTACATGGTATCAGAGCCACGCCATTAAGCTTTACTAACTTGTGCTAACGCATTTAAAAGATCGATTGAACGGATTTTTCGAAAATCGCAATTTCTAGTATTAAAGTTTCTGTTAATTTTCAAACTGGTCCAAATGTCATTTTGACCATACCAGAAAATCAAGCAGGGTTTTTGAGGAATACTGTAGAAATTCGACGATGTGATTCCACTGTTCCGCCGCGGATCCGCGGCCCAAGCTAGGGTTTGGCCGCGGATCCGCCGCAGGAAAGTGAGATCACTCACTCAATTTTCTACAGTGGATTCTATGTTGGAATTTGTGGTTTCTGGAACTGTTTATTTGGGCCCAGTGCTTTTTACTGTGCAACAGATTTGCGTGGGGCCCACTTCGGGAAATTTAGTCGATCGAAATTTAAATGTGTTAGTTTACAGTGCTTACATTATATCTCCGACCGTGAATGTCATTTGATCGGTAAACCGCGTCTGATTGCTATAGTTCTTTTAGACGGGTTTGCGAACGTGACATTCGCGTTGATGTTCTGTGTTGTGCTGTGAAGTTGCGGATTTGTCGTGGTGGATAACAGTGTGCAATGGTAGTGCAGTTTGAGTTTATTTGTACATTTGATATTGCGGGGCGAGCGTCCAACATGTGGACTGCCGTCACTGCCTGTTGTATAATATTCTTTTGGGGCACGACCAGGTTGCGGTCGATGTACCTGTTGTACTATTTTTCCATTTCTGTACTAGGTTTTACCCCGCGACGGAGTGCACGGATAGCCGGGTTCTGGGGGGCAACGGGTCCGCATCTCATGGCTTTGAGAGGCAGAGGGGCCCCACTCTAGATTTGGCAGACTATTCGCCGCACTCGTAGGGGGTACAGGTTGACCCAAGGAAGGGTGCTCAAGCTACCGGATTCCGTGAAGTGCTGGGTGGTCCATTCACTATGTTGTAGGGGGCTGCCTCGCTTCAGGTTTTGGCGGGTAACTTGCCGCACCCGTAGGGGTCTGGGTTTCATTACACAGGCTATCCACACGACAGGGGAACGTCGGGTTTCAGCAGCGGCTCTGTGAAACTCGGGGATCCCAAATTATCTGTATTGTTCTGTGATGCTTATTACTTTTCTGTAATGTTGCATATTATCACGCCTGGAGCGATTATTGTATATTGGTTTATATACTATTAGATGTTGTATATGTTTTACACCCGCGCTAGTCCAGTCCCCGCTCTGTCGTTAGTTAAGTAACCTAACGGGTGATGACGGGACCCAGTGACGAATGCGGATGGCATATACGTACATTTTATTTTCGTTCTTTTCTGGTGTGATTATTTGATGGGACTGCGTTGATTCTGATCAATGCAAAGGAAAACAAACCTGTTTGGATGTTGTTGGAACAATTTAAAAAGTGTTATTACAAAGATGTTTCCTTTTGTTTTGCATAGTGGTATTCGGTTGAAATATCCTGCACCTCATTCGACGGGGCAAGGGCCGATATCCCTTCACCGGGACTGACCCCTTGGGCAGAAGTTTGCGTCAGGGTAATAACTTCACTATAGTCGATTACATGTTGCTTTGCATCACGGTATTCAGTGGAATATCCTGCACCTCATTCCACGAGGAAAGAGCCAAGATCCCTTCACCGGGAGTGACCTCTTTAGCAAAGGTTTTCGCCACTATATTTATAAAAAGCTATCAGGTTCCTTCAACGAGATCAAGTTCATTACGTTAAAGGTTTTTCGCCAAAAACCAGCCGTAGCCCTCCGTCATTTCTTATGGATGGTCGGTAATATTCAAGCTATGTTTGTTGGCTTTCGTCAAGGCATAGTGTTTGGTAGTTGCTGGGGTATTCATTTGTTGCATAGATAGATGAGTTGGTTTGGGACAGTCGTATTACCTTGTTGGCTTTCGTCAAGGGTATGTACGGGTGGGTTCGAATTAATAAGATAATGACGGGCAGAACTTGACATGTGACTTATGATTTGTTGGCTTTCGTCAAGGTCATAAGAACATGGGGTAAATATCACATCGGGAGTTTCTAAAGAAACTGAAACTTGCCAGGCATGCGCATACCTTCTGGAGTGTGATAACGCGAGTGGATTCCGTCACGTTATCATGCGATGAGAGTTGGATCCCGATTCCCACTGATGAGTTGGTTTACTCTTCGGGTGATCCCGATTGATTCTTCTTTCAGGTTTGGAGAAGAATTTGACAGTACAGTGGGAGATTTCCGAATTAGATAAAGTGATAACCATTCTGATCTAGGTTAGAGTGCACGCAGAGTGTTTTTTTTCTCTCTCTCTTTGGCAGCGACCTTTGACCGACCCTAAACTATGACTCAGGGACCAAGTTGACCGAACCTTCTTAAAATACTGGCTTTTGGATTGTCTGAGTTGCATAAGTCATTGTCACTCCTTCTTCTACCCTTTGTATTTCTCAGAACACCCGTATTACTACGGACATCCACTTCCATTGGATAGATCCATCGTATGGTTATATACGAACTCGAAGGGACTCCTTCGAGGATGGATCAAGGTTCAGGAGAAATAGAATTGGTTTATTCAGTTGTCTTTTATTATCACCTTCTCTCAGGTTGCGAGGGCTCCTTGGTTTAGGAGAGTACACCTATTACATTTATTGGATAGTCTTATTCCAAACCATAGGCAGGTGCCGAAAGGTAGGGAATGAAGAAAACCAATTAGCCTAAGTAGGGTGTACAGAAGGTAATATGTAAAGACAAAATAAAGGGATTAGAAAGAGGGCAAAGTAAGTTGCGACTGTTATCATTCACGACCAAACCGCGTACTTCATCGCCACTCCTATTTCACCTTTAAAAGAATAAGGTATTATTCAGTTGTCTTTTATCATCACCTTCTCTCAGTTGCGAGTACTCCTTGGTTTAGGAGGGTACACCTATTATGCTTACTGGATAGTCTTCTTCCAAACCATAGGCTGGTGCCGAACGGTAGGGAAGGAAGAAAACCATTTAGCCTAACGATGGTGTACAGAAGGTAACGACTAAAGACAAATAAAGGGATTTGGAGAGATGGCAAAGAAATATACGGTTAAAGTCATGAATTGGATTATGGAAGAGGCATTACTATGAATACCAGGATACCCCTACGAAACATTTTCATGTTTCGGTGCATTGTTAATGGAAAACTGTTTTCCCGATTAGATACTTACTCCAGGGTGTGTATTCACCAGGTTTCATTCTCATATCTGTATGATTTTACAGATAATGAGTGGGAGGAAGTTATTGGGAATTAGGTGATCATCCTCATTATATCGGAATTCGTTGTAATTGGTGATATTTGAGGAAATCGCCAGGGTACAGTTTTCAACCTACGACGCACAGGTTTTGAGTTATTCAACTCAGCGGACTTATACAGAGTATTGTATGTTGTCCAGTGTCCATTAGGACAAAGGGGTAGGTCCTCGTACTTTTTTCTGTTTACTTATGACTTCTCTGGTATTTAGACAAGTGTTTCATAGAAATACAAGGTCTAAGTTTTGAGAAGTTGTGGGTATAAGAATAAAGTAGAGAACCAGATGTCGCAAGTATCGGGATTCTTCAAAGAGATCGAAGATGTAGATACTTGTGATTGGTATTCAGATGATAGTAAAAGTTTTGAGAAACTTGTTTCTCTTTCAGGTTACTCATAATTGGATGGATTCCTAAGTTGAATAATGCTGAATAGCCTTTCTCCATTAAAGTTGATATGCACTGGAGACAGCTGCATGATTTGAATCTGGTTCCAATTAAATAAGTGCCAAAGTTTCTATATTGGATATAGAATGGTTCGTATCTTAACGAAGTTAAGGTACGGGGAGTTGTCCGGCTTATGTTTAAAACCAGACTCTGGATAACTCAGGGCACGTTTCTGTAATGGCAGTTTGTGGGTTGGCCCAGGTTATGACAAGGGTTGACTTTCTACTATCTGGAAGATCAATAGTGATATTGTTCTTGACTCGCCACAGTTTTAGTAAAATGAATTTTTTCAGAAAACAGTAGTGGAAGTATGGTAGAACTGCAAGTGATTCCAGAACCGCAAACGATTACGGAAAATTTAATAGGACCAATAGATTCAATCAGGTTTGACATTCCATTAGCCACTCCGCAGATTTGGTGGGTAACCTCAGACACCCGAGAGGTACTTCGGTTGCCTCAAGGACGGTGACAGGGAGGTTCTTATCTACCCAGACTTGACACTACTGTTGTTCCAGGCTATGAGACCCGGTAGGAGGGTTGTTGTGGTCAGTGGGAGCAGCGGAAGCAAAGTGGGCAAGTAGCTTATGTCTATTTATAGACTAGAGCAGTTATAGCAGAGATTGATCATCTAATTTTGATGTGACAGTCATGGGTTTGACTTCATCAGAATAGGCGATGGATCTGTTAAGAAGGTAGTAGGGTGTGATGTCCTGGTATTTGGATGACATACACAGAGTAGGAAGTAAAATTCCTATACTACGATAGGTTGTACTGTGGTCGTCACACAGTTGTTTCTCCAGACAGGATATGGATATAATATTTGACATTCTGGTTTCTAGATCTATGGTTTTAGATCTAGATTTGGGTAGTTTCCCAATGTGGGTACTTTGACAGTATTCTAATGGTTTTTAGAATAGATGACTCCTGGCATGGTGGTGTACCTGCAGGTGATGGAGTCACCCTCTCTAAAGGTGTCTTACAGACTAAAGGAGAGAGGGATGTGCATGATTGGCAGATCACTTGCTTAGGCAGTTGAGTCAATCATGAGATGTCAAGTACCACACCAAATGTTGTTTTTGCACTAGATGCAATAAGTTTGTATTAATCCAATCCTGGAGAAACATAAGGAAGCAGTTTTAGAACATAAGTGAATGTTCTACGGATTTGATGACGACAGCCTCCTTCGAGAGACGGTTATCATTCCAGGCTTCAAAGGTGACATGGATGACAGAGTGATTGTCAGAGTTATAGTTTTCCCTCTGATGAAGAGGGACAGTATTTTGGACAGGTGGTCCAAGAGGATACTGTGGGAGGCATGGTGCCGGATACTGATTAGGTTCAGTTTTCGATACAGTCTAAGAAGTTTGGATTTGGAGTTCATTTATGAAATAAGGTCCCATCAGATATCCAGACATATTCTAAGCCAAGTATTACTCAATTCGGGAGATGGCTTTCTCCGCGAACTTGAGATAAAGAGAGACATAGAAAGAAACATCCTGGCGGATCCACTCACTGAGGCTATTTCTCGAACACAATAGTTTTACAAACGGGCTTTGTGAAACTGATTAGTAGAGGAGTTGGGTTTTGGTTTCACGCGGGCTGTGAGTACGCAACATCGCAATAATTAGCCTTAAGTGCAAGTGGGAGATTGTTGGATATAGTGCCCTCAAAGTCAATTATTGGATCGCAGGTACGTGATTGCAATGATTGAGGAGGACCTATACCGGTAGGACATTCTTTCTCGAGATGATAGTATGATATCTGGTTTGCTTTTATCAGTCGTGTATAGGTTCAGGTGACTGATCACGATTACACTTTGATAGAGCCCTTAGGATTTTGCGTGACTACCAACAGTATGAGGGAGATCATATATGTGAGAGTTGGGTGGTCTATAAGCATATCCTTAATAGTGGTCCCTAGTCGTGGGAGTTTCGAGACAGGGCATCGATACTCCGGAGTAGACTGGTGTATACAGTCGAGACCCCAACGAGGGCGGTGGCCGGTCTCACAAGCCACTGGTGTCAGTTGGATCACCTAAGATGTATACAGGTGCTCATTGGGTTATGAGTACACCGGACAGGACTCGCCGGGAATCTGCTAGTTGGTATTATACATATCGTCAGATAGCAGTTCCCTGGTGACATGTGTACAGGTTAGTTCATCGACCTGAGGTTGTCATTTGTCTCGTGTGAGTTCCCACTGTGCTTTGATTTCTACCCTACCACGGCTCAAAAGAGTCGTGCAAACAGGTATTTTTTGGGTACAGTCCCGAGCCACATGGAGGCACGTGAGCGGATCGACAGGGGATTCGTCTCTCCCGGTATTGGGGGTGGAGGTCGCGCTGTGTCTAGGAAAGCCATTACACCAAGTCCTTGGCCAAGGCAGGTGAGATTTACTGGTAGGTACTCCAGTAGTATCTCAGGGTGTTCAGGGCTTGTCTCCGACACGACTTATACAGCTATTGGGGGTCTGACGTTACTAGCCCCCTAGGCCGGATATGCGATACTCATAGATGAACGGACCGGACTGTATATACATTGTCACTGTTAGGCTCAGTAGGGTTTCTGGATGAGTTCGCTCATCAGCCTCCCTTGAGGTCAGTCCATGGGCAGCCGTTACGCATAATTAGTGCCGCTGACGGCTTGTGGTTAAACCCACTGCCAGGGTACTGACGAGTCATTAGAGTCCCCCACAGATAGTTTCCCAAGTTCGGGCGAAACGTTGTAGAGGCCGTATGGTTTTATGGCAGGGTTCGGAAATTGCACGTGCGTTTACGCACGTGTCATATTTCGGGTAGATAATACTGGTGGGCTTTGGTTTAAGCCGGATCCATGTATTATATAGAGTAGATATAAAATCTTTGTCTCAGTTGCATTTGTATTCGGTCGTAATACAAATGCGGGTATATTTATACTGTTATGGGGTTATCATGAAATTCGTTTCGGGATCACTTTTGGAAGTTGCCAGTTTCCAGTTTTCTATCAGCCGTATTTAACATTTGGTTAAATACGGATTTATCTTTTCTTGAGATGAGTGTGGAAGCTTCTAAAAGGTTCTAGAAGTGGTGAGGTGTTTAGTGAGTCATGGTTGCATTTAATGATTCCATTAATGCTTGATGACTAGGTTAATGATTCATCATTTCATTAAGTGTGTTCACACTTTGTGTTCACACTAGAGATATTTTCTTATTGTCACCCCCCCTCTCCTACACTCACCCTCCCACCTCTATATATGTGGCCGGCCCTCCTCTTCTCTCATTCACTCTCACTTGTAAGAAAAAGAAATGGTTGTTGGTTAAAAGATTATGATAGTTTTCGGTGTATGGAATTTCACAGCTCATTTCATTCCATCACCCGATTCCCACGGCAACTTCATTAACCATTCGTCCATGGCTTTAGACGAAGCGAGACAAAGTATTCCACTCTTCTCTACATCAATCTTGGTCGTCTCTTTTAGCAAACTTGACGACCGAGTTACCTCGAGTCAGAGGCGGGAGCCCGTTTAAAGATCCGATGACGTGGTGCCACCTGGACGAGGAGATCGGAGATCGAAGAGATCGGAGCAGCCACAACGGAGCGTGGGATGATGGTTAAAGAACGAAGGAATCGGATCGTTCGGTATAACCTTTCTTCCCTCTTTGTAGATTGTTAGTTTAGCGTTAATGGCAGATCTGGGATATAGTATGCGATAGCGCCAGTTATAAAAGTTTTTGTTCCGCATTTTGGCGTCTGAAAGACAGCCGGGACGCTACCATAGACTTACAGAACTAACCTGTACACATGTCACCAGGGAACTGCTATCTGACATCAGGTATAAGACCAACTAGCATGTTCCCGGCGAGTCCTGTCCGGTGTACTCATAACCCAATGAGCACCTGTATACATCTTAGGTGAACCAACTGACACCAGTGGCTTGTGAGACCGGCCACCGCCCCTCGTCGGGGTCTCGACTGTATACACTAGTCTACTCTGGAGTATCGATGCCCTGTCTCGAAACTCCCACGACTAGGGACCTTTTAAGGATGTGCTTATAGACTACCAGCTCCCACGTATATGATCTCCCTCATACTGCTGGCAGTCAAGCAAGAATCCTAGGGGCTCTACCAACGTGCAATAGGGACCTGTCAGGTCACCTAAAGCAGTACACGATGATAAAGATAAACCAGATAGCATACTATCATCTTGAGTAAGACTGTCCTCCCGGGATAGGTCCTCCCTCAATCATTGCAAACACGTGCCTGTGATCCAATAATTGACTCTGAGGGCACTATCTCCAACAGATGGCCAGCTCGAAACTAGTTGGGTCATCATCTCATGATGCAATCCTCGCTCCCACTGTCATAGAGAAACCAAAGTATCTCTCAGGTGGGTGAGGAACCCTACTAGATCGGCGGAGAGGCTGAGGTTTGTTGGAATCTACTGAATCCTTTTGTTTCAACCAAATCATCTACTGTAATTTGTATAGCTGGAAGCTTTTCTAGTTCTACCTCATAACCAATAATTTCTTCACAAGAAATTCCCTTTCACAAAGGTGGTATGCTGAGAAACAAAACATTTTTGTTCCTCGGTTAGGTAGAAGATATTCCCTTGCATATGCTTGGGATATCCAACAAACTTCCACATATCTGACTTTGCCTCGAGCTTGTCCGGATTTTGCTTTTTAGACATAAGCCGGACAATCTCAAATCTTAACAAGCTTAAGATATGGGCTCTTCCCTTTCCATATCTCATATGAAATGGTAGACAACTGATTTGATCGGAACCCTATTCAATAGGTATACAACTTCATAAGTGCATAACTCCCTAAAAGGAAATAGGAAACTCAGTAGTACTCATCATAGAGCACACCATATGACATAGGGTGTTATTGCTCCGCCCCGATATACCATCGTGCTATGGTGTATACGGAGGAGTAATGCTGAGAGAGAATCTCATTCTCCTTTAGAATAATCCAGGAATTCCGTGCTCAAGTATTCTCCTCCTTGATCACATCAAAGGACATAATACTTTTACCCGTATTTTGGTTCTCTACTTCTAACTTATATTCTATGAATATCTCAAAAGGTTCGGACTTGTGTTTCAACAGGAACATATGTCTGAATCTTGAGATTATCAGAGAATGTAATGAAGTACAAAGAACCGGTCTTGGCATGCGTAGACAGGGGACCTTCATACATCAACATGTATCAATCCCAAGAGTTCACTAACTCTTTCTCTGTTTCCAATAAACAGAGCTATGGTCATCTTATCTCTGTGACATGACTGGCAAGTTTCAAAAGATGTAAATTCAAACTAATTTAAATATGCATATATATGTAAGTTCAGCTAGTCGGGTCGCATTGATATGACCTTGTCTACAATGCCTCAAGAAGGATTCGTTCATTTCTGAACTCTTCCTCTTGTGTGTATTCTATATACTAAGAACTGTAGTTTGATTTAGAACGTTAATGCTTTTAGATAACGTGCCTGAACCGATCAAATCTTGATATAGGAAATGTTCAAAACATTATCCAACAATACAAAATTATATCCTTCTTTACTAATAAAGAGACTGATATGATTTTGTATATCAGGTTCGGTATCTAATGACATTTGTTCAGAATCAATGTATTCAGGTAATACAGGGTGACAGTAACCAACAGACTTGGCTGCAACACTTGCACCGTTTTCTGCCTCATGAAACTTATCACCCGTTCTCAGTTCTCTACCTTTCTGCAGCCCTATGTAACAAATTACATATGCGGGATCCTGATCTGGTATCACATACCCAGGATGTAAAGGATACTAAGAAACAGTTCTCTGTAATGAACACACCCGAAGATGATGCATCAACATGCACTCTCTTCGTTTGGGCGGTACGGGAATTCTGGTAATCCCCAATTCCTGCTCTATCTTATAACATTTATAAGTTGGAGCGGGACCAACGTTCCCCAGCTCAGTACAACAAGCAGGTTGGGTCAATATATCCGTTTTATTATCTTGATTAAGGCGTGATATGGTCGCTACCTGGAGAGAGAGAGAAGAAAACACTCTGCGTGCAGTCTTGCAAGATCAGATTGGTTATTATTTTATCTAATCAGGATGGCTCCCACTGTTTTTATCAAATCTTTCTTCAAACTCTAAAAGGAAAGACTAGCCGGGATTAATTACACGCAACAAGTTCGCCAATCTTTCAGCCAGGCCAGTGTCGGTACTTTGAGGGAGGTCCCTCGTGCTTTCGCACGAATCTAATTAATGTAAACCTTATTTTCCCAGAGGCGTAACCCCGTAGACACCTTTCTAGACACCTACTTGATCGGCTAATTGTAATGTGTAAAACTCTTCCAGGAGTAACAATTAATCGCAGTGGGTATCGGGATCCAACTATCTCATAGAAGGTATGCAATCTCATTGCAAATTTCAACACTTGAAATTCCCGATAATGCTTTTGCCCCAAGCGATCTATGACCTTGACTGAGTCAACAAACCATAGACCGCAAGTAAAGTTCAACCCGTCATTTCCCGATTGAATTAAACCCACCTGCACAACCCTTGACTGAGTCAACAAGGCCGCACGACTACCCTAATCCAATCGCATCATATGCTTTGCAGATAAGCATTAATTAGCTACCGCACACTACGCCTTGACTGAGTCAACAAACGCAACACGAATACTAACTATTACTTATCTGAAATGACGGAGGGCTACGACAGGTTTTTAAGAAAACCCTTTGCGTAATGAACTTTATATCGTTGTAGAATCAAATGATTTTAAAATGGAGTGTTTTTTAGGCTTTTCTAGTTTTGCTAAAGGGGTCACTACCGGTGAAGGGATCGTCGGCCCTTTCCTCGTCGAATGAGGTGCAGGATATATCATATATACCGCTGTGCAAAGCAAAAACTATAGAAGCAATCAAAAGACAAGCCGAGGGTTGTAGCATCTGCCAGTTATTGCTAAAGGAGTCACTCTCGGTGAAGGGATCTCTGTCATTTCCTTATCGAATAAGGTGCAGGATGTTCTACAAGGAACACCGTGATGCAAAGCAAGAACTGTAGCTACCTGTTTTTGAAAATTCGATTCCACAACATCTTAGGTTTCTTTTCTTTCATTAATCATATTAATGAAGTCCCATCATTTAAGTTACCTAAACATCACAGATAAATACGACGTACACTTATGCCATCCGCATTCGCCTCGATGTCCCCTCGTGCACCGTTAGGTTAGGTAACTAACGGCAGAGCGGGGTAGGGCTAGCGCGGGTGTAAAACATAAGTAATATCTATATAATATATCATAAATACTATATACAGTATCTATCACAGAACATCAAATGATCACATCACAGATATCGCAGCAGAAGAATCATATGAAATATTGGATATACTAGGACGTCCGTGTTTTCAATACGAGCCAGTATAAAACACGGATTCCACAGTCGTGATGAATCGCCAAACCCACAGCCATAGACCCCTACGAGAGCGGCAAGCAACCCTACCAATTCTAGAGTTGGGAGACCCGGACTCGACTCCTCGAGTTGGTCTCCCACTGTACTCCAGAACCCGGTTACTTGTGCCCTCCTCATTGGGTCTATCGTAGTGCGGAAAAGTAAAAATATACAATGGGTGACATCTTCCACTACCTGGAAGTGCCCCAATAAAAAAATATTACATACAAGTTATTTTTACATGAATGAAAATAAAAACTCTCATCTCACATAAAACCCCCGGCTATTCAAACGCGACGATCCAATATAACATATCCAGCAACACATAACATCATATGTCATCAACGTAAGTAAATGTGCACATCCCAATTGTCGTTGACATATAGCAACGAAACCGGCGATATCACATATTACACTTACGGTCGCAGAAAAGAAAGTGTAAAACTACAACAGTTGGAATCCGCAAACTCATTAGACATCACATGCCTAATCAAATGAATTCCTTAGACATCACATGCCTAACAATTATAAACCCCGCATTTTAGTCTCTATATCGAAAACACTTTTCAATATCTAGTCGGGCAATTCAACAAGATTCCCGATAAACTGATCGAATGCTCGTCGCAAACTTTAGTAGACGGCCGCACCCCCGATACCATCGACGAAGTGCACCAAGGCGGAACACCGTTGCCGCGAGCACCCGAACGGATGCTTTTGGGGACGGGGTTCTCCTACAGTCACTTGGTCGGGGCTATGGGGCATGGCTGTCTATTAAGTTTACCCGGCGAGTATCCGCGTACGCTACGTGATTGCGACGGACTTTTGATCGCATCAAAATTCCGTGGCAACCGATCAATTGAGACTAAAGTGCTATGTTTATAACATCCAAATCAGTTATCTCATAACTACTTGTGGATTCCAAATATTGTATCACATTCCAGATAAATAGAAAATATTAAACTTTCCGATCGAACATTCAAACACCCAAGTTTTCCCGAAACAACTCAACTCTTGAAATAAGTTCAAAAACATCCAGTTCATGCCTCAGTACCAACGGTCCAGCCATAGAAGGGTCAAGTCAACGCCTCACATGTGGCACGCCGTACTGCCCCAAACCCTAAGGTTCAAAGGGCAGTTCAAGACGGTCACATAATCGAGTTAAGGTTTGTTGTCTTCTAGAGGGTCCATCGCGTTACTTGCACTACTTAGAACGTTATTAAACTACGGAAAAATCTAACACTTGGAAATTTCCCGGCAGGGGAAAAATTGGGTATTTATATCCGGTCAAACTTTTTAACATATTCTAAAAGTATCCGGAAATCACATAGACGGAGTTAAACTTTCCGATCGAAACATCGAGTCCCCAATACAACCCAGAAAACTCAACTGTAGAGTATAAATTAAAATTACCCAAAAGACAGAGGAATTAAATATGGAAATTACTGTGCAAACAAAGGAGGATAAAGCCACTGTATTGCCGTGGAACCGCCGCCCAAGCTAGGGTACGGCCGCGGTTCCGCAGCGGTTTAATGGAATTGGGCCCACGAATTTCACAGTAATTCCTACAAAACCCTGCTGAATTTTCTGGCTATTTTTAATTTGGAAAAATCCATATTTTCAGAAAATGTACAGAGAGTGGTCTTGGTTAGGGTTTCGTGACTCGGTCGGATTTCTAACATCGTCTACTCTTCGCCTAAGGCTCTAGCTAGGCTCTGATACCACTGTAGGGTTCCTAGGCACACTCAAAAGGTTCCACAAGGCATCAACCATGCCAAATTAAAATTTTTCGATGCCGAGAAACCCTAATGAAGATCGTTAACTAGAGAATAGGCGAAAAGAAAAGCGAGCAAACAACTTTGCTACTAAGTGAAAGGGATTACAACCTTTGTAGATCCGGTCCTCCACTTCTTTAGCTCTGTGTTGACGTTCCTCCACTGCGATCATCGGGTCCCGGATTCTAGCGATGGTTTCGTCGAAGAAATGATTGGGCTAGGTCATTGACTTCGAGGCCGAAGATGATCTACGTCGGGGAGACTCAAACTCAAGCTATTCCTTCACTCGGTCGAAAACTTTGTGAAGAGAACACCCTATACTACATGGCAAGTGGTAGAGGATGAATAAATAGGAAGTGGGTTCACTTTAGAATTGGATTTCTCACTCTTTTTACCATGGCACCATTGGAGCTCTCAAGCTTTTGTGAGCTTGATGAAGATGAAGAAGAAGAAGAAAGAATCATATGAATTATTATCCAAAATGAAACTTATCCAAATGAATAATGGCACCATGGTTGAGTTAAGCCCTCATGCTTAACTCATGTAAAGATTTAACCAAACCATTAGGTTAAAGATTAGGTTAACTAATATCTTTAAACATATGACAAAAGAGTTGACTTTGTCAATGTTTATCAAGCTTCATGAAGCTTGATAACTTTGACCAAAGTCACACTCTTTTGTTATATGCTTAAGAAAATAGTAAACCCTAATCTAACCTTGATTTGGTTCAAGTCTCATACACATAACTTGTTTGTATCATCAAGCATGATACAAACATGTACACTTGCATATATCACATATAAACAATGTGCACATTCAAGTGAGAAAATCAATCTTAAATGAACCAATACTAGTTAATGTAAAGTAATATATCAAATATATAATTATACATTAAATCATTAAATCAACACTTGATTTAATGATCCAGTCATATCGCATATAACCGACTAATATCAATAGTAACAACTTATCGAATCAACACTTGATCCGATAACCCGGCTATATCGCATACAACCGATCAATGTCACAAATCGCGAGAATAGAATACAGTATCACATACTGGTATTATTCTCGGTCCCGCACATATCTCATATGCGCTCCTATTTCGTTTCGCTTGAGCCAGGAAACCCCTGTGTAGGACTCTAAAGACTCGTCAATACACCGGCAGTAGGTGATGATCATATCAAACACCCACAAGCCGCAAGCGGTCTGCTAAACATAACGGCCATCCGGGTATTTAGCGATCAGAAGATCAATGAGCAAGCCCGCTCACACTCCTGTGAATCCAACAAGTAACACTACCGTACAGTCCGGTCTGTTCGTCTGATATGTCGCATATCTCGTCTAGGGGTGGTAAACGTCAGACCCTAATAACTCGATAAGTCGTGTCGATATGAGGCTCATAACGGGTCGAGAAACTACTGGTAACACTTACCAGTAAATCCCTAAAGCAGCCTTGGCCAAGGACTTCCTGTTATAGCCAATCGAGCACTGCGCAACATCAACTCCCTATACCGGGAGAGACGAAACCCCTCCTATCGCTCATTGCCTCCATGTGATTCGGGACTGTACCCAAAAGCCACCTTTTTGCACGCCCTCTTGGACGTGGTATGATGGAAATCAAAGCACAGTGGGAATCACACAAGACTCTATGACGATCTCGGGTCTACAGACTAACCTGTACCAGTGTCACCAGAGAACTGCCATCTGACGTAAGGTATAATACCATCTGGGAGTTCTCGGCGAGTCCGTCTAGTGTACCCAGTCTCCACTGAGCACTCGTATATCATCTCTGATGTCAAACACCAATGGATATGGGATCATCCATCACCCATCTGTATGGGTCGAGAAGGTACACGCTAGTCTACTCTGGTATATCGATGCCCCGTCTCGATACACCCACGACTAGGGACTTTGAAGAATGTACTTATGGACTACCATGTCCCCACTACTATGATCCGCATCATAGTCCAGGTAGTCAAGTATACATCCTAAGAGCTTTACCAACATGTAACAGAGAGACAATCAGTGTACACGTTAAGGTAAAGAGTAACCAGATAGCATACTATCATATCGAGCAAGAAAGTCATCCCTATATATGTCCAAGCATCCACTACAATATACATCCTATGTATAGTAATGGCCTCTAGGGCATACATATAACTAACATTCCTATGGTTTATTCTAGGTCTAAATTATAAGGTCCAGGTACTGTTTGATAAATCTATTTACCATTTAATCTAAAGCAGATTCAAACAGAGGCTAAGCTTGTAAAATACGATATTACGATATTCGATTTCTAATGTAAAACAGTTTCAGAACTAAAATCACACAGGGTTCAAGGATTATACCTACAGTAAGATCATTGGAAAGACTTCCTCTAAGATGCACAAGCTCAACGTCCTAGCTAGAGGGTGATGGTGAAGCCTTAGCACTTATTCTTCTTCTCTTCTCTCTTTTCTTATTTTCTTTGTGTTTTCTAAAGTTTTTCTTTTCGTTTCCTTCTCTTTAAATTTTCTGATCTTGTGAACTGAACAATGGGGTGAGATAAAGAAAAGAGTGAGGGTTTGTTGTAGAGAAAGGAGGAGGTGGAAAGTGCAAGGTGGTGGTGTAAAGGGAAGGAGGAGGAGGTTTCACACAAGTAGTGAGGTGGGGTTTCATGCAAGTAGGTGGTGTTGCAAGGAAAAAGGTGGGATTTTCATGCAAGAATGAGGTGTACATATGAAGTGTCATCTATGTTATGCTATGCCATGGTTACAACTTAAGCTTAACATGACCTTACCCTTTTTGCATAACAACCCTTAACAAATTCTAATTTGCATAAGGAACTAACCTTATCACATAACCCCCCATATTATATCCTATTACACATGAAGCTAATCTTTTCACTAAAACCCTTATGATTCATTAATATTACAACTAAACTTCAAATTTGATTTGTTTCACATACCACTTATGAAATATCCTATTTTGTTTCAATAACCTTGTAAATTAACATTTTATTATTTAATTAACTAAATTAATTTATTATCTAAATTTTCGAAATGTTACATCTACCTCCTTCAAGATAGATCCAGAAGCAAACTAGGGTTTTGTATTCCACTTTCTAAAGGAACAAAAAGTGTAATTGATCAACTTGATTAATAAAGGTAGTTGTTTTGTTCTTATCGCATTTATTTTCTGTATTTACATTATGGTTTCATTCTCTATCCTTTCTTCTTCTATCTCCATCATGCACGAGTAATTCATCGCTTAATAGGGTTCGTAGGATTAGGGTTGAACAATGGATGAGAAAATATTTTAACTTCGTTTAAGTCTTATGAAGTTTATAAACTTTAGCAAAAGAATCGTTAACATCCTAATCGGGTGCGATATCAATTTATTGATAGTCCTGACCGCGATTTGTGATCAGATTAACAATTGTTTTGTTAAAGACTAGACATGAATATAGATCAATGAAGGGACAAGGGTTAAGAGTGGAGAAACCCTAATTTCTTCCAAGAAACCTAATTCTCATTCATCGCTATCAATCTAGTTTTAAATCTATCAAAAGATAAAATGAGCCATCTTTATTAGTCATCCATGACTACTAAATCCTAACGAACTCTACAACCTTCTTTATATATATTCTACATCCGTGTTTAACATAGATATAGAATCTACAACTATTCTCCTTTCAATCTATCAAAAGATAAAATAAGTCATCTTTATTAGTAATCCATGACTACTAAATCCTAATGAACCCTACAAGCGTTCTTCTTTATATATATATTCTATATCCATGTTTAACATAGATCAAGAATCTACAACTATTCTCCTTTCTTCTTCTAATCAACTCGTCTAAAGCAAGATTAAAAGTTCCACGCATCCCTGAGGACAACCCGTACTCATCTCGGCTAGCTACACGCGACACCGTTATTGATTGCGGTTACTATAGACACTTTCACATAGAATCAATCAAACGGCGCCGTTGCCGGGGATACGTGCGTAATTTTTTTTCTTGCTATTCGTGTTGAATTCTTATTCGATCCATATCATAAAATAAAATAAAACAGTAAATTTTGTATTTAACGATTAGTGTGCGATTTTTGTGAGGGAATCTGGAGTCACTTGAACGAGAAAATCGAGGTTCAGAGACCTTCAGAGAGGACCAGAGGAGCAAAAGGGGCAAACGAATAAAAAATATTTATAAGAGCCCTAATTACCGCGGCGGAATCGTGGCCATAGTATGATATTGGCGGCGGAACCGCGGCGGAGTTGGTGAGTTAGAGCGCCAAATTCTTCTGGTAATCTTCCCTGATTTTTCTCTCTCCTTTGAAATCCAATAATATATTTTTCTGCAGGATTCTTTACAAAATATCGCCGCTCAAAAATCTTTTTATGTGTTTTGTAATTTGTTTGTTTTTGTATATTTTTAATACGGACTTTAAGGGGCAAGACCAAAATTCAAATTAAGTGGGAATTTCATCACCCTTCCTAAGCCCCACAAATCACAAAACGAGCATCTGTATAACCCTATATTAATTAAAAAAATATCTAGACCAAGATTCTAAGGACCGTCGTGCTCAATTAGGACAGAGCAAGGTCATGGATAATCTATCACTTATCCGCATTTCTTTTGTGGTGTCTAGGGAAGTGTGTCTAGGCAAGTGGTTACTTAAATAGGCCCGCTATTTTCGGTGATTCGTATAGCGGATACCTCCCACTTACCTGGCTACAAGAGTGATAAAGAGGTGGTAGAGGATTGATCCTGCGACTTGTCATTTGGAAGTCTAGGAGCGGTCTAGTGACTTGACCTAGGTGACCTTAGTTCTAGGGTTGTTTGTGAATTTTTTGTGTGATTTGTCTCACGTCTGACACTTTTCAAAACAAACCATTTTTAAATCATTCTTACACGCTGCCACATGTGCTAAACCCGCTTAGTGCATGCTTGGCAGGACACGGGATTCTAGTGCCCGTCTTATCCGCGTTTCTGCTATCGACTCCAAAATCGGTACTTCTTCATCTCCTTTTTCCCCTCCACCCACCATATCAACCGAGATGGATGGTTCTCAATCATATTATAACAGACCCCTGCCACCACCCGTAGGTGCGCAGAATCCACCGCGCATCTCTCTCCAAGAGAGATGTTATCTTATACGCGGTCCCCTTCCTACTTGTCTATCTATTCCACTAGCCAATGGCGATAATTTTGAAATTAAACCCCACTTCATCAACCTGTTGACTAAATTTCACGGGCTTGAGTCAGAAGACGCATACGTTTTTATCACCAAATTCGAAAACGTATGCGCAATGATGGGCACATCACAACTTTCTGTGGATGCTATGCGCTTACGTCTTCTCCCTTTTACTTTGTGCGATCTAGTAGAAAAATGGATTTATAACGCTGTCGCACACTATATTGCCAATTGGGATGAATTCATTATAGCATTCCTTAAGAAATTTTATCCTAATCATAAGACCTCCCGTGTTCGAAGAGAAATTAACCAGTTTACCCAGCTTCCCAACGAACCTTTTTGGAAATGTTTTGAACGGTTTAAAGATCTTCTAGTCCAGTTCCCTCATCATGGAATTAATAGATGGGACCTTTGTCGAATTATATATGAGGGTGTTACTCTAGCGACAAAGCAGATGTTTGAAACCATTTGTCAATGTCATTTCATGTCTAAAGATGAAGGGGAAGCTTGGCAATTCCTGAAAGATCTCGTTATACAAACTTTACAGTGGGAAAGCGTTAGACCAGTATCGTTTAGGGGAGGTATCCATCAGCTCGACGTTTCTACCGCAGTGAAAGCCGAAATGGTCATGATGCAAAAGAAACTCGACGCTATGGAAAACAAATTCTCATCAACCTTCCTAAACCAGGTTACGCTCCCTAAAACCGTTTGTGGTTGCTGTTCTGACCCATAACATCTAACGGAAGAATGTCCTTTGAGTGCACCGTTTCAAGGTCAAGAACAAATTAATGCTACTTTTCAGTAATGACCTAGAAACGACCTTATTCTTCCATATATAATCAGGGATGGAGGAATCACCCTAATTTTTCTTGGAACCAAAACCAAACTCAAAATCAAAACCAGATCCCAAGCAATTATCAAAAACTTCCTCCACAGCAACAACAACCACCACAGAGTCAGCACCCCTTTCAATCGCAAACTTTTCAAAATGCATCCAACAATTCTGCACTGATTAATGATTCTTTCCAAACGGCTGGTACCGAAAAACTCTCCGCACTCGAACGAAGCGTGTATATGTTTATTAAACATTCCATGCAAACGACGGATGATTTAAAGTCTTCTATCCAAACGTTAACGCGGAACACATCTTCCCACGGTGAAAGTATAAAATCGATAGAAGCACAACTTGCACAGTTAAATGCCGAGATGAGTGCGAGAGAAAAAGGGAAACTTCCATCCCAACCTATACTAAATCCTGGCCACTCACAAAGTTATAATGTGAGTGATGTTACCACGTTGAGATCGGGAAGAGTGCTGAACAACCAAGTCGGTGAACATGTTGATGATGATGAGGAATCAATTGATACCCCGGCTTCTACTTCTAACCCTATTTCATCTAATCCACATTCTTCCGAGCCTATTCTCCGTTTTCCACAATGCTCGAACCCACAGCCCACTTCCTCGAGTCAACCTAAAACGATCCCAACTCCAATTCTGGGATCGATTCCATCCACACAAACTTCTCCAATGTTGGACCCAACCCTCATTGATAAAGCTCCTTATCTATACAGGTTAAGAGGCAACATACTAAGTCCATAAATGGAGAAGATTGTGGAAAGTTTTAAGAAAGTTAACATAAATATTCCTCTCCTAGATGTTATTCAACAAGTTCCGTCTTATGCGAAAATCCTAAAGGACTTGTGCACTAGGAAGAAAAAAATTCAAGTGCCTAAAAAAGTTTTCTTAGCGAGTAATGTGAGCACTGCGTTTACCCAACAAATACCCCAGAAACGAAAGGACCCCGGGAGTCCAACAATATCTATTTCTATTAGGGGTAAAAATATCAATCATGCTCTACTCGATTTAGGCGCTAGAGTTAACTTGCTTCCATATGCTGTCTATGAGCAATTAGAGATCAGAGAGTTAAAACCGGCGCACTGCACTCTTCAGATGGCAGATCGATCTATAACCTAACGTAGGGGTGAGCTAGAGGTTGTGTTAATCAAAGTCGGGGAATTTATATTCCCTGCGGACTTTATCGTTATAGATACAAAGCTTGCAGCAAACCCCCGAAACCAAATCCCGGTGATTCTAGGTCGACCTTTTCTTGCGACTTCCAACGCAATAATCAATTGTCGAAACGGCTCTATGACCCTATCCTTAGGGAAGATGTCAATTGAGCTTAACATTTACAAGTTGGGAAGTGAACCCTCCGAACCCTATGCTCAAGTATGTTCTGTCGAAAGGATAGATTCCGACAGCAGCGAATTTGAACGGCTTCACGATTCTGATCTTGACTCCGCTAGTACGTTGTTGTTTGACCCTGCTATTTGTTATACACATATAAACCCTTCTATCGAGCTGTCCGGGTCAACATCTAACGCTAAATATGAACCTTTTATGGAGTCCGAGTATCATCCCGTTCTTTCTGATGAAATTATTATTCGGGATATCAATAAAAGCTTTGAAGAAATCTTCGCTGATGAAATCGCATTCTTAGAAAACATGGGAGTTGTGATGAATCAACCCCAACACAAAGAAGTTGAACCACCACCCCTTCTTCTTATCAATAACGAGAATGCGAGTAATCCACTATCATTGTTTCTTCTCTATAAACCGAGACGTAAACCCGTTCTATTCAACCTCTTATCCTCTCCCCACTTCTTCACGTCGATAGGTGACATGATCTTCTACCAACCAGTGCGTTACATAGATAAAATATTTGAATGGTTGGTGTTGACTTTTGGTCTTTATAAAGCTTTATATTGACTAATAACTTTAACTCCCCCTCATAATTTTAAATGCTTAATACGATTTTACTCAAGTTTAGGAGGGGAGAAAAACATATTTTGGCTCTTGAAAGAAAATAAATTTTTACATAATTATGAGCCAAAAATAAGTTTGGGGGAGAATTTCACTATCATTTATTCATGTCCTCGTTACTAACTTTTCCTTCCAAGTCTACAGTTTTTTTAAGCTTAACAGTTGACATCAGTGAGGACACTGCTGCAAACAGGTTTGGGAGAGGTTTGTACTTATTTACGCATTATTTTGCATTATACTATATATAAAAACAAAAAATATTTGATAATAAAAGTTTGAAAGTGAAAAATTACATATGAAAGATAGGAATAGTTTGAGAAAAGCAAGAAAGTTAGATGTTTTCTTAAACGAAACTAGTAATAAGTAGTTATGAGCCGTTGTCCCAAGAGTTAGTAAGATGAATGAAATTACTAATCTGAGGATAAAAATAAGTCTGAAAAATAATCCCTATTCTTGAGTCCAAACTTTTGAATGTTGATACCCTTACTATACGCACTTGCACACATCTTGAAACTTGGGATAGTAGAGGATACCTTGAAATGCTCTTGTCTAAAAGTCATAGTGTGAAGAAAAATAAAATAAAAGAAAAAAAAGTATAATTGGTGATGGAAAAAAAAGAACACTGGTTTTGTAATTGCTTAAGACAGCATAAAAAAATATAGTGAGGGTGCTTTATCACCTAGTGCCTTAGACCAACTGGTTTGGGAGCCACTGCAATGCCTTAGGTGTTGCAAGACGAGGATAATTATGCATAAATGAGCAAGCACATTTAGTAATCGGTTGGTTAGTGTCTCAAGAAGTATTAACGGTCGCATGAAGAATGTGTGAGCAATTTCATCGAAATTATTCACCGACTAAAAAGTACTAAGGAAGATGGACAAGAGTATGATAGCTTGAATTGAATTCTCTAAGTGTAGGGATGTCTTTTAAACACACGTAAGGGTATATGATCGATATTTGGATGAATGATAGGGAGGAAGGCTAAAGGCGATGTTTTATTGAGGGATGATGTGATTTCTAACATTTTTTCATGTCCATTAAGATAGGGCTCATGGCAACCGAAGAACTAGTGTAGTTGGAAACTCTTATTTTCAAGTTCTTTCTTTTATAGTTCTTATCTTTGTACATAATTTTCATCTTATTTCTTATATTATAGGATTTTTTGGGTGTAATCCACTGAAAACCCTCATGAGACAACACTCCTCTTACTAGGGACACCTAAAGGTTTAACGACTTGTTGCATGTGCTCAGTGCAATTGTGTTGCCTACGAAAGTGTGCTACTTAGGTTTTTCTTTTTTTTTTTCTTTTTCTCCCTCTCTTTAATAACTAGTTTGCTCGGGATGATCAAAGTTAAGTTTGGGGGTATTTGTTCAGTCGAAAATATCGCACATTTGATATAACATTTTTCTTACTTTTCTTAAATATTTAAAGGTATTTATTATAAATATGAAACATATGAGGGTTTATCTGTAAAATATCTATCGTCATATGTTTATATTTTATAATTAACATTATGAAGGAAAATATATGCATATAATATTTATATAATATTTTAGTAATTTAAATATGCATATCATATCAAATATCCCTAATCAATATTCTTAAAATATAATATCATATAAAATGGTTAGGATAATATCTCAAAAACACCAAATATTACTAACACTTTGATTTGAGATATTGTGCAGATATTAGCTTCGATCTGGAATCAAGGAGATCCGGGTTAAATCAAAATGTCGGAATCGAATCTGCCAAAATATTGAAGTAAATCACGAGATCTAGCAATGGCAGAGAACCAGAGCATTATTTTGAGAATCTAGACATTTAGGGGATCTCCAAATATCAACACAAAATATCAGAAAAAATCCCAAATCCTAACTCCACCAAACCGCAGCGGAAGAGCGGCCAAATAGGGGTAAACGCGGCGGATCCACGACGCTTTGGTGGCCGTACGATGTGAGATTTCAGGATCATGATCTTAACATCATATCTTAACCTATGGAATCTAGGGTTTCTGGTTTTGGGGCTATATAAAGGGCCGAGAGCCTCACTTGGAAAATCATCAAACCGAAAAGATTATGAAGTCCAAGTCGACTCGCGCATCCAGGTTGATCAATCAGCTGTTCATCTACCTCCTTCAAGATAGATCGAGAAGCAAACTGGGGTTTTGTATTCCACTTTCTAAAGGAACAAAAAGTGTAATTGATCAAGTTGATTAATAAAGGTAGTTGTTTTATTCTTATCGCATTTACTTTCTGTATTTACATTATGATTTCATTCTCTATCCTTTCTTCTTCTATCTCCATCATGCGCGAGTAATTCACCGCTTGATAGGGTTCGTAGGATTAGTGCAGAACAATGGATGAGAAAATATTTTAACTTCTTTTAAATCTTATGAAGTTTATAAACTTTAGCAAAAGAATCGTTAATATCCTAATCGGGCGCACTATCAATTTATTGATAGTGCTGACCGCGATTTGTGATCAAATTAACAATTGTTTTGTTAAAGGCTAGACATGATTATAGATCAATGAAGGGACAAGGGTTAAGAGTGGGGAAACCCTAGTTTCTTTCAAGAACCCTAATCTTCATTTATCACTATCAATCTAGATTTAAATCTATCAAAAGATAAAAGGAGTCATCTTTATTAGTCATCCATGCCTACTAAATCCTAACGAACCCTACAAGCCTTCTTCTTTATATATATTCTACATCCGTGTTTAACATAGATCTAGAATCTACAACTATTCCCCTTTCTTCTTCTAATCAACTCGTCTAAAATAAGATTAAAAGTTCCACGCATCCCTGAGGATGACCCGTACTCATCTCGGCTAGCTACATGTGATACCATTATTAATTGCGGTTACTATACACACTTTCACATAGAATCAATCAATAGTACTAAGCATTAATGAGTCACCAAGATGTTCTTGTGTTTTCTTAGAGATATTGATCTCTGTTAATGACATTTTTAGTCATTTATGATCATCAAGATCTCGTTTTTGAGGATCTTGGATCATCATCATTTTTTTGAAGAACTAAGTTCTTTATATAGGTTTAAACCCTTTTTTGGAGGAATTAAATCCCCATATGAACCTGTTATTTCTTTTTAACTTAGTTCTTTTCTCCTAAGTTTTGAATCTGCAGAACAGAATCTCTCCGATGAGAATTAAATTCTCAACTTGTGGGGAGATATGCTTCTGCAAATCTTATCTAGAGGAAAAACTAAGTTCTTATATAAAGAGTTAAACTCTTAAATAGGCAATAAAGAGACACTATGATCTCTATGTTTCTTTTTTTTTTACCTAGAGTTTCAATTAGGCAAGTCTTCTTCTTCTTTTGAAAATTAAATTCTCTTTCTTTTTCATGAGCTCACTGTATATATTTTTTTTTTGCAAAAGCTTGTGGGGAGTTCTCTTTTTTTCTTATTCTCTCTTTTCTATTTATAGGATAAGAGAAAAGATCAATTTGTTAGGAAAATCTCTGATTGAGAGATCATGATCAATCCAAAATGATCTCTCGGATCACTTGGTGAATCTTATTCACCATTGGATTTTTAATCCAAAGGCTCTATGTTTAACAGAGAAGTTTTCTTGTTTACTTAATAAGATTAGGAAATATCTTTTCCTAAGATAGAAATTTTATTCTATCAGATAATCGGTGGGTGATTTTATAATCACCGTTGGATCTTTGATCCAAAGGTCCTGTTCAGTCGAAAATATTGTACATTTGATGGAACATTTTTCTTACTTTTTTTAAGTACTTAAGGGTGTTTATTGTAATTATGGAATGTGGGTTTATCTGTAAAATACTCTTTATCATATGTTTATATATTATAATTAACATTATGAAGGAAAATATATGCATATAATATTTATATGATATTTTGATAATTTAAATATGCATATCATATCAAATAATCCTAATCAATATTCTTAAAATATCATATCATACTAATGGTTAGGATACTATCTCAAAATAAATAACAAATATTACTAATACTATGAATTGAGATATTGTGCAGATTTAGCTCAGGTTTGGAGATTGAGATATTTGAGATGTCGGGAATAAAATCTGCCAATAAAGTTGAATAAAATCTTAAACGCAGATACTCAGAGAAAGATATAAAGAATCCAGGTATCACAACAATCTCCATGTGTCAACATGAGGCAGCACCAGAGTTTTGAAGACCCGATCCCACCATACTGCCGCCCAACCGTGGCCAAATCCCCATATATTCGACGGATCCGCAGCCCTCTAATGGCCGTAGGATCTGAGATTTTATGGGTGTGATCGTATCATCAAATAACAATACATGGGATCTAGGGTTTCTGCTTCTAGGGCTATTTAAAGGGCCGAGAGCTTCAGATGAAAATTATCTCGAAATAGATCACTAAAATCATCACCTAATAGATCGCTGACAGGATCAAGAGATCCAAGACAGGTCCACTAATCGACGTGATCAATCAACACATTATCTACTTCCTACGAGACAGAGATCGGGTGCATAAACTAGGGTTCTTGTACTCTAAATTCGACGGATTTGTAAATGATAGTTGATTAATAAAAAGGTAGATCTTTAGTTTAATTCTTTGTATTTTACTTTCCGCACTTAATTTCTGCATTACTTTCTACATTGACATTATGATCTCCTTCTCTATCATTTCTTCTTCTTCTATAACCATGCGTGAGTAATTCTACGCTTGCTAGTGTTCGTAGGCTAGGGTAGATCAATGGATGATAAAATCATTTAACTCCTTTTATTCATTTTAAAGTCTAAAGACTTTAGCAAAATAAATGTTAAGATACTTATCGGGCGCGTTACCAATTTATTGATAGTCTCGACCAAGATTTGAGATTAGATTAACACTTGTTTTGTTAGGGGCTAAACATGAATAGAGGTCAATGCAAGGACAAGGGTTAGGAGTGGAGAAACCCTAGTTTCTTCCAAAAGAACCCTAATCCACATTCATCACTATCGATCTAGTTTTAAACTATTAAAAGATAAAAAGAGCCATTTTTATTAGTCATCCATTACTACTAAGTCATATGAACCCTACAAGCCTCTTCTTCATAAAATCTGCATCCGTATATCGTAGATCTAGAACAAACCATCCATATTTCAATCAACACGTCTAAAGCAAGATAAAGGTTTGATGTTTCCCTGAGGACGACCCGTACTCATCTCGGCTAGCTACGAGTGACACTTTTATTGATTGTGGTTACTACTTTTACTAAACACTTCTTTCCAAAAACAGAATCAATCAAATGGCACCGTTGCCGAGGAAACGACTGTAATTTTTTTTCTTGCTATTCGGGTTGAATTCTTATAAATCCGACAACCATAAAAGAAAACAAAAACCGCATCTTGTGTATTTAACAATTATTGTGCGACTTTTGCGAGAGAATCTGGAGTCATTGGAACGAGGAATTAGAGATTCAAAGATTTTCATCGAAGTCCAGAGGAGCAATGGGGTGCACTGGAGAAAAATAAGCAAAAGACCACACCAAACTGCGGCGGAACCGCGGCAGAAATAAGCAATTGGCAGTGGTTGGGTGGTGGCTTTGGGGATTTGTGCCCCCAAAATCTTCAGGTGTCTTTCTCTGATTCTTCTCTCTCCTCTACAATCCAATAATTTGATATTTTCTGCAGGATTCTTTGCAAAAAGCGCCGCTCAAAAATTTTTAGCGTGTTTTGAAATTGGTTTGTTTGTGCATATTTCTTAAAAGGACTTTAAGGGGCAATAACCCAAATTCAGATTAGGTAGGGATTTCATCACCCTTCCTAGGCCCCCAAGATCACAAAACGAGCATATTTTCACCCTACATTAATTAAAAAATATCTAGACCAAACCTCTAAGGACCGTCGCGCTCAATTAGGATAGAGGAGGGTCGTGGGTAATCTATCGCTTATCCGCATCTCTCTTGTGGTGTCTAGGCAAGTGTGACTAAGAAAAGTGGTTACAGAATTAGGCCCGCTATTTTCGGTGATTCATATAGCGGATACCTCCCACTTATCTGGCCAAAAGAGGGATAAAGAGGTGGTAGAGGATTGATCCTGCGACTTGTCCTTTGAAAGTCTAGGAGCGGTCTAGTGCTTGACCTAGGTGGCCTTAGTTCTATAGGGTTGATTGTGCATTTTGTGATTTGTTGAGTCAAGGCTCAAGTCTGACTTTTTCAAAACAAACCTTTTCTAAAAATTGTTCTCACACACGCTGCCACGTGCGCTAAACCCGCTTAGTGCATGATTGGCTGGACACGGGATTCTAGTGCCCGTCTTGTTCGCGTCTTTACAATCAACTCCGAAGTCGGTACTTCTTCATCTTATATTTCCCCTCCACCCACCACATCGACCGAGATGGACGGTTCTCCATCATATTTTAACAACACAACCCTGCCACCACCCGTAGTTGCACAGAATCCACCGCGCATCTCTCTTCACGAAAGATGCTACCCGATACGCGGTACCCTTCCTACTTGTCTATCTATTCTACTAGCCAATGGGGATAATTTCGAAATTAAACCCTACTTCATCAACATGTTGCTCAAATGGCCGATCGATCTATCACGGAATCAATAGATGGGATCTTTGCCGAATTATATATAGGGGTGTTAATCCAGCGACAAAACAGATGCTTGAAAGCATTTGTCAATACCATTTCATATCTAAAGACGATGGTGAAGCTTAGCAATTTCTGGAAGATCCCGCCGAACAAACTTTGCAGTGGGAAAGTGTTAGACCAACATCGTCTTGGGGAGGTATCCATCAACTTGACGTTTCCATCACAGTGAAAGCCGAAATGGCCGCGATGCAAAAGAAACTCGAAGCTATAGAAAACAAATTTTCGTCAGCCTCCCTAAACCAAGCTACCCTTCCCAAAACCAAGTGTGGTTGCTGTTCTGACCCATCATATTTAACGGAAGAATGTCCTTTGAATCCTTCATTTCAAGGTCAAGAAAAAACTAATGCTGCTTTTCAGCAATGACCTAGAAACGATCCGTATTCTTCCACATACAATCAGGGATGGAGGAATCATCCTAATTTTGCTTGGAATCAAAACCAAACTCAAACTCAAAATACGTTCCTAAGCCAAAATAACTATCAAATACCTCCTCCACAGCAACAGCAACCACCACAATAGAGTCAGCACCCCTTTCAACCGCAAACTTTTCAAAATCCGGCCAACAACTCTGCATCTTATAATAATTCTTTCCTAACGGCCGATACCGAAAAATCGTCTGCATTCGAACGAAGCTTGGAAACATTTATTAAACATTCCATGCAAACGACAGCTAATTTAACATCTTCTATCCAAACGTTAGTGCAGCACACCGCTTTCCACGGTGAAAGTATAAAATCGATAGAAGTACAACTTGCACAGTTAAATGTCGCGATAAGTGAGAGGGAGAAAGGGAAACTCCCATCTCAACCTCTATCGAATCCTGTCCACTCACAAAGTAATAATGTGAGTGCCGTAACCATGTTGAGATTGGAAAGAGTGCTGAACAATCAAGTCGGTGAATATGTTGATGATGTTGAATCATATAAAACCCCGGCTTCTTCGTCTAACCCTAATTTTTCTAGCCCACCATCTTCTTCTGAGCTATTCTCTGTTTTCTACTAGGCTCAAACCCTCCTCCCACTCCCTTGAGTCAACCTCAAACGATCCCAACTCTAATTCTGGGATCCATTCCATCCTCACAAACTTCTCCAATGTTGGACCCAACCCTTATTGATAAAGCTCCTTTTCTACACAGGTTAAGGGAAAATAGACCAAGTCCCCAAATGGAGAAGATTGTGAAAATTTTTAAGCAAATTAACATAAATATTCCTCTCCTAGATGCTGTCCAACAAGTTCCATCCTATGCGAAAATCCTTAAGGACTTGTGCACTAGGAAGAGGAAAACTCAAGTGCCGAAAAAGGTGTTCTTAACGAGCAATGTGAGCACGGCTTTTACCCAACAATTACCTAAGAAACGTAAGGACCCCGGTTGTCCTACAATATCTATAACTATTAGGGATAAAAGAATCAATCGTGCTTTACTTGACCTAGGCGCTAGTGTTAACTTGTTCCCGTATTCTGTCTATGAGCAGCTAGGTATTGGAGAGTTGAAACCTACATACTGCACTCTCCAGATGGCCGATCAATCTATCACCCAACCTAGGGGAGCTAGAGGACATGTTAATCAAAGTTGAGTAATTTATATTCCCTGTGGACTTTATTGTTTTAGATACACAGCCTGTGGCGAACCCACAAAACCAAATTCCGGTGATTCTCGGTCGGCCTTTTCTAGCAACTTCCAATGCTGTAATTAATTGTCGTAACGGTTCTGTAAACTTATCCTTCGGGAAGATAACAATTGAGCTTAATATTTACAAGCTAGGAAGTTAACCATCTGAACCTTCTTCTCATCTAATCGATATATATTCTGTCAACGAGATAGCTTCCGACAGCTGCGAAGTTGAAGGACTTTGCGACAATGATCTCGACGACACTGGTGCGTCATTATTTGATCTAGCAAATTACTATACTGGTGAGGACACTTTTGACGAGTCCACCCCCAAGTTCAAATCCTTTGACTCATCGCAAAAGTCAGTTGAGCTTTCTGAGTCAATATCCTACGCTAGTTATGAACCTCTTAGGGAGTCCGAGTATAATTCCACTACCCTACCTTCTATCGTCTCTCCACCGATACTAGATTTCAAGCCGCTACCATCTCATCTTAAATATGCATATTTATGTAAGAATGAGTCTTTACCCGTGATCATATCCGCTTCTCTAGCTTTAGTGCAAGAGAGCACTCTTTTGTCGGTCTTGAGCAACTCGGAAAGCTTTTGGTTGGACAATGGCAGACATCAAAAGAATTAGTTTCTTGATTGTTGAACATCATATACATTTGATGGATGAAGCCAAACCAACCCGAGACCCATAGAGACAGTTGAATCTCGTCATGAAGGAGAATGTAAAGAAAGAAATCGTCAAGTGCCTAGATACTGGTATAATTTACCCTGTATCTGATAGCCAATGGGTAAGTCCTATTCATGTGGTCCCTAAAAAATCTGGCATCACGGTCATAACTAATGAGCTAATGAGTTGATCCAAACACGTACCTAAACTGGGTGGCGGGTATATATTGATTATAGAAAACTCAATGCCGCAACGAGGAAAAATGACTTCCCTCTACCTTTCATTGACCAGATGTTAGAACGATTAGCAGGGCATGAATACTACTGTTTCTTGGACGGATACTCCGGCTATAACCAGATCCCCATCGCTGAAAAGGATCAAGATAAGACAATATTTGCTTGTCCTTTTGGTACTTTTGCTTATAGACGCATGCCCTTTGGGTTATTCAATGCTCCCGCTACATTTCAGCGGTGTATGATAGGGATATTCTCGGACATGGTCGAGAATTTTCTGGAGATATTTATGGACGATTTCTCCATATTTGGGGACTCCTTTGAGGAATGCCTTCGTCATTTTGACGCTGTTCTTACCCGCTGTAAGGATAAGAATTTAACTTTGAAATGGGAAAATGTCATTTCATGGTTCAAGAAAGTATTGTCCTTGGGCATATCATTTCACAAAAAGGCATGGAGGTAGACAAAGCTAAAATAGATGTCATCCATAACTTTCCTCCTCCCAAATGCGTCAAAGATGTACGATCCTTCCTTGGTCATGCGGGATTTTATAGGAGATTCGTTAAGGACTTTAGCAAAATTGCTAGACCCTTAACTCTTCTCTTGGCTAAGGATACAACATTTCACTTCGATTCGGATTGTTAGGCTGCTTTTGAATAACTTAAAAGCTCCCTCACTACAGCCCACGTTCTGTTATCTCCGGACTGGAATAACCCGTTGGAGCTTATGTGATGCATCCGATTTTGCTATTGGTGCAGTCTTAGGAAAACACATTGATAAGATGCCACATGTAATTTACTATGAAAGTAGGACCTTAAATGATGCCCAAATGAATTAAACAACTACCGAGAAAGAACTCTTGGCAGTTGTATTTGCATTAGAAAAATTCAGTCCCTATTTGATTGGCTCTCCAGTTGTAGTTTACACTGATCACTCCGCCATAATACATCTTTTATCGAAGAAGGATGCTAAAGCCAGGCTAATACATTAGATCCTGTTATTACAAGAATTTGATCTTGTCATACGAGACAAGAGTGGATGTGAAAACGTAGTAGCTGACCATCTTTCACGCCTTTCTTCTTCGCCAACATTGACCGTGCCAATAAAAGAGTCCTTTCCTGACGGACAACTCTTGACCATATCCTTTGAACCTTGGTTCATGGATATTGTGAATTATTTAGCTACAGGACTTATACCCAGCGAATGGTCGAAACAAGACAATCACCGATTTCTATCCCAAGTAAAACACTTTTACTGGGATGAACCTTATTTGTTTAAGTATTGTCCCGATCAAATCATTCGACGATGTGTCCCAAATGATGAATTCAAGAGTGTTTTGTCTTTCTGCCATGATTAGGCATGTGGCGATCACTTTTGTCCACGTAAAACGGCGGAGAAAGTTTTGCAATGTGGCTTTTATTGGCCAACATTATTTAAAGATTCATATGATCATTGCAAAACTTATTCACGGTGTCAACACACGGGTCGGATTTCATGAAGAAATGAGATGCCGCTCCAAGTTATCTTGGTTGTGGAGTTATTTGACGTTTGGGGAATTGATTTTATGGGCCATTTTCCTAACTCTTTTGGGAATTTATACATCTTACTTGCGGTTGATTATGTCTCTAAATGGGTGAAAACAGTACCGTGTCGCACTAATGACAACAAGGTTATTATTAAGTTTCTTAAAGAAAATATCTTTTCGCGATCCGGACACCCTCGTGCTATAATTAGCGACAACGGGACACATTTCTGTAATCGGTCTTTTGAGGCTTTGATGCGGAAATATTCAATCAACCACAAACTTTCTATGTCCTATCATTCCCATCCGAGCGGGCAAGTTGAGATCTCCAATAGACAGATCAAACAAATTTTGAAGAAAACGGTTTCTAAGAAACGTAAAGATTGGTCCACCAAATTGACGGATGCTCTTTAGGTATTTCGTACCACTTATAAGACCGATCTTGGTATGTCTCCATACCGACTAGTGTTTGGGAAGGCTTGCCACCTTCCTGTCAAGATCGAACATAAAGCAATGTGGGCTATTAAAGAGCTTAACTTTTATTTTGATCAAGTCTGCAGCTATCGGAAGCTGGAATTAAATGAGCTTAGCGAACTTCGTGATGAAGCCTATGATAATGTGGTTATAGTAAAGAACCGGACTAAAGTATTCCATGACAAAAATCTTTTTAGAAAAACTTTCACTTTGGGACAGCAAGTCGTTCTTTATGATTCTCGTCTCCACCTTCATCTGGGTAAGTTTAAATCTCGTTGGAAAGGACCTTTTGTGGTGCGGTATGTATACCCGCACGGCGCAGTGGATATAAAAATGCTAATAACGGTTCTATTTTCAAAGTCAATAGGCATAGATTAAAACCGTTCTTTTCCGCTGACCCAATGGAGGAGCTCTTGTTTTTACAGGAGCCGCTTTATCATAACTAACTTTTCACTGCCTCACATCCATGTTTCGGTAACACTATTTCATATAAGAATGGAGGTGAGTGAACTAAGATATAACTGAATATATGTGCATGCCATAGAACAAGTTTGGGGGTGGTATTGAATTATTATTTTACCCCTATTATTCTCCTCCCAAGTCTACAAGTCTATGCGCTCAACGAACAACATCAGTGAGGACACTGCTGAAAACAGGTTTGGGGGGAGGTTTGTATTTACTAAAATATCATTTGACACTAGGCACTATTTAAAAAAAAAATTATAGCTCAAATATTTTTTTTTGATAATAAAAAATTAGAAAGTGAAAAATTACATATGAAAGATAGGAAAGGTTTAAGAAAAGCAAGAAAATTAGATGTTTTATAACGAAGCTGGTAATAGATAGTCATGAGCTGTTGTCCCAAGAGTTAGTAAGATGAAGGGAATCACTAATCTGGGGATAGAATTGGGTCTGAAAAATAGTTCATATTCTTGAGTCTAAACATCTGAATGTTGATACCCTACTATACGCACTTGCACACATCTTGAAACTTGGGATGGTAGAGAATACCTTGAAATGCTCTTGTCTAAAAGCCTTAGTATGAAGATCAATGAAAAAAAATGAAACATAAAAAAATAAAATGGTGAAGAAAAATGAACACTGGTTTTGTAATTGCTTAAGGCGGTATAAAAAATATAGCGAGGGTGCTTTATCACCTAGTGATTTAGGCCAACTGGTTTGGGAGCCACTGCTAAGCCTTAGGTGTTGCAAGATGAGGAAATTGCTAATTACGCCTAAATGAGTGAGCACATTTGGTAATCGGTCGGTTAGTACTTCAACAAGTATTAATGGTCGCATGAAGAATATGTGAGCAATTCCATCTAAAATATTCACCGACTAAAAAGTACTAATGAAGATGGACAAGAGTATGATTCTCTGAATTGAATTCTCTAAGTGTAGGGATGTCTTTTACACACATTTAGGGGTATATGATCGATATTTGAAAGAAAGGTAGGGAGGAAGACTAAAGGAGATATTTTATTGAGGGATGGTATGAATTCTGACGTCTTTTCACGACCATTAAGATAGGGCTCATGGCAACTGAAAAGATAGTGTAGTTTTAAACTCTTATTTTCAAGTTCTTTCTTTTATATAATCCTTATCTTTGTATGTAACTTTCATCTTCTTTCTTTTATTATGGAATTTTGTGGGTGTAATCCGCTGAAAACCCTCAGGAGACAACACTCCTCCTACTAGGGACACCTCTCTCTCTCACGTTCTCTCTCCCCTTAAATCATCTCTCTCTCTCTCCCCCGTTCACTACCTCTCTCTCTCATCTCGATCTCTTTTCCGCTCTTCCCTCTCAAAATTTTACCCTGACCATCGCCTCTGACGACCATCACCGGGCGCCCTCCTCCTTCGCCACGTCACCTCCACCGATCATGACCCCCTCTTCCCGACCTCCGAAGAACCCCAACCACCACTGCCAACCACCTCACCTTCACCTCCTCATCTCACCGCCGGAGCTCCCTTGAACCGCCTTCGTCTTCACCATTGTTGGCACCCCCTTCTTCCTCGCCTCATCTAAACAATACCACCCACTGTACCCACTCCCTCCTCTGCAACCTCCTCCATCATGAGCGCCTCTCATAAGCTCCAGTCGACCCCTACAGCCACCTCCAGCGCCGCCTCTCGCTGCCATCGCCTCGCCGTATCACCTGCGACCCCAACCACGCTCCTTCAACCTCGACCCATACACTATCGAAGCACTCATCGCCACCTTTCTCCTCCAGCACCTCCAAACCCATCATCCTTGACAAGCTCCACGTCGCATACAGCCACTTCCAGCTCCACCCCTCACCGCCGGCCACACCTCCTTCGCTCAAGCCACACCTGAGAACCCCCAACAACGCCCGAGCTTCCTTTGTCCCCAACGAACTCTCCCCACCTCATTTCTCCAAGCTCTGACCATTGATCACCGGCGACCCCGTCCCCGCTGCACCCTCTGCCAGCTCCGGCCAACCCCAACACCTCTGGCAAGCTCGCCTCCCCTTCACCAACCAACAACCACTCGAGACGCAGCTACCACTGTCGAGCCAAGAACCCCTTCCAAGTTCGAGCCAAGGCCAAACTCGCCGTGTTGCCGTGCCCATGCGATCCATCGCCACTATCATCATTGTCGTTTCGTAAAAAGGCAAGTGGAACCCCTCTCCCCTTGCAAATCATGCTACTATAGCTTATAAGACTATATGATATCGTTAGACAATTAGAGATATATACATGTGTGTGCAATCATATGCAGACATATCAATATCTTTATAGTGTTAAGTTTAATTGAACACTTATACCTTGAGCCATCGTGATTGGTTTTATTGGATTGAACCCATCTTGGGGTTTATCGGTCATATGGATGTCCTTTAGGCTTTTATATGGATTAATTGTTTCTGATCGACACTCGTGTACACCGGTTAAGTGCTCGATGCGAAAACCAAATCAAATATGGTGGAACTTATGTCTACTAGGTGACTTTAGTAATAATGAATAACACGAAAAAAAGTTGGGTTGAAAATATGGACTTTAACACCGTAGAATGCCACCCCCACTTAGATTTGTCAAATCTGAAATTTCCTGCACACGTAGCTTGTGAAAATCATAGTAAATTGGATACACGCTGGAATGTTGTGTTCGAGAGCTCATATCAAATCCGACTCAAAAACTTAGAACCACTTGCATTTTATATTTTGATACTGTTATAATACCATGACGAAAACTGGTTGGAAGCATGACTATGGACTACAGTCTAGAGCAGTACCACATATTGACACCTGAATCAATTTGTTTGTTTACCTCTGTATGAAAGTGAAAATATATGTAACCCTAAACCGTTACGAATATAATTCTGTTAGCTAATGATAGGTGATAGTTTCGTTCAATTTTATTGTCGTTTGATATTTTAGTTTCATTTAAACCGTCGATGTGTACTGCAGTTTAGTGCAGAGACAGATTGCATACCCTAACATTAAACAGTGCATATCTCCCAGCATACAATGGATATTATCAATCCGTCTAGTGTGTTGGAAACACAATTAATAGATCTAAATATTACCCAACTTTTGCGTCGCCTAATTATGATCTCAAAATGGTGAAAATGTGTTATGAAATGGACTTTCAGTTCAGAAACTGAATTTCCAGCAGAGAACACTTAAAATGAAATGACCGTAACTCGCAAACCTGAAACCCGATTGACTTGAAACCAATTTTATTGGATTTATGTTTAAGTTTACTTCCTACCATTTTTGTATCATTTTGCTTGATTACGATCGTACGATTTAATATAATTTTATGAATTCTTAAGGCGCGTAGTGACTTATATTGCACATGACCTGTTCAGCGGCATAATTTACATATTTACCCTACCGTGAAACCTTTAGTGATAGAGAGCACTCTTATTGATTCTTAGAGAATATTGCATTGTCAAATGCGAGTGGTATCGGATTATTTATGTCGAGTACGTCAGTGAAAAGTGAACGATTTGTGATAGTGAACAGTGCAGTGAAAAAGTGAATGAAACAGTGTTATTGGTGCATACTCGTCCACAACTAGCCTCATACTTATAGTTATTGAAACTTGGAAAATGGGGGAAATTGAAGTGGAAAGGAACTTATATTTAGCGAGCTTAGCGATTTAGAGGATGGTCATTCGAACAGCGACTCTTATATATATTTTAGGTTTGGACTTAGCAGTCCGGCTGACAGGGTTATGTCCCGGGCAACAGTAGGCCGTAGTCTCGGGTACGCACGAGACCCTCGTTAAACATGATCACTCTTTTCTACAGTTCGATTTCAAATTGACCTAGCGACCAATAGGGACATGGATCATTTACTGCATTGATTGTTGATATACCGATTACCTGCAAACTTTGTTTCCACTGTTATTACTTTTCATTTCATGTTTTATTATATTGCTATTGTGTCACCCTGACGACCTGATTATGAATGCTCAGAGCTTGAAGTGGATACTGCTCAGGAGTCAGATTTACCGTTCAAGCTTGCAGAGATCTAGTCGGTTCTTACTTTCAGCTTTTTACCGTTTTCCCTAAAGGCGGCCTTGTATTCGTACTTGGTTAGTAGTTTTCTTTTCTGTTGAACCATTGTAAATCGTGAACAATGAAAGTTGATGTAATAAATTAGTGATATGTTTCCTTTACTTCTGTGCTATGATTACTTATTACCATATAATACTAGAAGCCGAAGTGTGACTGCGACGGGATTATTCCCTGACCGTAAGAGCATGGCTGGTCTAGTCGCCTCCCGTATTCTGTATTTTGGGAAGCTGGGCGTGACATTGCTGGTGTATGTATATTTTTTTATTGGGACACGTCCGGATTGAAGTCGTTGTTGCCATTGTATATTTTTCATTTAATGTACTAGGATAACCCACGGAGAAGTGCTCAAGTCGCCGGGTTCTAGAGTGCGGTAAGTGGCCATCTCATGAAGTTGAGATCGGGCCGCTCGCTCTAGAATTGGCGGGTTGCTCGCCACACTTGTAGGGGTTTAGGATAGACCCGCGGAAGAGTGCTCAAGTAACCGGATTCTAGAAAGAGTCGGGTGGCCCACTCATGACATTGAGGCCGGGTTGCCCCGTTTCTAGGATTGGCGGGTAGCATGCCGTGCTCGTAGGGGCCTTGGATCGTTGATGTATGGGCTATCCACACGATCAATGAACGTCGTGTTTCATTTGTGGCTTAAATGAAACGTGAGGCTCCTAGTTTATCCTCTATTCCATATTGTGTACTGCATGCCTGTGATGATTTTTACCTTCCTGTGATGATGATATATATAATAAATGCTTTTATATGTTTTGCATCCGCTCTAGCCCTGCGTCCGCCATGCCGTAAGTTAAGTGACCTTACGGTGAAGACCGATGCCCCATGGCGAATGCGGATGGCATATAAAAGCATTGTATTTTGGTTGTTTTTGGTGTGACTAGGAATTTAAATGATGGAACTGCATTAATTTGGATTAATGCAAAGAAATAAACCTAAAATGATGTTGTTGGAACCAAGTTTTTAAAACCACTCAGTTTTATTCAAAACCATTCAGTTTTCTACAAAACCAATTGATTTCAAAATTGAGCCTAAACCACTCATTTTCAAAACTACTATGTTCCTTCAATGATATCAAGTTCATTACGTTAAGGGTTTTTTTCAAAACCAGTCGTAGCCCTCCGTCATTTCCTACGAGTAGATACTTAGTATTCGTGCTACATTTGTTATCTCCGTCAAGGCGTACTGTACGGCAGCTAAGTGGTGCTTTTTTGTAGTATGTGATTGCATTAGTTGGGACAGCCATACGGCCTTGTTGACTATATCAAGGGTTCTGCGGGTGGGTCTAAATTAATCAAGATAATGACTGGTTGAACTTGACTAGTGACTTATGGTTTATTGACTCCGTCAAGGTCATAAGTCGTTAGGGGTAAAGACCATATCAGAAGTTTTAAGTATAGAAACATGCAAGGTGATTGCATACCTTTTATTTGATAGTTGGATCCCGATTCCCACTATGACTAGGAGATACTCTCGGGAGATTTTCACTTCACAACTAGCAACCCTTTAGGTGTTTAGAAAGGTGTTGACGAGTTTATGCATTTGCGAAAATAGGGCTATTTAATTAGGTCCATGCGAATGCATAGGAGGGAGCCTCCTTTGGAGTACCAACACCGGCATGGCTGAACAGTTAGCAAAATTGTAAGGTGTACATAATCCTTGCTAGTTCTTCTTTTAGGGTTTGAATGATAATTCGATAAAACGGTAGGAGCCATCGTGATTAGATAAATTAATAAACCAATATAATCTTGCAAGAGCGCACGCTGGTTGTTTCTTTTATCTCTCTCCGGGTAGCGACCTGTTTCCCCAATCAAAACAAAGCTCTGTTCAAATTTTGAAATTTGAAATGAAGCAGCACTTCATAGCAGCGCCAACGCTGAGAGTCAAAGACTCTGATGCAGCGCTCACGTGCAAAGCACGAGAGCGTTAGCGCTAGCAGCGCCAGCACTGAGAGTCAAAGACTCTGAGGCAGCGCACCACGTGCAAAGCACGTGAGCGTTAGCGCTAAGAGCGCTACACTTTAAGCAGCACACCACGTGCAAAGCACGTGAGCGCTAGTGCTAAGAGCGCTGCACTCCAAGCAGCGCACCATGTGCAAAGCACATAAGCACTAGCGCTAAGAGCGCTGCACTTTAAGCAAGCGCACCACATGCAAAGCACATAAGCGCTAGCGATAGAACAAAATTTTCTCGGCCCTTGGATCAAAGATCCAACAAAGATGATAAATCATCAAGTTACCAGAATAAAATTCTGTTAAGAAAACATTGTTCAGAATCTTTCCAAACAGGAAAGATTATGCTCTGAAAATCATAGCACCGTTGGATCAATGATCCAATGGTGATTAAAAATCACCAAAATACAGAATAAATTCAGTATGGGAAAAGATTTCCCAATCTTGTTAAAAACAAGAAGATTGCCTTCTGTAAAACAGAAGCTGTATGATCAAAGATCCAACGGGGGAAATATCCCCAAATCAATTAGAGAAAAGATCTCCTTAACCGATTGAACAAATCAGCCTTCACTATATAAAGACCCTAAGACTTCAAGTCTCATATAAAGGAACCCCCCCCCCACACACACACACAAACTTTGAGAAATTACAGAGAGAAGATCAAGCTTTGCAAAGAAGAACTTTTCTTCAAGGTAAAAACAGAGAGATAAAAAACATCTCATCATAAAAAGAACTTAGTTCTTATACCAGATCATAGACAAATTGTCTTTCACAAAAGAGAATATAACATCTCATTATAAAAAGGGGGAGAATGATTCAATTCTCTTAGGATCACAGATCCATAAAGGCAAAGCCTTTCATCAAAAACATAAGAGATTGAAATATCTCCTATAAAATAAGAACTTTGTTCTTAGATCTACGAGACAAAGTCTCTTATAAGAGAGAATTTAATTCTCAGAGCGCAGAACCGATCAAAATTGCATAAAAGAAGAGCCTCAGCACTCCAAATCTAGCGCACAGCACTCCAAATCTAGCGCCTCAACGCTCCAAATCTAGCGCACGGCGCTGCAGAGCCTTAGCGCTCCAAATTTACAGAAGCCCTCAGCGCTCAAGTCTGGCGCACAGCGCCAAACGCGCCATGTGCTCCTGACGTGTGCGCTACTTAACAGAAGCGCCCCAGTGCTCCAAAGTCTGGCGCACAGCGCCGGGCACGCCACATGCTCCTCACGTGTGCGCTACTTAACAGAAGCGCCCCAGTGCTCCAAAGTCTAGCGCATAGCGCCAAACGCGTCACGTGCTCCTCACGTGTGCGCTACTTAACAGAAGCGCCCCAGTGCTCCAAAGTCTGGCGCACAGCGCCAAGCACGCCACATGCTCCTCACGTGTGCGCTACCTTAACAGAAGTGCCTCTGCGCTCATTGTCTGGCCCACAGCGCCAAGCGCGCCACGTGCTCCTCACGTGTGCGCTATTTCACAAGAAGCGCACTGCGCTCATTGTCTGGCGCACAGCGCCAAGCGCGCTACGTACTCCTCACATGTGCCCTAAATGAACATAAACTGTTCTACAAATAAAATCCCCAGAGCTATAATGAGTGATCAGCACTCAGTAAAAGACAAAAACAATTGTCAGAACCAATGCTCAGCATTTTAACTGAATGGGCCGAGCCCAAAGTGGTCACAGGACCCTACCTCAGATTAATTGAGCCCATATGCTCATAAATCTTTGATCTTAGTCCCAAATTGGACTACAGATCTCCTAACCAATATTGGTTCAAAGGTACATCTCTTCACTCCTCTGATATTTGTCGTTGTAATCCTTCAACGTCTTCAGAGAGGTGACGGGTCCCGACAACCAGACATTTCACGGACTGTGGGGTCCTTAAACTCATGGACTATGATGTCCTTAAACTTTACAGACTATGATATCTTTAAACTCCATAGACTATGATGTCTTTAAACTGGACCGCAAAATCCCTAAACTAAAACAATAGAGCCCAAATGCTCTATTGTTGGATCTAAACGATCCTGTTAAGTTGATCTTAGTTTAAAATTAGACTAACGTATCCTTAACAAACGTTTAAGTTGATCTTAGTCTCAAATGAGACTAACATATCCTTAAACCCAAAGTAAAACCCAAATCTAAGAAAATACGGATTTGGACTAATCCATGCCCTACGAGCGACAACATAAATTAGTCTCCGTATACAATCCACGGGCAACCAAAAATAAAACAAACACATACAACACGAAGTGACCATCTGGAGAAGGAGAAAGTTGCTACCGCGATGCGGTAGCGTAATTAACTACAGGGGCTTGTGTTAGTTATATGTATGCCCTAGAGGCCATTACTGTACATTGGATGTATATTGTAGTGGATGCTGGGACATATATAGGTAGGACTTTCTTGCTCGACATGATAGTACGCTATCTGGTTGCTCTTTATCTTAACATGTATACTTTCTGTCTCTCTGTTACATGTTGATAAAGCCCTTAGGATGTGTACTCGACTTACAGGAGTATGATGCAGATCATACTAGTGGGGCCTGGGTAGTCAATGAGTACATCCTTCATTGTTCCTAGTCATGGGAATATCGAGACGAGGCATCGATATTCCAGAGTAGACTAGCGTATATCTTCTCGACCCATGTGATGGGCGATGGATGATCCCATATCCATTGGTGTTTGACATCAGAGATGGTATGCGGGTGCTCAGTAGAGACTGGGTACACTGAACGGACTCGCCGAGAACTCCCAGATGGTATTATACCTCACGTCAGATGGCAGTTCTCTGGTGACACTGGTACAGCTTAGTCTGTTGACCCGAGATCGTCATAGAGTCTTGTGTGTCTCCCACTGTGTTTTGATTTCCACCCTACCACGGCTCTACTGAGTCGTGCAAACAGGTGGTTTTTGGGTACAGTCCCGAATCACATGGAGGCAATGAGCGATAGGAGGGGATTCGTCTCTCCCGGTATAGGGAGTTGATGTTGCACTGTGTTCGATTGGCTATAACCGGAAATCCCTGGCCAGGGTTGCTGAGATTTACTGGTAAGTGTTACCAGTAGTTTCTCGAACTATTATAGACCTTATATCGACTTGACTTATCAAGCTACTGGGGTCTGACGTTTACCACCCCTAGGCGAGATATGCGACATATCAGACGAACAGACCGGACTGTACGGTAAGTGTTACTGGTTGGATTCACAGGAGTGTGAGCGGGCTTGCTCGTTGATCTTCTGATCGCTCAATACCCGGGTGGCCGTTACGTTTAGCAGACCGCTTGCGGCTTGTGGGTGTTTGATGTGATCATCACCTGCTGCCGGCGTATTGACGAGTCTTTAGAGTCCTACACAGAGATTTCCTGGCTCAAGCGAAACGAAATAGGAGCGCATATGAGATATGTGCGGGACCGAGAATTATACTAGTATGTGATACTGTATTCTATTCTCGCGATTTGTATCATTGATCGGTTATATGCGATATAGCCGGGTTGCCGAATCAAGTGTTGATTCGATACATTGATACACTTGATATTAGTCGGTTATATGCGATATGACCGGATCGTTAAATCAAGTGCTGATTTAATGATTTAATGTATAATTATATATTTGATATATTACTTTACATTAACTAGTATTGGTTCACTTAAGATGGATTTTCTCACTTGATTGTGCACATTGTATATATGATATATTTTTGTGCACAAGATTGTATCATGTTTGATGATACATGTAAACTTGGGTTAGTGTTTGATTTAAACCTTGGTTAAGTAAATGGTTAGGGTTTTTATTTATTTATTCATTTATTTATTTATTTCTTTTTGGCAACAGAAAAGAAAATGGTGGCTTATTTTGTATTATAGTTGAAGCTTCATGAAGCTTTGAAAAAGTCTACCATTTTTGTTTCATGCCTAACCTAACCATTCACCTAACCTTAGTTTACTCTCTACACATAAACATGGTTGCAAGATGATAGATATCACTTCATTTTCTTTTTCTTAGATAATACTTATCATATTCTTTCTTCTTCTTCTTCATCTTCAACAATGAAGAAAGCTTGCCTCCATCAATGGCAACTTGTGAAAATGAGTGAGAAATCCAATTCCAAAGTGAACCCACTTCCTATTTCTTCATCCTCTACCTCTTGCCAAGTAGTATAGGGTGTTTTCTTCACAAGTTTCATGGCTTGGTGAAGTTGGAGCTTGATCTTGTGTTGCCTCGACGTAGATCATCTTCGGCATCGAAGCCGACGACCTAGCCCGCCCATTTCTCCGATGAAGCCGATGATAGAGTCCGGGATCCGATATGGACAGCGAGGGGACTTCATCATGGAGCCATGGAGGTGGAGGACCGGATCTACAAAGGTTGTAGCCCCTTCCCTTTAGCTATAAATTCGTTTATTTGTATTGCATCGCCTATACATCTAGTTAACAATCCGTATTAGGGTTTCTCGGCACTTGTAAAATTTTAATTGGCCATGTTTGATCACTTGTGAGACCTCATTAATTTGCCTAGGAACCCTACAGTGGTATCAGAGCCTAGCTAGAGCCTCAGGCGATGCGTAGACGGAGTTAGAAGTCCGATCGAACCGAAACCCTAACACAAATTTGCTCTCTGGACTTTTTTCAAAAACTGGGTTTTTTCCAGATTAAAAATTCTTAAAAAATTCAGCAGGAAGATCTAAGAATTATCGTGCAAAATGAGCTTCTGATTCATCTAAACCGCCACGGAACAGCGGCAGAAGCATGGCTTCTACGGCGGTTCCGCGGCCGTATGGTCTCATTGTCCAATAATTTTTGCACAGTAATTCCTATGTTTTGGTTCTGGATTTTCTAGGATTTTTTAAATATCACTCAAGAGTTGAGTTTTCTGGGTTGTATTCGAAGTTCGTAAATTCGATCGGATTATCAAACTTTGTCTATGTGTTTTTCCGGGTAATTTTAGAATATGTTAAAAAGTTCGACCGGATATAAATACCCACTTTTTCCCCTACCGGGAAATTTCCAAGTGTTGGATCTTTCCGTGGTTTAACAATGTTCTAAGTAGTGCAAGTAACGCGATGGACCTTCTAGAAGACAACAAACCTTAACTCGATTATGTGACCGTCTTGAACTGCCCTTTGAACCTTCGGGTTTGGGGCAGTACGGCGTGCCACATGTGAGGCGTTGACTTGACCCTTCTACGGCTGGACCGTTGGTACTGAGGCATGAACTGGATGTTTTTTAAACCTATTTCATGTGTTGATTTGTTTCGGGAAAACTTGGGTGTTTGAATGTTCGATCGGAAAGTTTAACATTTTCTATTTATCTGGAATGGGATACAATATTTGGAATCCACAAGCAGTTATGCGATAACTGATTTGAATGTTATAAACATAGCACTTTAGTCTCACTTGATCGGTTGCCACGGAATTTTGATACGATCAAAAGTCCGTCGCAATCACGTAGCGTACGCGGATACTCGCCGGGTAAACTTAATAGACAACCTCACCCCATAGCCCCGACTAAGTGACTGTAGGAGAACCCCGTCGCCGAAAGCGTCCATTTGGGTGCTCGCGGTAGCGGTGTTCCGCCTTGGTGCACTTCGTCGACGGTATCGGGGGTGCAGCCGCCTACTAAAGTTTGCGACGAGCATTCGATCAGAATGTCGGGAATCTTGTTGAATTGCCCGACATGATATTGAAAAGTGTTTTCGATAATGAGACTAAAATGCGGGGTTTATAATTGTTAGGCATGCGATGTCTAAGTATTTCATTTGATTAGGCATGCGATGTCTAAAGAGGTTGCGGATTCCAACTGTTGTAGTTTTACACTTTCTTTTCTGTGACCGTAAGTGTAATATGTGATATCGCCGGTTTCGTTGCTATATGTCAACGACAATTGGGATGTGCATATTTACTTACGTTGATGACATGTGATGTTATGTGTTGCTGGATATGTTATATTGGATCGTCGTGGTTGAATAGCGGGGGTTTTTTATGTGAGATAAGTGTTTTTTTCATTTTCATTCATGTAAAAAAAATTGTATGTAATATTCTTTTATTGGGGCACTTCCAGGTTGCAGATGTTGTCACCATTTGTATATTATTTACTTTTCCGCATTAGGATAGACCCAAGGAGGGGAGCACAAGTAACCGGGTTCTGGGGTCCAGTGGGAGACCGACTCGAGGAGTCGAGTCCGGGTCTCCTAACCCTAGAATTGGTAGGGTTGCTTGCCGCTCTCGTAGGGGTCTAGGGGTGTGGGTTTGGCTATTCATCACGATCGTGGAATCCGTATTTTATACTGGCTCGTATTAAAAACACGGACGTCCTAGTATATCCAATATTTCATATGACATTTTCTGCTGCGTTATCTGTGATGTGATCATGTGATTTGTTCAGATAGATATTATATATAGTATATATGATATATTATATAGACGTTGCTTATGTTTTACACCCGCGCTAGCCCTGCCTCATTCTGGCGTTAGTTACCTAACCTGACGGTGCAGACGGGACATCGAGGCGAATGCGGATGGCATAAGCGTACGTTATATTTATCTGTGATATTTAGGTGGACTTAAATGATGGGATATTCATTAATGAGATTAATGAAAGAAAATAAACCTAAAAGATGTTGTGGAATCGAATTTCAAAATAAAACAGGTAGCTACAGTTCTTGCTTTGCATCGCGGTGTTCCTTTGAGAACATCCTGCACCTTATTCGATGAGGAAAGGACCGAGATCCCTTCACCGGGAGTGACTCCTTTAGCAATAACTGGAAGATGCTACACACTCGGTTTGTCTTTTGATTGCTTCTATAGTTTCCGCTTTGCACAGTGATATATATGATATATCCTGCACCTCATTCGACGAGGAAAGGGCCGACGATCCCTTCACCGGGAGTGACCCCTTTAGCAAAACTAAAAAAGCCTCAAAAACACTCCATTTAAAAAACATTTGATTCCGCAACGAGATCAAGTTCAGTGCATTAAAGGTTTTCATAAAAACCATTCGCAACCCTCCGTCATTTTAGGAAGTAGAGTACTTAGTATTCGTGCTGTGTTTGTTGACCATAGTCAAGGCACAGTGTACGGTAGCTAAGTGATGTCTTCCTACACCGCATATGATGCGATTAGTTAGGACAGTCGCGTGACTTTGTTGACCTTAGTTAAGGGTCATGTGGGTGGGTCTAATTAATCACGAAATGACGGGTAGAACTTGACTAGTACTTATGATTTGTTGACCATAGTTAAGGTCATAGGTGCTAGGGGTAAAAACCTTTATCGGGAGTTTCAAGTATTGAAATTTGCAATGAGATTGCATACCTTCTATATGATAGTTGGATCCCGATACCCACTGCGAGTAATTGTTACTCCTGGGAGAGTTTTGCACTTTGCAATTAGCCGATCAAGTAGGTGTCTAGAAAGGTGTCAACGGGGTTACGCCTCTGGGAAAATGAGGTTTACTGTAATTAGGTCCGTGCGAAAGCACGGGGAACCTCCCTCAAAGTACCGACACTGGCCTGGCTGAAAGATTGGCGAACTTGTAGAGTGTAATTAATCCCGGCTAGTCTTTCCTTTTAAGGTTTGAAGGAAGATTTGATAAAAATAGTGGGAGCCATCCTGATTAGATAAAATATATAACCAATCTGATCTTGCAAGAGCGCACGCTGAGTGTTTTCTTCTCTCTCTCTCCAGGTAGTGACCATGTCATGCCTTAATCAAGATAATAATATAGATGTATTGACCGAACCCGCTTATTATACTGAGCTGGGGAATGTTGGTCCTGCTCCAACTTATAATTGTTATAAGACAGAGCAGGAAATAGGGGAATACCAGAATTCCCATGCCACCCAAACGAAGAAAGTGCATGAGATGCATCTCCTTCACATGTGTTCATTATAAAGAACTGTTTCTCAGTATCCTCTGTATCCTGGGTATTTGATACCGGATCAGGATCCCAGATATGTAATCTGTTACATAGGGCTACAAAAAGGTAGAAAACTGAGAACGGGTGATAAGTTTCATGAGACAGAAACCGGGGCAAGTGTTGCAGCCAAGTCTGTTGGTCACTGTCACCCTGTATTACCAATACATTGATTCTGAACAAATGCTATTAGATACCGAACCTGATATACAAAATCATATCAATCTCTTTATTAGTAAAGAAATGATAAAATTTTGTATTGATGGATAATGTTTTGAACATTTCCTATATCAAAAGTTGATCGGTCCAGGCGCGTTATCTAAAAGCATTGACGTTCTAAATCAAACTACAGTTCTTAGTATATAGAACACACACAAGAGGAAGAGTTCAGAAATGAACGAATCCTTCTTGAGGCATTGTAGACTAGGTCACATCAATGCGACCCGACTGGCTGAAGTTACATTTTAGATGCATATTTAAATTAGTTTGAATTTACATCTTGTGAAACTTGCCAGTCATGTCACAAAGATTAGATGACCATAGCCCTGTTTATTGGAAACAGAGAAAGAGTTAATGAACTCTTGGGACTGATACATGATGATGTATGTAAGGTCTCCTGTCTACACATGCCAGGACTGGTTCTTTATACTTCATTATATTCTCTGATAATCTCTCAAGATTCAGTCATATGTTCCTGTTGAAACATAAGTCCGAAGCTTTTGAGGTATTCACAGAATATAAGTTGGAAGTAGAGAACTAAAATACGGGTATAAGTATTATGTCCTATGATAAGATCAGGGAGGAGAATACTTGTGCATTGCATTCCTGGACTATTCTAAAAGAAAATGAGATTCTCTCTCAGTATTACTCCTCTGAATACACCATAGCACAACGGTGTATCAGGGCGGAGCAATCGCACCATATAAGATATAGTGTGCTCTATGATGAGTTCTACTGAGTTACCTGTTTCCTTTTAGGGTTGTGCACTTGAGAAGTTGCATACCTATTGAATTGGGTTCGAATCAAGTCAGTGCCTGCCACTCCATATGAGATATGGTATGGGAAGAGCCTATCTCTTAAGTAAGTTAAGATTTGGGATTGTCCGGCCTATGTCAAAAGCAAAATCCGGACAAAATCGAGGCAAGGTCAGTTCTGTAGAACTGGAAAGGTTCCAGCTATACAAAACTGCTGATGATTTGACAGAACCAAAGGATTCAAAAGTTCCCGACGAACCTCAGCCTCTCCGCCGAACTAGTAGGGTTCCTCACCTGCCTGAGAGATACTTCGGTTTCTCGATGACAGTGGGAGCGAGGATTGCATCATGAGATGATGACCCAACTAGATTCGAGCAGGTCATCGAGAGTAGGGACTCTATAAGAATGGCTGGGTGTTTAGCGATCTAAGATGGAATCCATATACACCAACAAAGTATGGACTTTGTTTGCTATATCTGAAGGGTTAAATCCCCATCAGTAGCAAGTATATCTTGAGAAGATTACTTGGTGTAGATGGAAAAGTTGAAACTTTCAAAGCTAGACTTGTTAAAGGTTTTCGTCGTCGACCAGGCGTGGATAATGATGAAACCTTTTTCAGGGACTATGCTTAAGTCCATGCCATTGCTGCATATCATGACTACGATATCTGGTGGTTGGGTGCCATGACTACTTTTCTAAATAATGATTTAGAAGAGAACGTCTATAAGAACCCAGCCAGAGGGCTTCGTAAACAGTGGGAGCAGCGGAAACGTGTGCAAGTTGCTTTACATAATAAAGCAGGCATCGCGGAGTTGGAACGTCTGTTTTGATGTGATAGTCAAAGTGTTTGACTTCATCAAAAATAATAGATGAACCTTGTATATATAAAACGGTAGTAGAGAGTAAGGTAGTCATCCTCGTATTGTACGTGGACAACATACTCTTGATAGGAAAAGAGTTTCCTATACTACTGTCACGACCCGAAAGGTACGGAACGTGACTGGCACTTAAATTACGAAACGTCTCAAGGCGTCCGTAAAATAAGTAAGCCAAAGCCCAGAAATCAAAACCAATTAAGCAGAAGAATGAAGGAAAACCAATCAATTGAAAGCGGGTTTATCAAATGAGTCACATCAAGCCTTTTTAAAAACAATATCAATTTTTCCGAAAATTTTGCCAGAGTCTCCTTTGTAAATACTGGCCCCCAAAATGGGTACAACAAGAATAAATATGAATACAACAAATAAGGCAACCCCAAGCGGGAGCTAGCTCTTCACCACAAGGCGGTCACAAATCCCACGCAATGTAAATCAGCAATGTGCAAAATAAGCATAAGTAAAAAGCAACATGTCGGCTCAAGTGAGCTCGACCCCAAAATACAGCATGAAAAGTCCACAAATCTCACAGTCTCGTCTCTAGGTCAATATACAACAATACTGGTAGATACAGTAGATGGAGTACTCTAGATACAAAGAATATACAAGGTGGTACAAAAATGATAATACAACCCACCTACGAGCAAAAGCCTCGAGTCCTGGCAAAAGAGGTAAAATGAGCGGTGAGCCCGCCGCTACTGTGCTGACGGGGCAGACCTGCAAAAGACTGTGGCACAACGGGGGTGAGTTGCCAGCTCGTGAGTAATAAATAACATCTATAGAGGCTATCGCAAGTATGCACACAAGCATCCTAGCATCTATAATACAGGTATGGCAGGATATAATAGCAGGTATGTATGCAATATGAATATACTAACAGGTATGTATGCAATATGAATATACTCGTGATCTGCATGTGTAAATATAAGAAATCATCTTTTTCCTTCAGGCATCTCTTTTGAAATATCAGCACAATACCAATAGAATCAACCAGAATCCGTGTCCAGCAACGACACCTCAAAACTGTCTCAAATCTCATATCAAAGTATCTCTGGCCTCAGCCGTCCGGCTGACCCATCTCAAATATCAATATCTCATCATCTCGCGGCCACGGTCGGTATCCTCTGGATATCCGCCGTGCCAAAACAGTCACCGGTAGGTAGTCCATCCCCTGCCAGGCTCAACGTCAACAACACATTCCTCTTGCCCCGGGGTACCTTACCGGGACCACCATGTACCCGTGACGGTTCCTCCACTCCTCGACACGGATCTCGAAAACCACAGCAAACTCATAGTGGACGACACTTTACATCACTAGAAAACCGCAATTTTGCATATTTTAAAAAGGGTAATAAGTTTTAGAAATTTTGCGGCTTTCCCCCGAAATACAGAAATATCATAAATCTCAAGAAATCATCATGAATGCATACGTCAATGATAATGAATGCATATGGTATTAATGTTCAAGTTACAATGTATGATTAATAGACTAGGCATGAGCAAATGATATAATGATATACATGCACATGAATAGCAATTCTACGATGTTATTTTAAGGATTTATTGCAATAGTACAGGTTTAGATATCAAATAGGGTGACAATATTCTAGATTATAAGTTATCTAGTGTCGTGGCATGGAAATTGCCAAGGCGTGTGTGTACGTATGAATAGTGCTCGTGCTGCATATAAAAACCCTGGCAATGGTGCAGGTGTCCTATAGAATGGGTTCGCATATGTATGTCAAATAAAGCATGGATGTAGTTACTAATATTACTAGAAATCTTTAACTACTTAAACTATCGGGCGACTTGGGCCATCCAAACGATAGTCCCCCGTAGATGTTACATCTACTCACAGAAATCCCTAGCTAGCTACGTCCAATCACCGCTTTCCCTTTTCGTGCCGCGTCCGAAGTCTCCGCGACCGAACCTGGAATTTGCACCAATACAAAATATAAGGTTACATATCATGAAATGACTCAAATCCCAAATGAAAATATCAACGCTCACGAGTTAGGCACAACGTGCACAAGGTGCGCGGAACACACACGAAAACCGCAAAAACTAACTAGAATCGTCGATTTGGTCGCCCGGGAAAGCTAAAACCCGATCACTCAAAAATCCGCACTCACACATCCTAAAAGTCGTAGGATAAGCCAACACAATCATCAAGATATCAAAATAATTCATCACATAATTTTATAACAAAACTAGTAAGCATTGCATTCCAAAATCGGTGCAAATATCGCCGATTTGCGACAAAAGGGACTACAACCTAGCATACATCCAACCGCATAACTAGTTAACCACAATCACTTTGATTAAAACACATTACAAAGCTTCAAATCCTATGTTTCCATAAACAACCCTTTCTTGATTTTTCAAACTTAGCAAAATCCAACCCAAATCATACATGATACACTAAATTAACTCAAATTTAAAGTCCAAAAGGCAAGCTAACCACTTAGATTAGGCTAACAAAATAACTAGATAACAAAATAGATTTAATTAACCTACTAATGATTTCTAAAACCCTAGTTTAAATTCAAACCATGAACTAAAAAAAACTAGATTAGAAATTATCTATAATTTTAACACTAAAACAATTTTCAAGTTCTAATTAGCACACTTTAACTACAAATTAGCCAAGGGTTGAAATTATACCTCACAAGCCCAAACTCTATGTTGCTATAGCCTCCCAAGATACCATCTTTCCCCAAGATTTAAACCATTTTGGCTTGAGAAGAGATAGAACAAGGTTTTGTGTTGAAATGGTGAAGGAAATTGTTGATTTTTGGAGCAATATTTGGATTGACTTTGATGAAGAAAAGAGATGAGGTAAAAAATGGGGGAGGGGCTGCTGCAAACTGCAGGAATTCGGTGGAGAGAGAGGGGGATGGGGGATGTGAGGGGATGGTGCAAAAAGTCTTAGTCAAAACCCCCCCAAAAATACCATAATACCCCCACCTAAATACTATATTTAAATCTTATTCAAAACCATTCATTCACAAGACTTAAGGTCAAAAAAGAGAGGGATGGGGGCTGCTTCAGCAGTGGTGGGGCCGGCCTTGGGGAGTGGGGGTGAGTGGGAGTGAATACAAAAAGGTTCTATGCAAAAAGACCCCCCACAAGTTCATATTTGCAAGTTTTAGTTCAAAAAAAATTATATTTTTGTTTTCCATCATAAAAACCCATTAAAACTTGAAATAAAATACTAAAAATTTATATTACAATTAGATTTTAATTAACATGATTTTAAAGATTAAAATTAGCCCATTTAAATTTGTATTTATCGCTAATTTAATGTATTTTTTTATCGGCTTAAAATAATATTAAAAAAATTGAAAAATTAGGGGAAAATTTTAAACGATCAGAATTTCATAAGTAACTCATTAGCTACTAAAAACAAGCAATTACCTATCAAATTAGGTATAATTAGTCCTAAACTGCAAAATAACAAAAAAGACGGTTTTCGGAAAAATACCGAATTTTCACCGATTTTCAGGAAAACACCAAAACGACTTTTCAAGGCGTTACAATCTTCCCCCCTTAAAGAAATTCTGTCCCCGAATTTAAAATATATAACTACGCGTACCTTCAAAGAGATGGGGATATTTCTTCCTCATCTCGTCCTCGGTCTCCCAGGTAACCTCCTCGCTGCTCGGGCTACGCCAAAGGACCTTGACGGTGGGTAAAACTTTCGATCTCAACTTCTTCACCTGCCAATCTAGGATGGCCACCGGCTGCTCTGCAAAAAAAAGGTCGCGCTCTAGCTGGACTGACGGGTGCTGAATCGCATGTGAAGGGTCGTGAAGGTACTTGCGGAGCATCGAAACATGGAAAACGGGGTGAACATCGGGAAAGCTGGGTGGAAGAGCCAAACGATATGCAACAATGCCGACACGCTCGAGGATCTCGAAGGGACCTACGAATCTAGGGCTCGGCTTCCCCTTTCGCCCAAAACGCATCACACCCTTCATCGGAGAGACTCTCAGAAAAACATGGTCGCCAACTGCGAACTCTAATCTGCGACGGCGCCTGTCCGCATATGATTTCTGCCTGCTCTGAGCTGCTCCCATCCGGTCACGAATCAACTGTATCTTCGCTGTCGTCTCCTCAACAAGCTGCGGCCCCAGTATACTGCTCTCGCTGAGCTCTGTCCAACAAACGGGCGATCTGCATCTCCTCCCATACAATGCCTCGAAAGGTGCCATCTGAATAGTATCCTGGAAGCTGTTGTTGTAGGAGAACTCCACTAACGGTAAATGACGATCCCAGCTACCGCCGAAGTCTAAAACGCACGCTCTGAGCATGTCCTCGAGAGTCTGAATAGTCCGCTCTGACTTGCCGTCGGTCTGCGGATGAAACATTGTGCTAAAACTCAAACGGGTGCCCAATGCCTCCTGAAGTCTCTGCCAAAGTCGGCTGGTAAACTGGGTGCCTCGATCTGACACGATACAAGTCGGTACACCATGCAATCGCACGATCTCGTCGATGTAAAGCTGGGCATATTGAGCGAAGCTGAAAGTGGTCTTCACTGGCAGGAAGTGTGCCGCTTTCGTCAATCGATCTACGATCACCCAGATGGAGTCGTACCCTCGACTGGTCCTGGGTAGACCCACAACGAAATCCATCGAAATCTGCTCCTATTTCCACTCCGGAATGGGTAACGGCTGTAGCTCTCCTGCGGGCCTCTGGTGCTCAGCCTTGACTTGCTGACAAGTCAGGCATCTCGATACGAACACCACGATGTCCCTCTTCATTCCGTCCCACCAATAGGTATCTCTCATATCATGGTATACCTTGGTGGAACCGGGGTGGACACTATACACCGATCGGTGTGCCTCCTCAAGAATATCGCGCCGCAATCCATCAGCATCTGGTACACACAGTCTAGATCCAAAACGTAATGTCCCCGGATCATCAATCATGAACTCGGAAAATCTGCCATGTCCCATCTGTGCCATGATCTCTGAACAACGGTCATCGCTGCGCTGTGCCTCATATATACGGTCAAGCAACTGTAGGCCAGCCCGTCAGAAATACATTGTTGAAGGTTTTCAAAGATAGAGTTCAGCTGTACAGCATTCGCTGTGACCTAGGCGCACGGTTGGACAGATTCAGTGGAAGTCGCCTCATGTTCTTTTCGCTTAAGGGTCGCCTCTCGTTCGAAATGGCAAAGGAATGGAACGCTCTGCTTAACCCATGCAGCTCGCTGGGAATTCGAAGCCAACACCTCCAGAGCAGGACGCTTGAGCTCAATCTTATATAGACAGGCCTCGATCTTCCTACAGTGATTAACCCAAGACTCGACGACACCCTCGCTGTGGAAGTTCGTGAGCATCGCCAGCATGAGATTAACCTTAGCAGCAAAATCTGCAGCAGATGCGAAAGCCTCGGTGTCAAGATCCTCAACGAACTCACTTAACATTCGCAGGTTGTTCGCGGCACCCCTGGAAGAAGGGCATTTAGCAAAAGGCCCTGCTGGCATGGGAATCTGAGACTCGAAGAGAGCTGGAGCCGGTGTGACTGCTGCAAAAACAAATCATAGTCAAGCATCGGTTTAAGAGACAAAGAAGATGCAAGGGCGGTGAAGGCTACTATACCGGCTACGACAGGTGGCAGAGCTAGGAGTACTGGTGGCGCGACAATTCTCTCGTCCCCTTCTTCAATTTGTAGTGCTGTAATCAGTTTACAATTAGCAACGGCAAGGTCATCCGTTAAAGGAAAAAAAGACGTCGGTTAGAAAAGATACTCACCAGCACCAGCAGCCAGACTAATTTCCGACTAGAAGGAGAAGTGCGGGTTTAGAACTTGATACAGATGATCAAAGAGAACTCCTGCAAGATTACGATAATACATGGTCAGTACACGAAAGATGCTGTCCCCGGTTTAAATTAATCGCAAACCCATACCTTCCAGCATTGGAGAAGACATGAGAGAAGGTGAAGGGTCGGCAACCGTCAGAGCAGCAACCGGTGACGCTTCTCCGGGTGGCACGACCTCAACGCTCACCACACCTGCATAAGAAACAAAAGAAATGCCGTCAGAAGGGATTGAGAAGGATTGCGGAATAAAAATGAAAACAATGACCCAAGATCCACCTGATAAATCGCCAATTGAAACTGCGACAAGAGAATCACCAGGTACAGCGACTGCTTCGCTCTCCTCTATTAGGACGATTTCAGCACCAGTGGCTTCATCCCCCGATTCTACGAGAGTCATCGTGACACTCGCAATGCCGGGCGATGGCAGGGAACCGCAGGTGGAAAGAGCAGCAATTGGAGCAGTCCCCGGACTCCTGGGAGAGAGTAGCCACTTCAGGCTCGGTGGTTGCCGTCATCTCTCCTACCACCTCCTCATCAGGACTTGGCCCTGCAGGGTATAATATATGAGAATTTGAAGATCAAACTCTAAAAAAAGGACCCAGTGTTACATTACCTTGAGGCGGCTTTTCGATTGCCTCCCGAGCCGTGCGCAAAACCTATTTACGAACGGTAGACAAGGCGGATGGAGCATCTTCGGAGGAAATAGTGACGGATGGAATAGCACTTGGGCCTGCACCTATAGCCAAAGCGGCATCATGTTCCTTAGTTGCGCGCTTTCTACGCTTCTTGTCGGCCTTGGCAGAGAGAAGTGACCTCCTCAAAGCCTCCATCAAGGAGATGTCATCATCCGAACTAAGTTCTGCCTCTAGAGCCTCTACGACGTCCGTCATCGGCTATTTGAGCAAAGCTTCTTTCGGCAATACTGGGGGAGCTGGAACTTCGGCAGCCGGCCTTGGGAGCGTCGCCGCGTCACCACTCGCGATCGGCACTACACTTGGGATAACCTGATTCAAGGTATTTCCTGCAATAAAATGGAAAAGAAGAGTTAGTTTACCCATAAAAACGTGAATGAAGGCACAGTGAGCCGAAATGTACCAATGCCCAAGGAAGCACGAAGCCTTTCCTCCTCTTCGAAAGTCTTGAGAGAAGCCACAAAAGCTTCTTCAGTGGAGATGCTTGTTGAAGAAGAAGTGTCAGTCAAAGCATGATAATGAAAACGTAACAGCGAAAAGATACTACTGAAGTCTACTTGACTGTGCAAGGGTGACCACTCTTGCTTTGTGGTTAGCTAATCGCTCGGAAACTGCAATAGCAGCCTCTAGATCAGTATCATCCGGCGCCATGAATAAGCCTTCGTTGGTCCCGTATTCACTTATTCCCTCGTTGTAAGGAGCATGAGTCTCCTGGCCGAATGCAACGTCTGCAGAGAGTATTGACTTCTTTCTCTTCTGCGAGCGAGTGCCGGTAGCCACTAGCATAAATTTACGCTTGGTGGGCACCTTTGGACGACGAGTCCCGATCTCCGAACCCACGCCAAACTCGGGAGATGCCACTGCCACCGCTTTCACGAGAGAACAAGGAAGGGGAAGCTCAGATATGGCATGCGGGACCACAATCGCAGCAGCCTCTCTCAAGGGAGGATGAACGATGGTCCGCTGCTTTAGGGGAACGGTCGGATTACCAGCCGGGGCTGCACCCTTGCGATCAAGCAATAGTCGCTTCTCCTCCTTGATAACAGCACCCATCGCGTGTTGATACCACGCTACGTATACGTTTAGGGCTTTCGGAACACAACTCGGCTCACTGATGAAGAAATTGGACCCTGTGTTTAGGCGCATAAAGTGGTGCAAAGCGCTCCGGATGCCCTCTTCAGTATTAACCGATTCTACCAAGAATGCCTCGAGCGGGACACCCTGATTATAACTTGATTGCTAAGCAAAACGGTGGGGGTTATATCTCATGAACAAAGCCGAGTCGTTCTGCCTGAACACCAAGTAGCCCAGCCTGATCGAGTACAAATGGGGAATCTCCCAAGCTTTCAAGGTAGAAGCTCTGTCCTTAAAGGTGTCCCGCAGCGGCTGCACCGTCTTAGCGGATTCCTTACCGATGGTCATGACCTTATCAACAAAGGTCATGCCGTCCCCGACTGTACGCGGGCGAAGAATCACACCCCGAGCATCTCGCTGACTTGGCTCCACAGTGGAAGCATCGACCAGCCGCATGATCCATGGAAAATTGTAGAAATGGGGCCGCTTGTGCATTCCAAAAGCACCGAGCACATGCAGCTCGAGCCATGAAGTAAAATAATGCATCGGGAAGTTCACGGGCTGCACCCCCGGTTGAGTAGTGTCGGCCGCCAAGCTAAGGCCATGATACAAATGAGCCAGCCCGGCAATCCCAACAGCAACTTGTCTCCCTTCAACCATCCGATGAGCTGGGTAGAAGACAGACAGCCTCATATAGCGAGGGTGCATGGGAAGCGCGAACCAGCTTAACCACAAACCAAGGAACCCTAGAAAGAACGCTTCTTCATCAATGTCATGAGCGGCGATTTCTGAAAAGCGGACGACCGCGACGTTTAGAAGGAAGAAACTCTTTTGATCGGCTTCCGTTATTGGCCGGCTATCCAAGCCAAAACCGAAAGGATCATCAAGTTTGGAAAACCTTTCACCTTGTTGCGATAAAGCTTCTGGGCGAAGAAAACGAGCGATGAAGTCCGCAAAGCTAACCCTGTGGCTTCCAGATTCAAGAAATAGGCCCTCGTAAATGTTTAGCACCTTGATCAAGCTGGGGAATCGGTGCTGAATGTCATTCTCTGGGGTTAGACCCATCATCACCAGTCGGGTAGAGAAAATATACTCGTCAGGGGGCAAGATCTCCTCATAATGCTCCCCTCTGACAGACAAGCCGGAGATATCCGCAAACTCCTCCAAAGAGATGGAAACTTCCCGATCTAGCATAAGGAAGGTGTGAGTTGGAACGTTCCATTGTTCCAAAAAGGCTTTAACCCACTATGCTGGAGGTGTGGAATACTGGAACAGGGAAGCATAGATCGCGGGGTACAACCCGAACCTTAGCAGCTCTGACTTCTTTGCCGGTAAGATGTATCGGACCCACTGCAGATATCCAACTGAGTGACGGGGAGTCAAGCCTATGTTGTATGGCTGTCCCAAAAGGCGCGACTCACCCTGGCATATACGCCGCCATAGTATGTCCAAAGCCATCGGCGGTTGTACAGGTATTGCAGCCATAGAGGGCTGAAGGCAGCCCTCTGAAGTCCAATTAACCACCTCCACGGTATAGTTCACCGGGGGTACGTCAGCATAATGAATCGCCGAAATGGGCTCTGAAGGTATTGCGCAAGAGAAGCTGTGCCGACCCATGATGATCTGGTTGTACCATGTTCCCCATAAATGGAGATTCTTTCGCTCTGGGTCGTGATCCTTGATCAGTGCGAAAACTTCTCGGTCTACTGGCGCTGCAGGGAACCCGCTTTCTGAACGGACAAAGGGAAACGAAGTATCAAAAGACATGGTACCTGCGCGAAAAAGAGCAAAAAAAAATTAGTCGTCAATGCTACAACTTAAGTCCTGGCACTTGGTACTTTAATTTCGTACCACACTGCAATGCAGTGAAAAGGGACCAAAGGGGACCCACTCAATCTAGATGGCAGTTCATCATTAATAAAACTGTCTCATCATTTGATGATACTGTCATTAAATGAGGAAATCCTCAAAGGATTCTCATTTAATGAGGATCCCTCGGGCCAAGGAGTAAATCTCCCATTGAGAGCAGCGCTCTACAGCAGAATGACATCTGTCAGCTCTGATGATGAAAGGAATAAAATTCCTCAAGAAAAATCTTGAAGAGCCATGCTCTGTAAAATGATGGAATAACCCATCAGAAAACTTAAAGCAAAGCTTTCAATGAATAAAAAATTCCAAGATCTTCAAGATCTATGAACAAACTCTAAGAGTTTTGATTGTTGTGAAAAGGTGTGTTTGTAGTTAACCGCAATCAATAACGGTGTCACGCGTAGCTAGACCGAGATGAGTACGGGTCATCCTCTGGGAAACGTGGAACCTTTTACTCTTACTTTAGATGTGTTGAGAAAGAGAGGAGGGATAAAGAATTTTATAGAATGGTTTCTAGATCTACGTTAAACAAGAATGTAAAATATAGATCTAGATTATTTTAAAGATGTAATTAATATAATAAGAGGGCTTATAGGGTTCGTTAGGATTTAGTAGTTATGGATGATTATTTAAAAGTTACCCTTTTTATCTATTAATAGATTTAGAACTAGAACGACGGTGATGCGTGTAGATTAGGGTTTCTGGAGGGAAAAGGAATCCCACTCTTAACCCTTATCTCGACACGGAACTCCGTTCATATCTAGCCTTTACCAAAACAATCATTAATCTAATCTCTAATCGCGGTCGGAACTAGCAAAGAATTGCTAGCGCGCCCGATTAGGATGTTAATGATTCTTTTGATAAAGTTCCTAAACTTTATAGGACTTAAAAAAGGTTTAATTATTTTCATCGTCCATTAGCCTACCCTAATCCTACGAACCCTAACAAGCGGAGAATTACTCGCGCATGTTGGGAGAAAAAGAGATGGAGAGAAATTGCATAATTAAACTACGAAGAAATAGAATAAGAAAAAGAACTACCTTTATTAATCAACAAGATCAAGTACACTTTGATTCCTTAGAAAATGATTACAAAAACCTAGTTTGCTTCTCGATCTCTTCTAAGGAGGTAGATGAACCGTTGATGATCAGTCTGGATGCGTGAGCCGTCTTGGACTTCGTGATCGCGTCGACTTGATACCTTTTCCAAAAGGCTCTCGGTGCCTTTTTATAGTGAAAACCCAGAATCTTATTGTTGAAAACTTGGTAAAATTCAGCAAAGAATAATGCCCCAAAATCTTGCACTCTAACCTCCTCAAATTGCGGCGGATCCGTGGCCCCAGGGTGGGTTTGGCCGCGGATCCGCGCTGAAGGGTAGGGATCATTTGATTCTTTTTCTTGGGCTTTCATCTGGTGACATGTGGCAATCCTAGGCATCTTCAGAATCTGAAAATCTTTTCTCTGTTGCTTCCAGACTTGGTCTCCAAGTTTGCTTCTTAATTTGGCAAGATTTCTTCAACAAATTGATTTGTTTGTTAAATCCTTCATAACAACTTGGAAATATTCTGCACAACAACTCAAATAAGATTTTAGTAGACTTTGTTCTACTAGGATTAGATCAATAATATTATTTGCATACATTTTCCTACCAAATGATAATTAAAATATATTAACACATGGAAAATAATATTTTTACACATAAACCCTCATATGTATAATATATTATAATATAGTCCTTTTTTAATATGAAAATGGTAGGAAAAATGTAATACAAGTGTGCAGTTTTATCAACTAAACAAGTTTTCATGAAAGATTAAAAAATCTATATGATTTGAAAAGAGCAAAGCTCTGTTAATAGGTTAAGAAACCCTAAGAAAGATCTCTTTAGATCTATGAAGAGCAAAGCTCTATTAAGAAACCCTAAAAAGCTATATGATTTTGAAAAGAGCAAAGCTTTGTTAATAGGTGAAACCCTAGAAAGATTTAATCTTTACCTAAATTTTTGACAGAATTCTGTCCCTAAGAAAATTCTTAAGATGAAGAGCTATTGTTCAGTTGATAAAACTGCACATTTGTATTACATTTTTCCTACCATTTTCATATTAAAAAAGGACTTTATTATAATATATTATACATATGAGGGTTTATGTGTAAAAACATTATTTTCCATGTGTTAATATATTTTAATTATCATTTGGTAGGAAAATGTATGCAAATATTATTGACATAATCCTAGTAGAACAAAGTCTACTAAAATCTTATTTGAGTTGTTGTGCAGAATTTTCCAAGTTGTTATGCAGAATATATCAAAGAAATCAAGCTGTTGAAGAAATCTTGCCAAATTAAGATGCAAAACTTGGAGACCAAGTCTGGAAGCAACTGAGAGAAGATTTATGAATTCTGAAGGTGCCTAAGATTGCCACATGTCACAATATGCAAGCCCAAGAAAACTCATCAAGAGATCTCACCCCTTGAGCGCGGATCCGCGGCCAAACCCCCCCTTGGGCCGCGGATCCGCCGCAAATTTAGATATTCAGAGCACAAGATTTTGGGGCATAAATCTATGATGAATTTTACCAAGTTTTCAACAAGAAGATTCTGGCTTTGCACTATAAAAGAGCACCGAGAGCCTCTTGGAAAAGTTATCAAGCCGAAGAGATCACGAAGTCCAAGACGGCTCACGCATCCAGGCTGATCATCAACGGTTCATCTACCCCCTTGGAAGAGATCGAGAAGCAAGCTAGTCTTAGTAATCATTTTCTAAGGATCAAAGTGTAATGAATTTTTGATTAATAAAGGTAGTTCTTTTTCTTATTCTATTTCTTTGTAGTTTAATTATGCATTTTCTCTCCATCTCTTTTTCTCCCAACATGCGCGAGTAATTCTCCGCTTGTTAGGGTTCGTAGGATTAGGGTAGGCTAATGGATGATGAACATCCTTAAACCCTTTTTAAGTCCTATAAAGTTTATGAACTTTATCAAAAGAATCATTAACATCCTAATCAGACGCACTAACAATTCTTTGTTAGTTCCGACCGCGATTAAAGATTAGATTAATGATTGTTTTGGTAAAGGCTAGATATGAACGGAGTTCCGTGTCGAGATAGGGGTTAAGAGTGGGATTCCTTTTCCCTCCAGAAACTCTAATCTACACGCATCATCGTCGTTCTAGTTTTAAATCTATTAAAGGATAAAAAGGGTAACTTTTAATTAATCGTCCATGACTACTAAATCCTAACGAACCCTACAAGCCCCCTTATTATATTAACTATATCTCTAAAATAATCTAGATCTATATTTTTTGCATTCTTGCTTAAACGTAGATCTAGAAACCTTTCCACAAAATTCTTTATTCCTCCTCTCTTTTTCAACACATCTAAAGTAAGAGTAAAAGATTCAACGTTTCCCAGAGGACGACCCGTACTCACCTCGGTCTAGCTACACGCGACACCGTTCTGATTGCGGTTATTCTACAAACACTTTTTCAAACCAATCAAATGGCGCCGTTGCCGGGGATACATGCGTAATTTTTTATTTTTACTATTTTTGTTGAATTCTTAGACGAGCCATATCATTATTAAAACAAAACTGCAAATTGCATATTTAACGATTTGTGCGTGGATTTTTGCAAGGAGATCTGGAGTCACAGAATTGAGGAAAACAGGAAACAGAGACATTTTTAGAGATCCAGAGGAGCACAAAAGGCCATACAAAAAATTTCATCAACTGTTCCTTCTGCCACGCGGCAGAACCGCGGCAAAAGCACCCATTCTGCGGCGGAACCACGGCAAGTTGGAGGAATTAGGGAATAAATCTTCTCTGGTATCTTTCTCAACTCCTTCTATCTCTTCTCAAATCCAATAAAATCTATTTTCTGCAGGATTCTTTGCAAAATTGCGCCGCTCAAAAATCTTTTTGCAAAAGTTTTGTGATTGGTTTTGTTTTGCATATTTAATACGGATTTCTAAGGGGCAAAGACCAAATCAAGATTAGGTGGGGATTTCATCACCCTTCCTAAGCCCCACAAATCACAAACCGAGCATATAGATCAAGCCTTCATTAATTTAAAAAATATCTAGACCAGACTCTAAGGACTGTCGCGCTCAATAAGGACAGAGGAAGGTCGTGGGTAATCTATCGTTTATTCGCATTACTTTTGTAGTGCCTAGGCAAGTGTGACAAAGGCTAGTGGTTTTTAATTAGGCCCACGACGTGGTTCCTTCCCACTTACCTGGCACTTATCTGGCTACAAGGGTAGTACGGAGGCGGTAGAGGATTGATCCTGCGGCTTGTCCTTTGGAAGTCTAGGAGCGGTCTAGAGACTGACCTAGGTAACCTTAGTTCTAGGGTTGCTTGTGCATCATAGGGTGATTTGTCTTGAGTCCCACTTTTTCAAAAACAAGCCAATTTTAAATCACACACACGCTGCCACCGCACGCAGGTGAGCAGAATCCACCGTGCATCTCTCTCCAAGAGAGATGCTATCCTATTCGTGGTTCTCTTCCTACTTGTCTATCTCTTCCACCACCTAACGGGGATAATTTCGAAATTAAACCCCACTACATCAATCTGCTGCCCAAATTTCACGGGCTTGAGTCGGAAGACGCGTACGTTTTCATCACCAAATTCGAAAACGTATGCGCAATGATGGGTACTTCACAACTGACCTTAGATGCTATGCGCTTACGTCTTCTCCCATTCACACTGTGCGACTTGGCAGAAAAATGGCTTTATAATACTGCCGCACACTCTATCGCTAATTGGGATGAATTCGTCGTAGCATTTCTTAAGAAGTTTTACCCAAATCATAAGACTGCACATGTTAGGAGCGAGATCAACCAGTTCACCCAGCTTCCCAATGAACCATTTTGGAAGTGCTTTGAACGTTTCAAAGATCTGCTTGTCCAATGCCCCCATCACGGAATACAAAGATGGGATTTATGTCGGATTATATATGAGGGCATTAATCCAGCGACAAAGCAGATGCTTGAAACAATGTGTCAATGCAATTTCATGTCTAAAGATGACGGTAAAGTATGGAAATATCTGGAAGACCTTGCTGAACACACGTTGCAGTGGGAAAGCGTAAGACCACCTTCAACTAAGGGAGGTATTCATCAGCTCGACGTTTCTATCGCAGTAAAAGCCGAAATGGCAGCGATTCAGAAGAAACTCGATGCTATTGAAAACAAGTTCTCAACATTCTCCCTAAATCAGGTCACGCTTCCTAAGACCGTCTGTGGTTGCTGTTCGGATCCTTCACACTTAACGGAAGAATGTCCTATGAATGCATCGTTTCAAGCTAATGCTGCTTTTCAGCAGCGACCTAGAAATGATCCTTATTCTTCCACATATAATCAAGGATGGAGGAATCATCCTAACTTTGCTTGGAATCAAAACCAACAAAGTAATTATCAAAGACCTCCTCCACAGCAACCACAACCACAGAATCAGCCCCCCTTTCAGTCATAAAATTTCCAAAATCCGGCCAACATTTCTACACCACAAGTAGCCGGTACTGACAACTCACTTGCACAAACTTTGGATATGTTCATGAAACAATCCATGCAAAATTCGGCTGAGATAAGGTCTTCTATTGATACCTTAACGAAAAACTCCTCCTCCCATGGTGAGAGTATTAAATCAATAGAAAACCAAATCGCACAGTTAAACGCCGCAATGAGTGCGAGAGAGAAAGGGAAACTCCCATCTCAACCCCTACCGAATCCTGGCCATTCACAAAGTCATAATGTGAATGCCATTACTGCGTTGAGATCGGGGAGAGTGCTGAATAACCAAGTGGGTGAGCAAATTGATGATAGTGACATATTTGATACCCCTTCTTCTTCTTCTTCCCCTAATTCGTCTAGTCTCCCACCTTCATCCGACCCTATTCTCCGTTTTCCCCAAGGCTCGAACATTTCGCCAAATCTATCTAAGTCGATGCCCACTCCAATTTTGGGATCGAATCCGTCGCCACAGTCTTCTCCACAAACGTTGGACCCAAAACTCATTGATCGAGCTCCATTTCCAAACCGATTAAGGGCCAACCGACCTAACCCGCAAATGGAAAAGATTGTGGAAATGTTTAAGCAAGTTAGCGTGAATATTCCTCTCCTAGATGCTATTCAACAAGTCCCATCTTATGCAAGAATCCTTAAAGACTTGTGCACTAGGAAGAGAAAAACTCAAGTGCCTAAAAAGGTTTTCATGACGAGTAATGTTAGCACAGCTTTTACCCAAAAAATACCAAAGAAACGTAAGGACCTCGGCTGTCCTACAATCTCTATTTCTATTGGGGGTAAAAATATAAATCGTGCTTTACTCGATCTAGGCGCTAGCGTCAACTTGCTTCCTTATTCAGTATACGAGCAGTTAGGAATTGGAGAGTTAAAACCCGCCCATTGTACTCTCCAAATTGCAGACCGATCTATCACCAAACCTCGGGGCGAACTAGAGGATGTGTTAATTAAAGTCGGGGAATTCATATTTCCCGTGGACTTTATTGTTTTAGATACACAACCTGTGGCAAACCCACGCAATCAAATCCCGGTGATACTTGGTCGACCCTTCCTAGAAACTTCTAACGCTGTGATTAATTGTCGTAACGGTTCTATGAACTTATCCTTCGGGAAAATGACAATTGAGCTTAATATTTACAAGCTAGGAAGTCAGCCATCAGAACCTTCTGCTCATTTGCTGGATGTTTGTTCCATCCACGAGATAGCTCCCGAAAGCTGCATGGATGAAGAACTTTGCTTTGATGTTCTCGACAACACTAATGAGACATCGTTTGATCTTGCACCACTTTACAGTGAGGATATGTTCAATGAGTCCGACCTTGAGATTGAACCCGTTGACTCGTTGCAAAAGTCAGCAGCACTTTTCGAGTCAATATCTTATGCAAGTTTTGAACCTCTTAAGGAGTCCGAATATCATTCCGTTACCCCTCCTTCTATTGTCTCTCCGCCAATTCTTGATCTCAAACCGCTACCTTCTCATATTAAATATGCATATTTAGGAGAGAATGAGACTTTGCCAGTAATTATATCCGCTTCTCTAGCCATAGAGCAAGAGAATGCACTTTTGGCAGTGTTGAGATCGAATCGGCAAGCATTTGGTTGGACAATGGCCGACATCAAAGGGATTAGTCCCTTAATTGTTGAACATCACATACATCTGATAGATGAAGCCAAACCAACCCGAGACCCACAAAGACGGTTAAATCCCGTTATGAAGGAGGCGGTAAAGAAAGAAATCGTCAAGTGCCTTGATAGTGGAATAATTTACCCCATATCTGATAGTCAATGGGTAAGTCCAATTCATGTGGTCCCTAAAAAGTCTGGCATCACGGTCATCACTAACGAGGCTAATGAGTTAATCCAAACACGCACCCAAACTGGGTGGCGCGTATGTATCGATTACAGGAAACTCAATGCCGCGACGAGGAAAGATCACTTCCCTCTACCTTTCATTGACCAGATGTTGGAACGATTAGCGGGACATGATTACTACTGTTTCTTGGACGGATACTCTGGCTACAATCAGGTCCCCATCGCCGAAAAGGATAAAGATAAAAACCACTTTTACTTGTCCTTTCAGAACTTTTGCTTATAGACGCATGCCCTTTGGGTTATGCAACGCTCCCGCTACATTTCAGCGGTGCATGATGGGGATATTTTCAGATATGGTGGAAAATTTTCTAGAAATTTTAATGGACGATTTCTCCATTTTTGGGGACTCCTTTGAGGACTGCCTTCGTAATCTTGACGCTGTTCTTACCCGCTGTAAGGATAAGAACTTGACTTTGAATTGGGAAAAATGTCATTTTATGGTCCAAGAAGGTATTGTACTTGGACATATAATTTCACATAAAGGCATTGAGGTTGACAGAGCTAAAATAGATGTCATTCAAAACCTCCCTCGTCCCAACTGCGTCAAAAATATACGATCCTTCCTTGGTCATGCAGGATTTTATAGGAGATTTATTAAGGACTTTAGCAAAATTGCTAGACCCTTAACCCTTCTATTGGCCAAGGACACTACTTTTCACTTCGATTCGGATTGTGAGACTGCTTTTGAATCGCTTAAAGAATCACTCACAGCAGCCCCCGTTCTATCATCTCCGGATTGGAACCACCCGTTCGAGCTTATGTGTGACGCATCATATTTTGCTATTGGTGCTGTCTTGGGACAACATATTGATAAGATGCCACATGTAATTTACTATGCAAGTAGGACCTTGAATGGTGCACAAATAAATTACACAACTACCGAGAAAGAACTCTTGGCAGTTGTATTTGCATTAGAGAAATTCAGGCCCTACTTGATTGGCTCGCCTATTGTGGTTTACACAGATCACTCCGCCCTACGACATCTTTTAACGAAGAAGGATGCAAAGGCCAGGCTAATACGTTGGATCCTATTGTTACAAGAATTTGATCTTGTTATCTGTTCATCACATATTTTTGTATATTTGTACCGCCCATTCTTAATCACATTGCATACAGGTAGGTGCTTTTTACCCGTATTTGCTGCATGTTACAGATTACAGGTTTCCAGTCCAAAAGAGAGCAAATCCGACAAAATCACCACATTTACGGCAAAATCCAGAACATCTGTCACAAACAGATAAAAGCCGGGTTCCAGCATCCGTCCCGTACCAGTTCAGAAGAGGGGACGAAAAGAGTCGTCATTTGGGACTAAAGGGAAAATCAAAATCAACAATGGTGAAAGTCAAAAAGTTATGAAATGAATACATTTTGGAAAAGAAATCTGGAGATCTTCTGAAAGTTGATTTTGCAGTATAAAGTTTTCAAAGATCAGGAAAAATAAGCACAAGACCAGAGAAAGAAGCAGCCAGTGTTTGGCCACCAAAGCGCCGCCCTTCCGCCGCGCCACCCCTGCATTTGCCGCGCTTGCGCGGCGGCCACGTGTCATCAAGCTGAGATTTTTTGGGGTTATTCCTGTATTAATGTGTAGGGTTGGGTTTTATGGCAAATTTCTCAAACTCAGGCCTATAAATAGCCCAGAGCAGAACCATGAGAGAACTTAAGTTTTTCATTTTGTAATTTTGTATTAGAATTATTTAGTTTCTAATAAAAGTCCATTTTCCTCCATCTTCCTCCATTAAAGCTTGTGAGAGGTTTTCTTGAGTGTGAAGCATGCAAGAAGTGTTCTTTATCTATTTGTGTAATTTGTAATTCCGTTTCTTATCTTGCTTGTAATTTTCATTGTTAAACGTAGTTGTTGTTATTTCTTAAAATCGTCGTTTTAATTTTCTTCCATTTTTCGGTTATCCTTACAACCATGATGCTTAGTGTGATCCTTGCCTAAGTGAGGTCCCGAATAGCTAGTTGTGATTTTCTACCTCAATTCTTATTACCCTCTTTCTTTGTTTTATTTCATTTAATTATTCTAATGGGTGAGTAACTTTTCACTTGTTAGGGTAGGAAACGGAAAGTTTGAAATACGGAAAACTCCTTCACCTTTCTCTTTTACATTTATCTTGATTTGAACTCCAGTTTATTGATCCACAATCCGCTCCCTACGGCACCCTATTCTTCATAATAGCGGTGATACCCTAGTGAGACCGGTTGTGGTTGAATCAACCTGAGGTTGCGACTAAGAGCCAAGAACGGACGGACAAGGACCAAAAAGAGAAAACGAAGTGTTGGAAAGCCTAGCTTATACTCGCAAGTTTTCTCTCAGTCGTCCTAATCCCCGTTGTTGCCTATTACCGTAACATCAATATTAAGAAGTGGCAAAAGAATCAAGTGAGCGATTCTCCCAAACCAAACCAACTAAATCCTACCCTTTACAAGTTCTCTTATCATTCATTTTTCACTTAGCTAAACTCAAACAAACCCAACATATTTGGACTTAACTCGTCAAGACATTAAGAAAAAGACTCCCATCTCCCTGTGGATCGACCCGTACTCATCCGGCTAGCTGCAAAGCGACACCGTCCTGATTGCGGTAATTAAACTTAAACACGCAGAATCTCTGCCAATCAAATGGCGCCGTTGCCGGGGAGATGGTAGTTTATTTCTTTTTGTAATTTCGGGTTAATTTGTGAATAAAAATATAACCAAAAACAAAACAAAAAAATATACTGTACAAAATCATTTTATTATTCTTTGTGCAAGAGTGCAGGAAAAGGAGAATTTCAAGTTCAGTGCCAAAGTTGTGGGAAGTTAGACCCATATCTCGCGGCTACACCGCGGCGGATCAAGGCGAAAACCAAAATCCTCTGTGAGTATCCCAACCATCTTCTCAACTCCTCTAAACTCCACTGAACTGTGTTTTCTGCAGCATTCTTTGCGCCGCGCTAAAAATAAAAAAAAAATTGTTTGCAGTTGATTTGTTACTGCTTTGCATTGATTAATACGGACTTTAAGGGGCTTGAAACCAATTCAGATTGGGTGGGGATTTCATCACCCTTCCCAGGACCCCAGAAATCACAAAAGCATATGCATTGACCATTGTTAATAAAAAATACTAGACTCGGCCCTAAGGACTTCGCGCTCATTAGGAGAAGTTAAACCGTGTTTAGAATCTCGCTTAACGGTGCATTGTTTAAGGGGTGTCTAGGAAAGTGTTAACGGCGCAACCGCCAAAAGAGAAAGGGTTACATAATTAAGGAACTTCGCGAAAGCGTTGGAAAACCTCCCCTTATCTCTGCACTTACCTGGCCTCTTGATCAGTGTATCTTAAGTTTGTTTCTCGACACAGTTTTGCTTCGACAATCAAGTCTTGGAGCAAGTCTAGCAGACCTAGGTGACTCTAGATCTAGGTGTGAGTGTGCATATCTTATTTGTGATTGCGAAAAGCCGTAAATCTGTACATATCTCTGTAAACTCTTTCTAAAAAAAAATATAAAAAGGAAAAAAAAATCAAAAACTTTTATAAAAACTTGCCCTTTGTCGCCACGTTCCATTTTCCACTCCACCACCCATTGCCTTTCTCATTGACGTTTTCTTACCCTCACCTTCTTCGCTTTGACTATACTAAACTCGTTTAGTATATGTCCGCTTGGACTCGGGACACTAGAGCCCGTTTAGTCCGCGTTTCGTTAGTCGCATCCGACTGCGCGATCAACCCAGAAGTCGATACTCCATCACCAACCTCTTCTTCCGCGATGTCAGGATTTAATCCGAACATCTCTTTGACTAACCCTGGAATGGCTCCACCTCCTACGGAGACCAATCTTCCACCACCTCCGCCTGTTGTAGCGCCGCAGCGAATTGCGCTCCAGGATCGTTTCTATCCCACACGTTCCGCACTCCCCACTTGCCTTTCTCTTCCACCGGCCAATGGGGATAATTTTGAAATTAAGCCCCACTTCATCAACATGCTTCCACGTTTTCACGGGCTTGAATCTGAAGATGCCTATATCTTCATCAACAAATTTCAAAACGTCTGTGCCATGATGAAAACAACCCAGCTGTCGGACGATGCTATACGTCTACGAGTCATTCCATTCACTCTATGCGATCTCGCCGAAAAATGGCTGTATAGCACCGCTTCCCACTCCATCACAAGTTGGGACGAGTTTGTTAAGGCGTTTCTCAAAAAGTTCTATCCAAATCATAAGACCGCAAGGATTCGAAATGAAATCAATCAATTCTCCCAGCTTCCTTCTGAACCTTTCTGGAAGTGCTTTGACCGATACAAAGACCTTCTTGTTCAGTGTCCTCACCACGGTATAGAGAGATGGCAACTTTGCCAAACCTTATACGAAGGACTGAACCCAGCAACGAAGCAGTTGCTGGAAACCATCTGTCAGGGCCACTTCCTATCAAAATCCGACGAGGAAGCGTGGCAGTTCTTTGACGACCTTGCAGAGCAAACGCTACAGTGGGAGAGCACCAGACCGACCTCTTCTTCTTCATCTTCCTCTTCATCCACTTCTACCGGTCAGTCTAGGGTAGGAATTCACCAACTTGACGTCTCTATTGCAATGAAAGCTGAAATGGCTGCAATAACGAGAAAGCTTGAGGCAATTGAGAGCAAATTTTCTTCTCCTGCTCCTAACCCTGTTCTCCCCCTTCGTACCATCTGCGCTTGTTGTTCCGATCCTTCTCACTTGACAGAAGAGTGTCCCTACAATCCACCATCGCAAGGACAGGATCAGGTTAATGCATTCCAGCAAAGACCAAGGAATGATCCATACTCTTCTACGTACAATCCCGGTTGGAGGAACCATCCCAATTTCGCCTGGAATCAGAATCAAAATCAATTCCAGGGCAACAATTTCCAGAGACCCCCTCCGCCGCAACAACAAGCGCAGCAACAAACTCAATATCAGCAGCCCTTCCAACCCCAACCTTTCCAGAACCAGACGAACAACTTTGCACCTAACAACTCTTTTCCACCAAACAACTTTGTTCCGTCGAACAATGATAAGGTTTCCTCGCTCGAGCGAAGTCTGGAGGCGTTTGTTAAACAATCGACACAATCCACCGCCAACATCCAGTCTTCGATTCAATCTTTAGTGCAACACACTGCCGCACACGGGCAAAGCATCAAAACCATCGAGGCCCAGATTGCACAGCTGAACGCGGCCCTGAGCGAGCGAGAAAAGGGGAAGCTCCCATCCCAGCCACTTCCAAATCCCGGTCACCCACATAATGCACATGTTGCTCTTGAACAACAAAACCATAATGTGAGTGCCGTGACCACACTGAGATCGGGGAGGGTGCTGCAAAACAACATTGGCACACGAATTAACGATAACACCCCGGCCGCCGATTCTTCTTCTTCTCCTACTTCGTCATCTTCTGAGCCTATTCTCCGTTTTTCACAAGGCTCTTCTTCTTCTTCTTCTGCTTTGAATGGACCCACTTCTCACTCCACGAAAACACCTATTCTGGGATCCGTTCCAGCTCCAAAATCTCCTCCTCCAGCATTAGACTCAACCAATTTTCAAAATGTTCCATTTCCAAACCGGTTGAGGTCTAACAAACAACATCCACAAATGGAGAAGATTTTGGAGTTATTCAAGCAAGTTAACATTAACATTCCTCTTTTAGATGCTGTCCAACAAGTCCCATCCTACGCGAAAATCTTAAAGGACTTGTGCACGAAAAAGAGGAAGTCTCAGGTACCAAAGAAAGTTTTCTTGGCTAGTGCAGTGAGTGATGCCCTTACCCAATCTTTACCACTAAAACGGAAGGACCCTGGCTGTCCTACTATTTCAATTACTATTGGGGATAAGAACATCAACCGCGCACTGTTAGATCTTGGTGCCAGTGTTAACCTGCTTCCATATTCAGTATACGAGCAATTAGGCATAGGAGAGCTGAAACCTACGCATTGTACTCTCCAAATGGCCGACCGATCGATCACCCATCCTAGGGGTGAGCTAGAGGATGTGTTGATAAAAGTCGGGGACTTCATATTCCCCGTTGACTTCATTGTGTTAGATACACAGCCTGTAGCTAACCCCCGGAATCAAATTCCTGTGATACTCGGTCGCCCATTTCTCGCAACCTCAAATGCTGTGATCAATTGTCGCAATGGTTCTATGAACCTATCCTTCGGAAATATGACGATTGAACTCAACATTTTTAGGTTGGGGAATCAGCCCTCTGAACCTAATGCTCATATACTGGATGTCTGCTCGATCCAGGAGATCACCTCAGAAGAGTGTGAATTCGAGGAGTTTCTGTTTGACCACGATCATCTTGACGCCACTAGTGCGTTTCTCTTCGAACCTGCTGCTATTTCCGCGCCCGACTACGAATACGAGTGTTTCACGTTTTCGAACGATCTTAGCTGCGCACAACCCGAGTTTGAAACTTTCGACTTTTCGGATGCGTCACCTGAACCATCCAACTTGGTTGCCTACACTCGCTTTGAACCTTTGCTGGAGTCCTTTGAGTTCGAAACCTTTGCACCAGTCTTGCCTTCAATCGTTTCACCGCCAGCACTCGAACTCAAGCCTTTGCCTTCTCACCTCAAGTACGCTTACTTGGGAGACGACGAGACCCTCCCAGTCATCATCTCGGCTTCTCTAGCTTCCGAGCAAGAGAAAGCCCTTCTCGCGGTCTTGCACAGCAACAGGCAAGCTTTTGGCTGGTCCATGGCGGACATCAAGGGGATTAGTCCCCTCATCGTTGAGCATCACATACATCTGATGGATGATGCCAAACCAGCCCGGGATCCACAAAGACGTCTTAATCCAGTCATGAAGGAGGCTGTGAAGAAGGAGATCGTTAAATGTCTAGATAGTGGTATCATTTACCCTATCTCTGATAGCCAGTGGGTTAGCCCCATTCATGTTGTCCCCAAGAAGTCGGGCATCACGGTCATAACCAACGAGGCGAATGAGTTAATCCCTACTCGAACCCAAAATGGGTGGCGAGTTTGCATTGATTACAGGAAACTAAACGCTGCAACGCGGAAAGACCACTTTCCGCTACCTTTCATTGACCAGATGCTTGAACGATTGGCTGGACATGAGTATTACTGCTTCCTTGATGGCTACTCTGGCTATAACCAAATTCCCATCGCTGAAAAAGACCAGGACAAGACCACTTTCACTTGTCCTTTCGGCACGTTTGCATATCGACGCATGCCTTTTGGGTTATGCAATGCGCCCGCTACCTTCCAGCGGTGTATGATGGGAATTTTCTCAGACATGGTGGAAAAATTCTTGGAGATCTTCATGGATGACTTCTCCATTTTCGGCGACTCCTTTGACGAGTGTCTGCTACATCTTGACGCTGTCCTTACCCGATGTAAGGACAAGAATCTCACTTTGAATTGGGAGAAATGCCACTTCATGGTGCGCGAAGGTATTGTCTTAGGACATATCATTTCGCAAAACGGCATAGAGGTGGACAAAGCAAAGATTGAGGTCATTTCCAATCTTCCTCCTCCCAGTTGCGTCAGAGATATCCGAGCCTTCCTTGGCCATGCCGGTTTTTATAGACGGTTCATCAAAGACTTTAGCAAGATTGCTAGGCCTTTGACTCTTTTGCTGGCCAAGGATACACCTTTTGAATTCAACTCGAGTTGCATGACTGCATTCGAGTCACTGAAACGCTCACTCACTTCTGCTCCCGTTCTCTCTTCTCCCGACTGGACGCACCCATTCGAGATTATGTGCGATGCATCTGACTTTGCCATCGGTGCTGTCCTTGGACAACACATCAACAAGATGCCGCACGTGATCTATTACGCTAGCCGAACCCTGAACGATGCCCAACTCAACTATACAACAACTGAGAAGGAATTCTTGGCTGTTGTATTGCTCTAGAAAAGTTCAGGCCATACCTCATCGGCTCTCCAGTCATCGTCTACACGGACCATTCAGCTCTGCGCCATCTTTTTGCGAAGAAAGATGCCAAGTCTCGGTTAATCCGTTGGATCCTCTTGCTTCAAGAGTTTGACCTTGTCATTAAGGACAAACGAGGATGTGAAAACGTGGTTGCCGACCATCTCTCACGACTTCCTTCTTCGCCTTCGCTTCCAATTCCGATAAACGACGTTTTTCCGGACGAACAGCTCTTGACAGTATCGTGCGAACCCTGGTTCGCAGATATTGTGAACTATTTGGCCACGGGATTGCTACCGACCGAATGGTCGAGTCAGGACAGACTTCGCTTCTTATCCCAAGTAAAACACTTTTACTGGGACGAACCCTACTTGTTCAAGTACTGTCCCGACCAGATCATTCGTCGGTGTGTCCCTAATGAGGAATTCAAGAGTGTGCTGTCGTTTTGCCACGACCAAGCATGTGGCGGGCATTTTGGGCCCAGGAAGACAGCTGAAAAGATCTTGCAATGTGGTTTCTACTGGCCACAACTCTTCAAAGATGCTTATGACTATTGCAAGACTTGCTCCCGGTGCCAACACATGGGCCGGATATCCCGGAGGAACGAGATGCCGCTCCAACCAATCTTGATTGTGGAGATTTTCGATGTTTGGGGGATAGACTTCATGGGGCCGTTTCCCAGCTCTTTTGGGAACTTGTACATTCTTCTAGCTGTTGATTACGTCTCTAAATGGGTCGAGGCTGTGCCCAGCCGGACTAATGACAACAAGGTTGTCGTTAGGTTCCTTAAAGAAAACATTTTCTCACGGTTTGGGCACCCCCGAGCGATCATTAGCGACAATGGAAGTCATTTCTGCAATAGGACTTTTGAGGCCTTAATGCGGAAATACTCCATTAATCATAAGCTTTCTACGCCCTACCACCCCCAAACCAGCGGGCAGGCCGAAGTTTCAAATCGGCAGATCAAGCAGATACTGGAGAAGACGGTTTCCAAGAACCGTAAGGATTGGTCTCTAAAACTCACTGATGCCCTTTGGGCGTTTAGAACTGCTTATAAGACCGACCTTGGCATGTCTCCCTATCGGCTTGTGTACGGAAAAGCCTGCCACCTTCCTGTCGAAATCGAGCATCGCGCGTTTTGGGCGATTAAGGAGCTGAATCTTTCTCTTGAGGACGCGGGCAGCCATCGGAAGCTGCAGCTGAACGAACTGAACGAGCTAAGGGATGAGGCTTACGACAATGCGGTTGTCGTTAAGAATCGAACGAAGGTGTTTCACGATAAACACCTGTTGCGCAAATTCTTCGTACCTGGTCAACAGGTACTGCTTTATGACACCCGACTTCATTTCCATCCTGGAAAGCTCCGATCTCGCTGGATAGGGCCGTATTTTGTGCGGAATGTGTATCCGCAAGGCGCTCTGGATTTGGAAAATCCAAAGGACGGTTCACTCTTCAAAGTGAACGGACACCGATGCAAACCGTACCTTTGCGCCGATCAAACAGAGGAGCTCCTGTTTTTACAGGAGCCGGTTTACCCTGATTGATCTTCCTCTTCCCCTACACCCAAACTTCGACAATACAGTCAAAAACAGTGGAAACACTGTTTCAAATAAGTTTGGGGGTATGTAAATACAATTTTGTTTTCTTTTATGCCTGGAAAAATTTCAAATAAGAAAAAATAAAAACAAAAACTAAAAATAAATTTTTTTTTTCAGAAAACGAAAAAACAATATATAATTTTTTTTTGTAAATAATTAATTCTTTTTCTAATTAGATATATTTATAGGGGTTTAAGTGTAAATAACAAACAAAAACCCCTATAAATAGCTATCTAACCCTTCAGCCCTTTTCCCATGCCTAAAATTTTCTCCCAACAGAAACCCTAGCCGCCGCTGAAAGACTGACCCCTGAAGCCTTGCCGCCGCCGCCCAACCGCCGCGCGAAGCCCCTTCCCGCCGCCCTTCCGCCGCAGGTTGAACTCTTCGGCCTCTGGAATTTTTTCCAGAGGAGGTTTGCACCATTTCTACCCCATTTTGATCTGTGAAAATTTATAACATTCTATAATGGCTTCAAACTTGCAATATGAAAGAAATTTCTCCCAAATCTTTGAACATGATGTGTACGGGAGTTATTTTGGCGACGAAATCCGGAAACGCGGATGGACTTATCTTCTATATAACCATCCAAACGCATTCGCGCTTCAGGATCTAGTCCGACGATTTTATGCATACATTGAGGAGGGTAGCTATCATAAATACGGATTTATTAGGTTGTTTTGGGGAGGGCAAGAAATACGAATAGATAGGGACTTCATTCATGAAGTCACATTGATACCTAGAATACCCGCCCATGACCAACCCCTCCAATTTGAGGATTACACCCCGTTGATGGGAAATGACTGCTATAGGGAACCACGGAAAGGGATTCCGGCGCGTACACTTTACGCGAATGTGCTAACAGTGTGCCGATGGGCACAAAATAACATTTTTGGCAGCTCGCACAACACGACATTTTTTACACCCTCGCTACACATCGTGCACACATTAATGAACAAACATCCGAGTTATGACATGTGCACGGTACTACTTCAGTCGATTGCGGCTGGCAAAACTTCATCCAACCTTCCGTGCCCTATGCTGGTGACACAACTGTGTCGCCAGTTCATCCCTTCCGACGAGTTTGCAGTACACATGCAAGCTGACTCATGCATTCGACCTGCTCTTGAGGGTGTTTCGACATCCTACACAAGACTTCAAGATTTATGGTCACGAACAGAACCGAGCGAGCATGTGATAGCCAGCTCGAGCTCCACAGCGAGCGAAGAAGAGCTTACCCCCGCTGAGCAAGCACGCTTACTTAGACGGACACATAGGGGGGTAGAAAGAATGATGGGAATGATGACAACCCTAGATCAGAGAATGGCACGCTTAGAACAGGGGATGGCAACACTTTTGGGACGAGAGGAGAGATCTAGGTCGCGATCTAGGGCCCCTAGGGCAGAGTCAAGTGAACCAGGGACGAGTGCCGCATCGTCTAGGAGACGACGCAGGGGGCAGTGAGGACACTGCCATTAACAAGTTTGGGGGAGGGATTAGATTGTAAATAGTTATCTTTGCATTGCATCTGCATATTTTTTATCTTTTATGTAAATATTTGGTTTTACTTTGCATGTTTAAAATTCTGCACTGCATTTTTTTTTTGAAATATTAAAAAAAAAAAATTTTTGAAAATTGAAAAATACAAAAAAAATTGGAAAACTTGAAAATAAAAACAAAAATTTTAAAAGAAAAAAAAAACAAAAATATTATTGACCGTGTCTGACTCAAGTCTAATATGAAGGTTAACTAGTTAGAAACTACTAGATCTTAAACTTAGTTAATTATGAACCCTAAAAATAACATTCCGTGAAGTTTAACTATAGAAAGTATACGCTCCAGCGGTTTGTTTTGAAATAAGCAAATTTTGAGTCTAGTTCTTAGGCGAAGTTAAAATGAGGGAAAATTATTGAAGCTCTATTTGAAGAATAAGTCTGAAAAATAATTCTAAATCTTAAATCCAAATTTTGAAAGTATATACCCTACAAAACGCACATACACCACCTTGAAACTCGGAATAGTAGAGGATACCTAGAAATACTCTTGCCTGAAAGCCTAGTATGAAAGAAAAAAACGGTATTTGAAGCTAACCACCAAAAGAGCACGCTGAAAAATATATCCGGTCTTGAAAAGAAAAAAAAAAGAGAGAAAAAAAAAGAGAGAAAAAAAAAATAGAATGAAGTCAAGACCTGGATACTGCTATTTACGCTTTAAGTTCATACATTCGGTAATCGGCTGTTAGTGCCTTAAGAAGCATTAATAGTCGCATGAAAGGTGTATGAACGAACCCGTCCATCATTAATAAAAAGAAGTAGTACTAGATATTAAGGCAAGGGTATTATAGCTTGAACTGAATTTCCAAGTGTAGGGGTGACAATTACACACACGTAGGGGTATATAATCAGAGTTTCGAGGAGAGATGAGGAATGAAAGATAGGGTTTATTTCTTCAATAGAATGGATAAAAATTCCGGATTTGAGATTCCGCTTAAGAAGGAAAACTCAGGAGATGCTGAAAGCTTTATAAACTGGCTAGGCGTATAGGATCTTAAGTTAAATGGAAAGAAAGTGTGAAGAATACGGGTTAGTAATTTCTAAGTTTATGATAATAGGGTTTTTGGTTAGAATGCTGAAATAGAAGATTAGAGTCGACGGTTGATTAATCGGATTTTGTGGGTGTAATCCGCTGAAAACCCTCAGGAGACAACACTCCTCCTACTAGGGACACCTAGAGGTTTAACGGCTTGTTGCACGTGCTCAGTGCAATCGCGTTCCCTGCGAAAGTGAGGTTAGGAAATGTTTTTTGTGAATAAAATGGTTTTGCTCGGGACGAGCAAAAGATAAGTTTGGGGGTATTTGTTCATCACATATTTTTGTATATTTGTACCGCCCATTCTTAATCACATTGCATACAGGTAGGTGCTTTTTACCCGTATTTGCTGCATGTTACAGATTACAGGTTTCCAGTCCAAAAGAGAGCAAATCCGACAAAATCACCACATTTACGGCAAAATCCAGAACATCTGTCACAAACAGATAAAAGCCGGGTTCCAGCATCCGTCCCGTACCAGTTCAGAAGAGGGGACGAAAAGAGTCGTCATTTGGGACTAAAGGGAAAATCAAAGTCAACAATGGTGAAAGTCAAAAAGTTATGAAATGAAGACATTTTGGAAAAGAAATCTGGAGATCTTCTGAAAGTTGATTTTGCAGTATAAAGTTTTCAAAGATCAGGAAAAATAAGCACAAGACCAGAGAAAGAAGCAGCCAGTGTTTGGCCACCAAAGCGCCGCCCTTCCGCCGCGCCACCCCTGCATTTGCCGCGCTTGCGCGGCGGCCACGTGTCATCAAGCTGAGATTTTTTGGGGTTATTCCTGTATTAATGTGTAGGGTTGGGTTTTATGGCAAATTTCTCAAACTCAGGCCTATAAATAGCCCAGAGCAGAACCATGAGAGAACTTAAGTTTTTCATTTTGTAATTTTGTATTAGAATTATTTAGTTTCTAATAAAAGTCCATTTTCCTCCATCTTCCTCCATTAAAGCTTGTGAGAGGTTTTCTTGAGTGTGAAGCATGCAAGAAGTGTTCTTTATCTATTTGTGTAATTTGTAATTCCGTTTCTTATCTTGCTTGTAATTTTCATTGTTAAACGTAGTTGTTGTTATTTCTTAAAATCGTCGTTTTAATTTTCTTCCATTTTTCGGTTATCCTTACAACCATGATGCTTAGTGTGATCCTTGCCTAAGTGAGGTCCCGAATAGCTAGTTGTGATTTTCTACCTCAATTCTTATTACCCTCTTTCTTTGTTTTATTTCATTTAATTATTCTAATGGGTGAGTAACTTTTCACTTGTTAGGGTAGGAAACGGAAAGTTTGAAATACGGAAAACTCCTTCACCTTTCTCTTTTACATTTATCTTGATTTGAACTCCAGTTTATTGATCCACAATCCGCTCCCTACGGCACCCTATTCTTCATAATAGCGGTCATACCCTAGTGAGACCGGTTGTGGTTGAATCAACCTGAGGTTGCGACTAAGAGCCAAGAACGGACGGACAAGGACCAAAAAGAGAAAACGAAGTGTTGGAAAGCCTAGCTTATACTCGCAAGTTTTCTCTCAGTCGTCCTAATCCCCGTTGTTGCCTATTACCGTAACATCAATATTAAGAAGTGGCAAAAGAATCAAGTGAGCGATTCTCCCAAACCAAACCAACTAAATCCTACCCTTTACAAGTTCTCTTATCATTCATTTTTCACTTAGCTAAACTCAAACAAACCCAACATATTTGGACTTAACTCGTCAAGACATTAAGAAAAAGACTCCCATCTCCCTGTGGATCGACCCGTACTCATCCGGCTAGCTGCAAAGCGACACCGTCCTGATTGCGTTAATTAAACTTAAACACGCAGAATCTCTGCCAATCATTATCAAAGACAAGAGTGGATGTGAAAATGTTGTAGCCGACCATCTTTCATGCATCACTTCTTCGCCAACTGTGACCGTGCCGATAAATGACTCATTTCCCGACGAACAGCTCTTGAATGTATCCTACGAACCTTGGTTCGTGGATATCGTGAACTATCTTGCTACGGGACTTATACCTAGCGATTGGTCGAAACAAGACAAACTTCGGTTTTTATCCCAAGTAAAATATTTTTACTGGGATGAACCATATCTATTCAAGTATTGTTCCGATCAAATCATTCGCAGGTGTGTCCCTAACGATGAATTCAAGAGCGTGTTATCATTTTGTCATGATCGGGCATGCGGCGGTCACTTTGGACCTCGAAAAACGGCGGAGAAAGTTTTGCAATGTGGCTTTTATTGGCCAACATTATTTAAAGATGCATTTGAACATTGCAAAACTTGTCCGCGATGTCAGCATTTGGGTCGGATTTCACGAAGGAACGAGATGCCGATCCAACCTATATTGGTTGTGGAAATATTTGATGTTTGGGGTATTGATTTTATGGGCCCTTTTCCCAACTCCTTTGGGAATCTATATATCTTGTTAGCGGTTGATTATGTCTCGAAGTGGGTGGAAGCTATACCGTGTCGCACTAATGACAACAAAGTTGTCATTAAGTTCCTTAAAGAAAACATCTTCTCGCGATTCGGACACCCTCGCGCTATCATTAGCGACAACGGGACACATTTCTGCAATAGGTCTTTCGAGGCCTTGATGCGGAAATATTCAATCACGCACAAGCTTTCTACGCCCTATCATCCCCAAACAAGCGGGCAGGCTGAGATCTCAAATAGGCAGATCAAACAGATATTGGAGAAGACGGTTTCGAAAAACCGTAAAGATTGGTCAACCAAATTGACGGATGCTCTTTGGGCATTCCGCACCGCTTATAAGACCGATCTTGGTATGTCTCCATACCGACTTGTGTTTGGGAAGGCATGCCACCTTCCTGTCGAGATCGAACATAAGGCAATGTGGGCTATTAAAGAGCTTAATTTTGATCTTGATCATGCAGGCAGCTATCGGAAGCTGCAATTGAATGAGCTAAGCGAACTCCGCGATGAAGCTTACGATAATGCGGTGATAGTAAAGAACAGGACTAAAGTGTTCCACGATAAGAATCTTTTTAGAAAAACCTTCACATCGGGGCAACAAGTCCTTCTTTACGATTCCCGTCTCCATCTTCATCCGGGCAAGCTTAAATCTCGTTGTAAAGGACCTTTTATGGTGCGGTATGTACACCCGCACGGGGCAGTTGAAGTCGAAAATTTGAAAAACGGTTCGATTTTTAAAGTAAATGGGCATAGATTAAAACCGTATTTTTCTGCTAACCCCGCGGAGGAGCTCCTGTTTTTATAGGAGCCGCTTTATCAAAACTAAATTTCCTCCGCCTCACCTCCATGTTTTGGTAACTTTTTCACATTTTAAGAATGGAGGTGAGTACAAAAAAATGATTTGATTGAAAATCTGTGCGTGTCAAAGAATAAGTTTGGGGGAATTTTTCATTTAACTATTATTTTACCCCTTGTATCTCTCCCTTAGTATACAGGTCCATGTTCTCAAAATGCTACATCAGTGAGGACACTGCTGAAAACAGGTTTGGGGGGGAGGTTGTATTCACTGAATTATCTTTGACACCGGGCATTAAATTTTTTTTTTATAACAAAAGAGTAGAAAGTGAAAAATTACATCCAAAAGATAGGAATAATTTAAGAAAACCAAGAAAATTAGAAGTTTTCTTACACGAACTGGTAATAAGTAGTTATGAGCTGTTGTCCCAAGGGTTAGTAAAATGAAGGAAGTCACTAATCTGAGGATAAAAATAAGTCTGAAAAATAGTTTCTATTCTGGAAGCCAAACATTTGAATGTTGATACCCTACAATATGCACCTACACACGTCTTGAAACTCGGGATAGTAGAGGATACCTTGAAATGCTCTTGTCTAAAAGCCAAAGTATGAAGGAAATAAAAAAAAATGATGAAAATATAAAAATGGTGAAAAGAAAAATGAACACTGGTTTTGTTATCGCCAAGGCAGCAATAAAAAAATATAGTGAGGGTGCCTCTTCACCTATTGCCCTAAGGCCAACTGGTCTGGGAGTCACTGCTAAGCCTTAGGTGGTACAAGACGAGGAAAGTATTATCACCAAATCAGCAAGCGCATGAGTAATCGGTCGGTTAGTACCTCAAGAAGTATTAACAGTCGCATGAAAATGTGTGAGCAAATCTTTAATATTCATCAAATTAAAAAGTACTAAGGTAGATGGACAAGAGTATGATAGCTTGAATTGAATTCTCCGAGTGTAGGGATGTAATTTACACACACGTGGGGTTATATGATCAATGTTTGGATGAAAGGTAGGAATGAAGAATAAAGACGATGTTTTATTGAGGGATGATGTGATTTCTAACATTTTTTCATGACTATTAAGATAGGGCTCATGACAACTGAAAAGCTAGTATAGTTGGAAACTCTTCTTTTCAAGGCCTTTCTTTTATGGTTCTTGTCTTTATATGTAAATTTCACCATCTTTCTTTTGTTATTGGATTTTGTGGGTGTAATCCGCTGAAAACCCTCAGGAGACAACACTCCTCCTACTAGGGACACCTAGAGGTTTAACGGCTTGTTGCACGTGCTCAGTGCAATCGTGTCTGCCTACGAAAGTGTGCTTAGTTTTCTCTTTTTCTTTTTCTCCTCTTAAATAAACTAGTTTGCTCGGGACGATCAAAGATAAGTTTAGGGGTATTTGTTCAGTTGATAAAACTGCATATTTGTATTACATTTTTCCTACCATTTTCATATTAAAAAAGGACTTTATTATAATATATTATACATATGAGGGTTTATGTGTAAAAACATTATTTTCCATGTGTTAATATATTTTAATTATCATTTGGTAGGAAAATGTATGCAAATATTATTGACCTGATCCTAGTAGAACAAAGTCTACTAAAATCTTATTTGAGTTGTTGTGCAGAATTTTCCAAGTTGTTATGCAGAATATATCAAAGAAATCAAGCTGTTGAAGAAATCTTGCCAAATTAAGATGCAAAACTTGGAGACCAAGTCTGGAAGCAACTGAGAAGATTTATGAATTCTGAAGGTGCCTAGGATTGCCACATGTCACAATATGCAAGCCCAAGAAAACTCATCAAGAGATCTCACCCCTTGAGCGCGGATCCGCGGCCAAACCCCACCTTGGGCCGCGGATCCGCCGCAAATTTAGAGATTCAGAGCACAAGATTTTGGGGCATAAATCTATGATGAATTTTACCAAGTTTTCAACAAGAAGATTCTGGCTTTTGCATTATAAAAGAGCACCGAGAGCCTCTTGGAAAAGTTATCAAGCGGAAGAGATCACGAAGTCCAAGACGGCTCACGCATCCAGGCTGATCATCAACGGTTCATCTACTCCCTTGGAAGAGATCGAGAAGCAAGCTAGTCTTTGTAATCATTTTCTAAGGATCAAAGTGTAATGAATTTTTGATTAATAAAGGTAGTTCTTTTTCTTATTCTATTTCTTTGTAGTTTAATTATGCATTTTCTCTCCATCTCTTTTTCTCCCAACATGCGCGAGTAATTCTCCGCTTGTTAGGGTTCGTAGGATTAGGGTAGGCTAATGGATGATGAACATCCTTAAACCCTTTTTAAGTCCTATAAAGTTTATGAACTTTATCAAAAGAATCATTAACATCCTAATCGGGCGCGCTAACAATTCTTTATTAGTTCCGACCGCGATTAAAGATTAGATTAATGATTGTTTTGGTAAAGGCTAGATATGAACGGAGTTCCGTGTCGAGATATGGGTTAAGAGTGGGATTCCTTTTCCCTCCAGAAACCCTAATCTATACGCATCATCGTCGTTCTAGTTTTAAATCTATTAAAGGATAAAAAGGGTAACTTTTAATTAATCGTCCATGACTACTAAATCCTAACGAACCCTACAAGCCCCCTTATTATATTAGCTATATCTCTAAAATAATCTAGATCTATATTTTTTGCATTCTTGCTTAAACGTAGATCTAGAAACCTTTCCACAAAATTCTTTATTCCTCCTCTCTTTTTCAACACATCTAAAGTAAGAGTAAAAGATTCAACGTTTCCCAGAGGACGACCCGTACTCACCTCGGTCTAGCTACACGCGACACCGTTCTGATTGCGGTTATTCTACAAACACTTTTTCGAACCAATCAGCTATGCTCTGAAGGAGAAATAATTCTCAGAAAAAAGTAAGAAAATGAACATAGATCATCTCAAAAGGCCAAGGGTCCTATTTATAGGCCTAGAGAGCCGTTACAACTTCTGAGTTGATCTAATGGCAGAGATGCTGCCACCGCTGCACTCACGTGTGAGCCACGTGAGCGCAACGGTGGGGGTCATTTGTTTCCCCAATCATAGAAAAACTTTGTTCAAATTTTGAAATTTGAAATGAAGCAGCATTTCATAGCAGCGCCAGCGCTGAGAGTCAAAGACTCTGATGTAGCGCTCACGTGCAAAGCACGAGAGCGTTAGCGCTAGCAGCGCCAGCGCACCACGTGCAAAGCACGTGAGCGCTGGTGCTATGAGCGCGAACGTTAAGAGCGCTACACTTTAAACAGCGCACCATGTGCAAAGCACGTGAGCATTAGCGCTAAGAGCGCTGCACTCCAAGCAGCGCACCACGTGCAATGCACGTAAACGCTAGCGTTAAGAGCATTGCGCTTTAAGCAAGCGCACCACGTGCAAAGCACGTAAGCGCTAGCAATAGAACAAAATGTTCTCGGCCCTTGGATCAAAGATCCAACAAAGATGATAAATCGTCAAGTTACCAGAATAAAATTCTGCTAAGAAAACATTCTTCAGAATCTTTCCAAACAGAAAAGATTATGCTCTGAAAATCAGAGCACCGTTGGATCAATGATCCAATGGTGATTGAAAATCACCAAAATACAGAATAAATTCTATATGGGAAAAGATTTCCCGATCTTGTTAAAAACAAGAAGATTGCCTTCTGTAAAACAGAAGCCGTAGGATCAAAGATCCAACGGGGGAAATATCCCCAAATCAATTAGAGAAAAGATCTTCTTAACCGATTGAACAAATCAGCCTTCACTATATAAAGACCCCAAGACTTCAAGTCTCATATAGAGGAACCCCCCCCCCCCCCAAACTTTGAGAAATTTCATAGAGAAGATCAAGCTCTGCGAAGAAGAACTTTTCTTCAAGGTAAAAACAGAGAGATGAAAAACATCTCATCATAAAAAGAACTTAGTTATTATACCAGATTATAGACAAATTTTCTTTCATAAAAGAGATTATAACATCTCTGTTTACCGTCGAACACGGAGACGCGACCGCGCAGGTCTGTCTTGCCTGTAATTCGGGACAGATGCCAATTGGTGCTATCCGCCCACCTCTCCGAAGATGCCAAGTTGATTTATGGCACCATGTATTGAAGGTTTAAACGGATGCGGCCGATGTAGCAGACTTCGTCAGATTCCCCCTCGTTCGAGGGTTTTTTGATTGTAGGGACGCTCTTCCTTACAGGCGCAAGCCCCTGCAGTTAATTACGCTACCGCGTCGCGGTAACAACTTTCTCCTTCTCCAGATGGTCACTTCGTGTCGTGGGTTTTTGTTTTGTTTGTGCTTGCCCGTGGATTGTATACGGAGACTAATTTATGTTGTCGCCTATAGGACGTGGATTAGTCCAAATCCGTATCTTCTTAGATTTGGGTTTAGGGTTTGGGTTTAAGGATACGTTAGTCTCGTTTGAGACTAAGATCGACTTAAACATTTGTTAAGGATACGTTAGTCTAATTTTAGACTAAGATCGACTCAACGTTTGTTAAGGACTCGTTAGTCTAATTTTATACTAAGATCAACTTAACAGGATCATTTAGATCCAACAAAAGAGCATTTTAACTCTATTGTATAGTTTAGGGACATTGGGGTCGATGGACAGTTTAAGGACATGGTGGTCCATCGTTAGTTTAAAGACATCGCGGTCGAGGTTAAGGACATCATAGTCCGTGAGTTTAAGGACCCCACAGTCCGATGTTAGTTTTAAGACATCACGGTCAAGGTTAAGGACATCATAGTCTGTGGGTTTAAGGACTCCACAGTCCGATGTTAGTTTTAAGACATCACGGTCAAGGTTAAGGACATCATAGTCCATGAGTTTAAGGACCCCACAGTCCGTTGTTAGTTTTAAGACATCACGGTCGAGGTTAAGGACATCATAGTCCGTGGGTTTAAGGACTCCACAGTCTGATGTTAGTTTTAAGACATCACGGTCGAGGTTAAGGACATCATAGTCTGTGGGTTTAAGGACTCCACAGTCCGATGTTAGTTTTAAGACCTCACGGTCGAGGTTAAGGACATCATAGTCCATGAGTTTAAGGACTCCACAGTCTGATGTTAGTTTTAAGACATCACGGTCGAGGTTAAGGACATCATAGTCTATGAGTTTAAGGACCCCACAGTCCGATGTTAGTTTAAAGACATCACGGTCGAGGTTAAGGACATCATAGTCCATGAGTTTAAGGACCCCACAGTCCGATGTTAGTTTAAAGACATCACGATCGAGGTTAAGGACATCATAGTCCATGAGTTTAAGGACTCCACAGTCCGATGTTAGTTTTAAGACATCACGGTCGAGGTTAAGGACATCATAGTCCATGAGTTTAAGGACCCCACGGTCTGATGTTAGTTTAAAGACATCACGATCGAGGTTAAGGACATCATAGTCCATGAGTTTAAGGACCCCACAGTCCATAGAAATGTGTGGTTGCCGGGACCCGTCACCTCTCTGAAAACGTTGAAGGATTACAACGATAAATATCAGAGGAGTAACGAGATGTACCCTTAAACCAAGGTGGATTGTTCGAAAGATCTGTAGCCCAGTTTGGGACTAAGATCTGTTGGATATTTATGAGCAGATGTGCTCAGTTTAATATAATTTGAGGACTTATGGCCAGAATTGGGCTAAGTCCAATAAAAAAACTTTTAACATTTTAGTTGCTATGGCTATTAAGCCTTTATTTGGGCTCAGCCCTTTTAATAATGCTAGGAATTGGGCTCTGACATTTTTGTCTTGTATTGAATGAATAGCATTCATCAGAAACAAAGCTTGTTCTGACAGTGCGCCACATGGCGCGCCAGGCGCTTTGCGCCAGTCAAAGAGCGCATTGCGCTTCTGTCAGGAAGCGCACACGAAGAGGACACGTGCCGCGCTTAGCGGTAAGCGCTAGTTCATTAGCGCATTGCGCTTTTAATTTATGAGCGCTTTGCACTAGTCTGTTGGCGCGCCAGTGAGTGACACGTGGCGCGCTTGGCGCTGAGCGCCAGTCCATGAGCATAGTGCGCTGTTTCAGAAGCGCAAAGCGCGGACTGTGTCTTTGGTTGAAACGTGGCGTGTTTTGGCGCTGAGCGCCGATCCAATGAGCGCAAGAGCGCAATTCATGAGTGCAAGGCACTTTCAAGATCAAAGAACAAATTTATGTTCTTCTTAAATGAGGCTTTGCCTCAAGAACAAAAGTTCTTGTTTTGTAAAAGGCTCTGCCTTTATAGAAGTAAAATACTTCTTTTATATTTTTATAATTAGATCTTTTTGATCTTTTCTTTTTATCAAAGACCTTGGTCTTTTTGTAGATCTATGATCTTTTTTAGAAGATGGTTCTTCTTTCTACGAGATGATTTCATCTCTGTGGTTCAAGAACTAGTTTTTTACCTTGAAGATGAAGAAATGATCTTCTTTTCCTAAAGGCTTGCCTTTCTTTCTCTTTGAGTTTTCTCAAAGTTTGCAGAGGGTTTTCTCTCTCTTTCTATATATCTCAGACTTGAAGTCTAGGGGCCTTTATATAGGGCCAAAGGATTTGTTGAATCGGTTTTAAGAGATCTTTCTTTGATTGATTTGGGAATATTTCCCACTGTTGGATCTTTGATCCTAAGGCTTCTGTTTTACAGAAGATAATCTTCTTGTTTCAATAAGATTGGGAAGATCTTTCCATAATAGAATTTTAGTTCTGATTAATTAATAATTTATTATTAGTAGATCTTTTGATCTAACGGTGGGGGAATTTTAATTCCAGCGCTGGCGCACCTTGCGCTAGCGCGCCTACGTTAGACTTGTGGCACGCAGCACAGCGCAACTGCGCTGGCGCACCCATGTTTGACACGTGGCACGCAGCAGAGAGCGCAACGCAACTGCGCTAGCGCACCTGTGTTTGACACGTGGCGTGCAGCGCAGAGCGCTGGATCTGAAGCGTTGCTTCAACTTTTAAATTTTGAATTTTAAAACAGAGCTTTGCTCTGATTGGGGGTGCGCTGCCTAGGGCGCAGCGCACCTGGCGCTAGCGCGTCTACGTTTGACACGTGGCGCGCAGCGCGCAGAATCTGAAGCGTTGCTTCAATTTAGATTTTGAATTTTGAAATAGCGCTTTGCTCTGATTGGGGGAAACAAATTCCCCCCCCCCCACCGTTGCGCTCACGTGGCGCACACGTGAGTGTAGCGGTGGTAATATCTGAGCCCTTGGATCAACTCAGAAGTTGAAGAGGCGGCTTAACGCCTATAAATAGGACCTTTGGTCCCTTATATGATTTCCATTTTCTTCTTGAGAATTTTCACTCAGAGCCTTGCTCTTCTGTTTAAGAACTTTCAAGAGTCAGAACTCTTTCCAAACTTAGGTAAAATTTAAAAAAAATTAATAAATTAGGATTTTTACCCATTAACAGAGCCCCGCTCTTCATAGATCTTTGATCTAAAGAAAACCCTTTTTGGGTTTCATTAATAGAGCCTTGCTCTCATGAACCCATAGATCTAAAGAGATCTTTTCTTGGGGTTTCTTATCCCATGAATCAGAGCTCTGCTCTTTGATAATATGTGGATCTTTTGATCTTTGATGAAGAACTTTTAAGAGTTTTTTCATGGATCTTGAAGATCCCAGAATTTTTAATTCACGAAAACTAATTTCAATTAATCCTTGATGAATTTCTCATCATCATTACAGAGCCAGGCTCTTTAAGGAATTTTATTTCTTCATGATCAGGGTGTGACAAGTGTCACTTTGTCATAGAGCTTTGCTCTCAAAGGGAGATTTTCTCCTTTTCCCAAAGGATTTCTCATTCAATGAGAATTTCCTTGAGGATCTCCTCATTAATTGACAGTCTCATCCAATGATGAGGCTGTTTTATTAATTAATGCATTGTCATCTGGATTTTGTGGGTCCCCCTTTGGTCCCCTTTCCACTGCATTGCAGTGTGGTACAACTTTTTAAAGTACCAAGTGTCGGATTAAATCAAATTATAGCACTGACAATTGACTTCTGCCCCTCCTTTTGCAGGCGATATGTCTTTCGATGCGACGTTTCCATTCGTCCGTTCAGAGGGAGGATTCCCTGAGGCACCTGTGGACCGGGAGTTCCTTGCTCTTATCAAAGACCGTGACCCGGAACACAAAAATCTCTACTTGTAAGGTAGGTGGTACGACCAGATAATCAGAGGTCGTTGAAGTTTCTCTTGTGCGACGCCATCGGAGCCGATCTCGACGATTCCATACGCAGATGCACCCCCGGTGAACTATGCCGTGGAGGTTGTCAATTGGACTTCGGAGGGTCTTCTTCAACCTTCGATTGCCGCCATACCCATGCAGCTGCCGGCAGCTTTGGATACTTTGGGGCGGCGCATATGCCAGGGCGAGTCGCGCCCTTGGGGACAACCCTACAACATCGGGTTGACTCCCCGACATTCAGCCGGGTATTTGCAGTGGGCCAGGTACATTTTGTCAGCGAAGAAAACGCAACTGCTGAAGCTCGGCCTATATCCTGCGGTTTATGCTTCGTTGTTCCAATATTCTGCTCCTCCGACATAGTGGATTAAAGAGTTCTTAGAGCAATGGAACATCCCAACCCATACCTTTCTTCTACCGGACAGAGAAGTCTCCATCTCCTTAGAAGAATTCGCTGAGGTTTCTGGTCTACCGGTTAGGGGGGAGCATTACGAGGAGCTGCTTCCTCCATATGAATACGTTTTTGCCACTAAGCCGGTGGTGATGGGCCTAACGCCAGAGAACGCTATTCAGCACCAGTTTCCTAGTCTGATAAAGGTGCTGAACATGTACGAGAGCCTCTTCTTGGAATCCGGAGGCCGGGGGGTCAGTTTCGCAGACTTCATTGGCCGGTTTCTTCGCCCGGAGATTCTATCGCAACGAGGCAAAAAATTTGCCAAGCTCGACGACCCCTTCGGCTTCGGCTTGGACCATCGACCAGTACTGGAAGACGATTAAAAGGGCTTTTTTCTTCCTGATGCCGCAATCATTCCTCTGTCAGAAATCGCCGCTCCGGGCATTGACGAGGAGGCTTTCTTTCTTGGGTTTCTTGGGCTGTGGTTGTGCTGATTCGCGCTCCTTATGCACCCTCGCTATATGAGGTCGTCCGTCTTCTACCCAGCGCATCGAATGGTGGCTGAAATACAAGTGGCCATCGGGATCAACGGGTTGACCCACCTATACCATGGTCTTAGAGTGGCGGCGGATACCACTGAACCGGGGATGCATGCTGCCAACTTCCCGATGCATTACTTTACTTCGTGGATGGAAATGCACGTGCTCGGGGTATTTGGCATTCATAAAAGACCTTCGTTTTCCGAGAAATGCAAATTCCCGAGTATTATGCGGCCGGTTGACGCTTCTATCGTGAATCCGTCTCAGCGGGAAGCTAGGGGCTTGCTTCTTCGTCCGCTCACGGTCGGAGCTGGTATGTCTTTTACGGACAAAGTCCTGACGATCGGCCAGGAAACTTCCAAGACGGTGCTGGCATTGCGCGACGTTTTTAAGGACGGGGCTTCCGTGTTGAAAGCCCGAGAGATTCTACATCTATACTCCATCAGGCCCGGCTTTCTCGTATTCAGGCAAAATGATGCGGCACTTTTTATGAGATACAACCCCGATCATTTTTCCCAGCAGCTGAGTTATAACCAGGGGGTTCCACTGGAGGCGTTCTTGAAAGAACCTGCTGCCACCAAAGAGGGAATATGGGGTGCGCTGCATCACTTTATGCGCTTGAATACGGGCTCCCACTTCTTTATTAGCGAGCCGAGTTGCATTCCGAGGTCCCTTAACGTACACGGGGACTGGTATCAACACGTGATGGGCGCTGTTATTAGGGAAGAGAGGCGGCTGATGCTCGATCGCAAGAGTGTGCCCTCTGCCAACGATCACAACGTCCTTTTAAAGCGACGGATCGCTGTCCCCCATCCGCTAAGAGGGGTTGCTGCAGTTGAGCCTCCACGTATGCTAAGCCCCACGCGTGGATTGCCCCATGCTCCTGTGTAGAAGGTGGATGAGCCATAGGTGCCCCGCGCTCCCGTGGAGACGGTAAATGTAGCATCACCCGAATATGGCGTAGGCTCAGATATCAGGACCCATCATCCCAAAGTGCCCACGAAGCGCAAGCTGGTGCTGGCTGCGATCGGGGCTCGCTCACAGAAGAAGAAAAAGAAGTCGATCTTTTCTATCGACGTTGTACTTGGCCAGGAGCCTCACGCTCCTTACGGAGAGGGCCTGAGCGAGTATGGGACAAACGAGGGCTTATTCATGCCGCCAGACGATACTGATCTGGCAGCTGCCATTGCAGCTTCTAAACAATTGGCCAACCACGAAGAGGGGTTGGCTATCCTCGCGCGATCAGGTATTCATTAGCCGTATTTTCTGCCATTGCATCGTATTTATATTATCGCGTTTTGACTAACATTTTTCCTTCTTTAACAGGCATTTCCACTGAAGAAGCTCTCGCAGCTTCCCTCAAGACCTTCGAGGAGGAGGAGAGGAATCGCGCTTTGTTGTGCATCGGTATGTCTCGGCTCATTGCATCTTCATCTTCCTTTCTTGTGAACAATATAACCCTTTTTCTATCTTATTGCAGGGAGCACAATGCCGATCCCGCAAAGTGATGTAGAAATTTTGCCCGGTCCAGCCACCGAAGTCTTGGCCTTTTCGGCACTGCCGAAAGGGGCTTTACTCAAGCAAACGATGACGGACGCCGTAATGGCTCCAGAGGTAGCTCCTGGCGTGGGTGATGACATCCCACTGACGGAGATCTTGAGAAGATCGGTTCTCACGGCCCGGACGGAAAGGAAGCGCAAGATGCGTGCAGCAATAGAGCGTAGTGCTGCCTTAGCCACGGGTGCGGGTTCTAGCGCCGCTACCCCTGCCACTACTCCTTCAGAAGAGTCCCCGGCTGCCTTGTCTACTTCCTATAAATGAGCAGCACGTGCGGCTCAGGAAGCGGTCGGAAGACCAACCCAAGGTAATGTGACACGGGGTTCTGTTGCCAATGTTTTAAGTATCAATTCTCATATATCTTATCCTGTAGGACTGAGTCTTCTCGAGGAGGTGGCGGTGAATGCTGAGCCTGAGGTAGCGGTAGAGGAGGTAGCCGCGATTAAGAAACCTGAGGCGGCAGTAGGCGGGATGGCTGTGATTGCCGAGTTTGAGGTAGTGGCTGATGAGACAGTCACGATCGCTATGCTTGAGATAGCTACCATTGCCGCGCCGGAGGTGGCGCCGGAGGTGACGGCTACCATGGCTGAGCTCAAGGCGGCGGTGGATGATACGGTTACAGTTACTGAGCCCGAGGTGGCCGCTCTCTCTCAAGAGTCGGGCACCTCCCCGATCATCGCTCTTCCCGCCTACGGTTCTTTGCCATCTTCTGGCGTCGCAAGCGTGACGACGGCTCTCGTGGAGTCAGGGGATGAGGCGACGGAAGGTGAGACCATCCCGATGGAGGAAGGAGAAACTGTCACTGTATCAAGTGACGCCCTCGTCACGGTTCCGACTGGCGACTCATCAGGTAGATTTTGGGTCATTGTCTTTCTTTTTATTCTGCAATCTTTTTCAATCCTTTTTGACAGTATTTATCTCGTTTCTAATGCAGGCATGGCGAGCGTTGAGGTCGTGCTACCCGAGGCAGCGCCGTCAGTTGCCGCCTTGACGGTGACCACTCCTCTACCTTCTCTCATACCGTCTCAGATGCTGGAAGGTATGGATTTATGACCTATCAGCCTTATCTCTAGGATGTATAATTTGTGTACTGACATTGCATTATTGCGTCTTTGTAGGAGTCCTTTTTGAACGACTGTATCAGGTGCTGCACCCACACTTCTCTTTCCCGTCGGAGATTGCTTCATCTAGTGGCGCGGGTGAATACTGCCTTCAGTTAATGTTCTTTCTTTTACCGGTAGTGAAATTATTTATGATTCTTCTTTGTCTTGATTGCAGTACTACAGATTGAAGGAGGAGACGAGAGAACGGTTGCGCCACTGGTACTCCCGGCCTTGCCACCTGCTGCAGCCGGTATAGTAAATTCCATTGTTCGTGAACCTCTTATACTTCTTGAACCGTCATTTGATTATGATTTGTTTTGCAGCGGTCACATCGACTCCAGCCCCATTCGAGTCTCGCGTCATAATGCCGGCCGGACCCTTTTCCAGACATCCATCCTCAAAAGGTGCCATGAATAGTCTGCGCATGGTGAGCGACTATATCGAGGAGCTCGACGTGGAGACTCCTACATCTGCCGTGGATTTTGCCGCGGAGGTTAACCTAATGCTGGCGACGCTTGTAAACTTCCATGATGAAGGCATTGTCGAGTCTTGGGTTAACTACTTCCGGAAGATTGAGGCCTACCTGCATAAGCTCGAGCTTATGCGTCCTGCCCTTGAGGCTCAGGATTTGAACTCCCAGCGGGCTGCATGGGTTGAGCAGAGCGTTCCATTCCTTCGCCATTTCGAACGAGAGGCAACCCTTAAGCGAAAGGAACGTGAGGCGACTTTCGCAGAATCTGTTCAACTGCACGCTGAGGTTGCAGCAAATGCTGCTCAGCTGAACACCATCTTTGGAAACCTTTAACGATGTATTTCTGACGGGCTAGTGCTGAGGAAGAAGCTTGATCTTAGTGAGCAGGTTGCGCAGAGTCAGGAAGCTGCTCAGCAGGAAATTGATGAGAAGATTTCATCGTGCTTGCAGCAAAAGGCTCAAATTGAAGCGGAGCTGGCCGTGGCGGCTGATCATGAGAAGGCGCTAAAAGAAGTGCGAGAGCAGCTGGCGGCCTTGCTAAAAACGCTTCCTTCTCAGTAGCAATTTTTTGTACCATTTGTAATTTTGCGTAAAATGTATTCATTCTTTTATTCTTTCATATGATGTATTTTGTACCCGATTGAATTCATGAATAAAAGATACATTTCTTTCGCAATGTCTTATGTCTTCTCTCTGCTTTCTTCTTTCTTTTGTTATCAGCATGTCACCTTAACAAACACAGCCGGCAGATGATGGGGTGAACATCTTGTTTTGGCTTCTTCGAGGGGTAGTGATGGCTTAGGAAGCAGGTTCAGATCGGCTGCCTAAGACTTTTCAACTTCATGAGCCGTAAGGGTCCCATGAAGACTTTTCTCCCTACGAGTCGAGAGGATCCCGTAGGTGTATTTTCTCCTTAGGAATCGTGAGGATTCCTAAGCGCGTTTTCTCTTATAAGTCATAAGGATCTTATAAGAGAATTTTCCCTCTTACAAGTCGAGTGGACCCGTAAGCGGTTGTTTCCCTCCTTGTCGAGATTCGACTTTGGAGTGTGTGGCCCATGAATAGTATGCAAGAGTCCATTGTGGACCGACTTGTAGGGCCCCAGTGCTTAGGAAACCGGTTCTTATCCCCATTGCCTAAGGCTTTTCCTCACGAGTCGAGACGGATCGAGAAGTTCTCGCAAAGACACTAATTTCCTCGCGAGTCCAGACGAATCGAGCATTTCTCGCAAGGATGTCCTAACGTCACAGTTAACCTCTGCTCTTTACGAAAGAGGTCCGTTAGGGTTTGTGGTACTAGGATTTTGTCCGTCGTACCGTCGCGTTGGCTGATGTATTCCTCGATAGGCAATCTTGCTGTTCGAGTAGCCTTGCGACTGTCGTGTCTTTGATCCCTTCGGGGGATGGACAAGACGTCTTTAAACAATCCTCCTAGGCAGTTTGCCCATCGAAAGAGCAAGCGTTAGGAATTTTTCCATGCCGCTTTTCACTTGAGGTTAGGCTCATTTTGGAGAGCCCCCGATGAGTCATAACCACTCCGCGCTGGTGTGGGATGATCTCCGATAGTCTTTCAGGTTTTATATGAGTTGCTGTCAAGACCCTGAAGCTAGGAATTTGGCCTTCGCTTCGTTTGCTGGCATCGCGTCTGCTGTATCGAGACGAATGTCGCGGTTGTCTCTAGGTTGCTGGTGAACCGTTGAGGTTTTGGAACTAGGGATTTTGCCGTGGCTCCGTTGTTTGATTGTCGCGTCTGAATCCTAGAGGAAGAATGCTATGGTGACATCTCGTTTGTTGTGTCGAGATGAACGTCGAGGTGGTGATCATTCCACGCTGGTGTGGGATGATCTCCGATAGTCTTTCAGGTTTTATATGAGTTACCGTCAAGACCCTGAAGCTAGGAATTTGGCCTTCGCTTCGTTTGCTTTGGTGTGTCCGAATCCTGTTGGAGGAAGGACGCTGTAGTGACATATCGTCTGCTGTATCGAGATGAATGCTGAGGTGGAGCTGGGATTTTGCCGTCACTCCGCTTTGTTTCGACCGTGAGGTCTTTTGTTGACGTTGTATCTGCATCCTGCTGGACTGCGAAGGAACGCCGGTGTTGACATTGCGTCTGCCGTAGCGAGACGAATGCTGAGGTGGAGCTGGGATTTTGCCGTCACTCCGCTTGGTGATGTTGCATCCGAGTCCTATTGGAATGAGGAGGATCACCGTTGCTGATTTTTAGGCTGTAGATATTGCCGTTAAGATTTGGAACTAGGGACTATGTCGTGGCTCTGTTTTGTTGTGTCGCTTCCGTACCTTGCTAGCATAAGGAGGAACGCTGTTGTTGGTCTTCTGGGATGCAGATGTGACCATCGAGACTTGGCTCTGCTTCTGATAGAGCCTGGTGGGATGATATGGTTCTCTCTTTGTTTGCGTCCCTGGATTGTATACAGGGATTGATGTGATATCACCTGTAGGGCAAAAATTTCATTCTTTCAAACCTTTTTTTCCTTCCGCGATGCTCTATCATTTCAGCTTTTATATCGCGAAGGTCGCGATTGCCCAATCATTTCGACTATTTTTCGTGGTGCCCAATCATTTCGGCTATTTATTTTATTTTTACTCGCTGCTTTTTATTACGAGTTGCCCAATCATTTCGGCTATTTTGCATGCATATTTTTTTTACTTGCTGATTTTTTTGCAAGTTGCCCCATCATTTCGGCTATTTCGTATGCATGTGTGGCTTGCTAGCTTCTTGCTGCAAACTTGGAATTAGACACCGATTTCGGCATCGGCATCGGCATCACTACGACTGGGATATTGCCAGGAGCGAATCATCATTTGCCTCTGTCGATGTCAAACAAAGGTGGCTTAGCGAACATGATTAGGATCCTGTCGACTAAGGCTTTTGACTTCATGAGCTATAAGGGTCTCATAAAGGTATTTCTCCCTGCGAGTCATGAGGATCTCATAGGTGCGTTTTCTCCTTAGGAATCGTGAGGACTCCAAAGTGTATGGCTTCTCGTAAGTCGTAAGGATCTTACAAGATTATTTTCTCATTATAAGTCGAGAGGACTCACAAGGGTTGTTCACCGTGCAAACATATCCCTAGTCACGGATGGGACTTTGTTAGGGAAATGTTTATTCGCGCCCGTGGATTGTATACAAGGGTCAGCATTGAGCCGCTTGTAGGGCAGTGTTGGAGGTTGTGGTGGCTACTTAAGAACAGGTTCAGATCCCTGTAGCTTAAGACTTTTGAATCTTATAAGCCGTGAGGGTCCTATAAGAGAGTTCTCCTTACGAGTCGTGAGGATCTCGCCAGTGTAATTTCTCCTCAGGAATCGTGAGGATCCCTAAGTATGTTTCTCCCTTGTGAGTCGTAAGGATCTCACGCAGGTGGTTTCTCCTCACAAGGTCGAGAGGACCTTGCAAGTGTCTTTTAATAAGATTGCGCCCTTTCGGGTTTTCACAAAACTCGCTGGTAGCCCTGCTGTTTTTATTCACGGAGCCCTTTTGGGTTTTCATCCATGCCCATTTTGCTTATGGACATACCTTTTTTCGTTTTTTTTACCACGTCAGCTTGAGGGTGCCGCGGGTTGGTAGTAGTTTAACGACGTTTCGGTCATCAGCTAGTTTTAGGACATAGTGGTCCACCGTCTCCGTATTTGAGGCGAATCTCTAGTTTACTGACTTTTCGGTCTATGGGGCCTTCCCTATGAATGAGCATGATGCCCCCGACATGTTCACCTTTTTAGGGGCATGAGGTTGTGGCGGGCTCACCTTCCAGTTTTCCGATAATGCGAACTTGCCTTGTTGGTATTGGTTTTCAACCCAGTTTTTGAAGACGTAGCAGTCTTCGATCGGATGGCCCAATACTCGGTGGTAGGGGCAGTAATTGGGATCGCTGACGTTGTTTGGCTGCAACGGACGTTTTGGATCTGGGAGATTGATGAGCCTGTTGCGCAATACCAGCTCAAACAGTCTTCTCATTTTATCTTCAGGAAACGAGTAAGGATGTCCTAGCCTCTCCTCGAAGGATGGGCGTGGACGCATATTGCTTTGGCGAACAGCCGGCTTTAAGTTGCTCGGCTGTTGTTGAGTATTGGCGACGAAAGTTGCTTTACCTTTCCCTTTTTCATTTCGAGAATCCGTCTTTGGGGGGATAGCCTATGACCCATCTGGTCCATTTGGGCCAACTTGTCAATCAAGGCCTGGAAAGTAGTCGGCTTGAAAAACATCATGAACTGGGAAATAGTTGCATGAGGGTCTAGAGTGCCCACGAACATGCCCACTGCCGGCGCTTCCTCGATGCGTTGTTCGCACTTCGACCATAGATTCCGCCATCGTATTTTGTATTGAACCCATGTTTCGCCTGGCCTTACCCTGGCATTGATCAATGCGGTGATCGGGGTGCGCTCGCTGGCGCTTGCAAATATTTGTGTAAATAGCATCTCCATCTCCGCAAATGTTTTGACAGAGTCGTTAGGCAGCTCAGAATACCATTCGAATGCTGTCTCTGACAAGCTGCCGACGAACTGGCGAAGGAGTAGTTTATTATCGCCTCTGGTATTACCACAAAGAGCCCTGAACTGAGCGACATGTTGATGGGGATTGCCTGTCCTCTTGTACATATGGAATTTAGGGATCGTGTAGCCCGGCGGGTATTTTATCTGATCATACCAACCTGGATACGGTCGCCCGGTTTTAACAATTTGCCTGGCCGCTTCATTTGCCTGGTGAACTCTTATTTGCTGAGCAATATAGTCATCCAGGGCATCTTTGGAGATTGTCTCTTCCTTGGCTGTTGACAGAGCCGGCAGAGGATTCGATGTTTCTCCTCTGTCATCTTCAATTATTACTGGAGGATCTTTGGCTGGAGGGTCCGGCTGGATCATCATGCCCACCATATCCTGGAATAGAAGGGCCATTTGCTTTATATTGGCCGCTTGTTCCGCGGCCTCTTTGTCCTTCTTTTCAAGCACTCTCCGAAGGAATTCGGCATTAGTTTCTTGCTCATGGCGTTGCTCCGAGGATGCCTCTGGGCTTGCTTTCGGCCCGGTGAGTGCGGCCATCGCAGTCATCATCTCCTGAAGCTTCTGCTGCTGCTCTTGGGCTTTTGTCACAGATCGCGTAAGCGGTCGACGACCTGGGGAGATACGGCTATCCTCTTTTTCGGATGCCATATAGACGGTATGCACCACCATGCCCCCAGACTTAGGGCATTTGGGCTCAGTGCCTTTGACATTTGTCGCAGACATGGGGATTTTCTCCGGCCTTCTCCTCTTATGAGCGGTCGAAGTTGAGGGGGCCGTTGCAGTGGGCACCCAAGTAGCCGTCACCTTCTGTGGCTTAACAGGACGGTTTTCTTCCTGTTGGACCTTCAGCTTCTCCTGCCGGCGGGGATAGTCTTGATCAACCACCGACTCTCGGACTTGTCGCCATATTTTGTAAACTTTGGAAGACAGCCGTTGAGGGGACTGCTCCGGCTTTATTTCTGTGACAGTCTCCACCGGTGGCGGAGATCTTTTCAGAACGGCGGCAGGAGAGTTCCTGCGCACCTTGTTCAGCAGCTCAAAGCTGTTCCCGGTTGGAACAGCAGCATTAATTTACACCGTTGAAGCCGGTGGAGTCGATCTAGAAGGAGAGCTGCCCCCCCCCCAGCTCATTTTGTATGACGTTGATATCGACGTCGACCATTTCTTACGGCCAGGATTTCATTAGCTTCAGGATTTTTTCGAGCCTGCCCCCTGTTTCCTTTGAGAGCTTGAATATTCTGCCCCCTGCGTCGACCTTAGTCCTTGGCATGTGCCAGTTGTTTGAGGACTGATTCCGTCGGCAAAGCAGATGCTTGGGGAGCCAGCCTGTAGAAGACAGACTTCCTCTGAGCTTCCTCCATCAGCGTTGAGGTATCGAGGGTGGGAGGTGGGAGTATCGACCCAAAGAGAATCCCGTTGATTTCTTGAAGAGCCGGATTGCAGAGATTTGAGGCTTCCAATGGCCCGTACTTGACTCCACCAGATATGACAGAGCCTGAGTTGCTAGGGTGGGAGCAAACGTCATTCTTCATAGAGACGAAACGCCGGCTTCAGTATCCACTCCCCTAAGGGCAACCAAAAACACATATATCGCTATTATTTGATCGCGGAAAAACATGACACATGAAGTGTGGAGTGGAAAGAGGAAAAGGTCCCACCGGGCGTGCCAGAATCTGTTTACCGCCGAAAACGGAGACGCGACCGCGCAGGTCTGTCTTGCGTATAATTCGGGGCAGATGCCAATTGGTGCTAACCATCCACCTCTCCGAAGATACCAAGTTGATTTATGGCACCATGTATCGAAGGTTTAAACGGATGCGGCCGATGTAGCAGATTTCGTCAGATTCCCCCTCGTTCGAGGGTTTTTTGATTGTGGGGACGCTCTTCCCTGCAGGCGTAAGCCCCTGCAGTTAATTACGCTACCGCATCGCGGTAACAACTTTCTCCTTCTCCAGATGGTCACTTCGTGTCGTGGGTGTTTGTTTTGTTTGTGGTTGCCCGTGGATTGTATACGGAGACTAATTTATGTTGTCGCCCGTATGACGTGGATTAGTCCAAATCCGTATCTTCTTAGATTTGGGTTTGGGGTTTGGGTTTAAGGATACGTTAGTCTCGTTTGAGACTAAAATCAACTTAAACGTTTGTTAAGGATACGTTAGTCTAATTTTAGACTAAGATCGACTCAACGTTTGTTAAGGACACGTTAGTCTAATTTTAGACTATGATCAACTTAATAGGATCATTTAGATCCAACAAAAGAGCATTTGAACTCGATTGTTTAGTTTAGGTACATTGCGGTCGATTGCCAGTTTAAGGACATGGTGGTCCATCGTTAGTTTAAAGACATCGCGGTCGAGGTTAAGGACATCATAGTCCGTGAGTTTAAGGACCCCACAGTCCGATGTTACTTTTAAGATATCACGGTCAAGGTTAAGGACATCATAGTCCGTGGGTTTAAGGACCCCACAGTCCGATGTTAGTTTTAAGACATCACGGTCAAGGTTAAGGAGATCATAGTCCATGAGTTTAAGGACCCCACAGTCCGTTGTTAGTTTTAAGACATCACGGTCGAGGTTAAGGACATCATAGTCTGTGGGTTTAAGGACTCCACAGTCCGATGTTAGTTTTAAGACATCACGGTCGAGGTTAAGGACATCATAGTCCGTGGGTTTAAGGACTCCACAGTCCGATGTTAGCTTTAAGACCTCACGGTCGAGGTTAAGGACATCATAGTCCATGAGTTTAAGGACTCCACGGTCCGATGTTAGTTTTAAGACATCACGGTCGAGGTTAAGGACATCATAGTCCATGAGTTGAAGGACCCCATAGTCCGATGTTAGTTTAAAGACATCACGGTCGAGATTAAGGACATCATAGTCCATGAGTTTAAGGATCCCACAGTCCGATGTTAGTTTAAAGACATCACGGTCGAGGTTTAAGGACTCCACAGTCCGATGTTAGTTTTAAGACATCACGGTCGAGGTTAAGGACATCATAGTCCATGAGTTTAAGGACCCTACAGTCTGATGTTAGTTTAAAGACATCACGGTCGAGGTTAAGTACATCATAGTCCATGAGTTTAAGGACCCCACAGTCCATAGAAATGTGTGGTTGCCGGGACCCGTCACCTCTCTGAAAACATTGAAGGATTAAAACGATAAATATCAGAGGAGTAACGTGATGTACCCTTAAACCAAGGTGGATTGTTTGAAAGATATGTAGCCCAGTTTGGGACTAAGATCTGTTGGATATTTATGAGCAGATGTGCTCAGTTTAATATAAGTTGAGGACTTATGGCCAGAATTGGGCTAAGTCCAATAAAAAAATGTTTAACATTTTTAGTTGCTCTGGCTATTAAGCCTTTATTTGGGCTCATCCCTTTTAATAATGCTAGGCATTGGGCTCTGACATTTTTGTCTTGTATTGAATGCATAGCATTCATCAGAAACAAAGCTTGTTCTGACAGTTCGCCACGTGGCGCGCCAGGCGCTTTGCGCCAGTCAAAGAGCGCATTGCGCTTCTGTCAGGTAGCGCACACGAAGAGGACACGTGTCACGCTTAGCGCTAAGCGCTAGTTCATTAGCGCATTGCGCTTTTAATTTATGAGCGCTTTGCACTAGTCTGTTGGCGCGCCAGTGAGTGACACGTGGCGCGCTTGGCGCTGAGCGCCAGTCCGTGAGCGCAGTGCACTGTTTCAGAAGCGCAAAGCGCAGACTGTGTCTTTGGTTGACACGTGGCGTGTTTTGGCGCTGAGCGCCGATCCAATGAGCGCAAGAGCGCAATTCATGAGTGCAAGGCACTTTCAAGATCAAAGAACAAATTTATGTTCTTCTTAAAGGAGGCTTTGCCTCAAGAACAAAAGTTCTTGTTTTGTAAAAGGCTATGCCTTTATAGATCAAAGATCTGTGAATGAAGTAAAATACTTCTTTTATATTTTTAAAATTAGATCTTTTTGATCTTTTCTTTTTATCAAAGACCTTGGTCTTTTTGTAGATCTATGATCTTTTTTAGAAGATGGTTCTTCTTTTTATGAGATGATTTCATCTCTGTGGTTCCAGAACTAGTTTTTTACCTTGAAGATGAAGAAATGATCTTCTTTTCCTAAAGGCTTGCATTTCTTTATCTTTGAGTTTTCTCGAAGTTTGCAGAGGGTTTTCTCTCTCTTTCTGTATATCTCAGACTTGAAGTCTAGGGGCCTTTATATAGGGCCAAATGATTTGTTGAATCAGTTTTAAGAGATCTTTCTCTGATTGATTTGGGAATATTTCCCACCGTTGGATCTTTGACCCTAAGGCTTCTGTTTTACAGAAGATAATCTACTTGTTTCAATAAGATTGGGAAGATCTTTCCATAACAGAATTTTTGTTCTGATTAATTAATAATTTATTATTAGTAGATCTTTTGATTTAACGGTGGGGGAATTTTAATTCCCGCGCTGGCGCACCTTGCGCTAGCGCGCCTGCGTTAGACACGTGGCACGCAGCGCAGAGTGCAGCGCAACTGCGCTAGCGCACCCGTGTTTGACACGTGGCACGTAGTGCAAAGGGCAGCGCAACTGCGCTAGCGCACCCGTGTTTGACACGTGGCGCGCAGCGCAGAGCGCTGGATCTGAAGCGTTGCTTCGACTTTTAAGTTTTGAATTTTAAAACAGAGCTTTGCTCTATTAGGGGTGCGCTGCCTAGGGCGCAGCGCACCTAGCGCTAGCGCGTCTGCGTTTGACATGTGGCGCGCAGCGTACAGAATCTGAAGCGTTGCTTCAATTTAGATTTTGAATTTTGAAACAGTGCTTTGCTCTGATTGTGGGAAACAATCTCATTATAAAAAGGGGGGAAATGATTCAATTCTTTTAGGATCACAGATCCATAAAGGCAAAGCCTTTCATCAAAAACATAAGAGATTGAAATATCTCCTATAAAATAAGAACTTTGTTCTTAGATCTACGAGACAAAGTCTTTTATAAGAGAGAATTTAATTCTCAGAGCGCAGAACCGATCAAAGTTGCATAAAAGAATAGCCTCAGCGCTCCAAATCTAGCGCACGGCGCTCCAAATCTAGCGCCTCAGCACTCCAAATCTAGCGCACAGCGCTGCAAAGCCTTAGCGCTCCAAATTTACAGGAGCCCTCAGCGCTCAAGTCTGGCACACAGCGCCAAGCGCGCCACGTGCTCCTCATGTGTGCGCTACTTAACAGAAGCGCCCCAGCGCTCCATAGTCAGGCGCACGGCGCCGGGCGCGCCACGTGCTCCTCACGTGTGCGCTACTTAACAGAAGCGCCCCAGCGCCCTAATGTCTGGCGCATAGCGCCAAACGCGCCACGTGCTCCTCACGTGTGCGCTACTTAACAGAAGCGCCCCAGCGCTCCAAAGTCTAGCGCACAGTACCAAGCGCACCACGTGCTCCTCACGTGTGTGCTACCTTAACAGAAGTGCATCTGCGCTCATTGTCTGGCGCACAGCGCCAAGCGCGCCACGTGCTCCTCACGTGTGCGCTATTTCACAAGAAGTGCACTGCGCTCATTGTCTGGCGCACAGCGCCAAGCGCGCCATATGCTCCTTACGTGTGCGCTAAATGAACCTAAACTGTTGTACAAATAAAAGCCCCAGAGCTATAATGAGTGTTCAGCACTCAGTAAATGACAAAAACAATTGTCAGAACCAATGCTCAGCATTTTAACTGAATGGGCCGAGCCTAAAGTGGTCACAGAACCCTACCTCAGATTAATTGAGCCTATATGCTCATAAATTTTTGATCTTAGTCCCAAATTGGACTACAGATCTCTCAACCAATATTGGTTCAAGAGTACATCTTTTCACTCCTCTGATATTTGTCGTTGTAATCCCTCAACGTCTTCAGAGAGGTGACAGGTCCCGACAACCAGACATTTCACGGACTGTGGGGTCCTTAAACTCATAGACTATGATGTCCTTAAACTTTACAGACTATGATGTCTTTAAACTCTATAAACTATGATGTTTTTAAACTGGACCGCAAAGCCTCTAAACTAAAATAATAGAGCCCAAATGCTCTATTATTGGATCTAAACGATCCCGTTAAGTTGATCTTAATTTAAAATTAGACTAACGTATCCTTAACAAACATTTAAGTTGATCTTAGTCTCAAATGAGACTAACGTATCCTTAAACCCAAACCAAAACCCAAATCTAAGAAAATACGGATTTGGACTACTCCACGCCCTACGGGCGACAACATAAATTAGTCTCCGTATACAATCCACCGGAAACCAAAAATAAAACAAACACATATGACACGAAGTGACCATCTGGAGAAGGAGAAAGTTGTTACCGCGATGCGGTAGCGTAATTAACTGCAGGGGCTTGCGCCTGCAGAGAAGAGCGTCCGCACAATCAAAAACCCCTCAAATGAGGGGGAATCTGACGAAATCTGCTACAACGGCCGCATCCATCTAAACCTCCGATACACTGTGCCATAAATCAACTTGGTATCTTCGGAGAGGTGGACGGATAAAACCAAATAGCATCTGCCCCTAAATTCAGGCAAGACGTTTGTCTTTCCCGGCTTTCGGCGGAGAACATGACCATTTCACGTTTTAATCAAGATAATAAAATGTATGACTTGACCAAACCAACTTTTTATATTAGGCCGGGGAACGTTTCCGCTCTAAATTGTGACAACTGTCATAAGTATGAACATGGAATAGAGGAATGCAAGGATTTCTAAGAAACCTTATTGAAGAAGATGCATTCTAATGCATCTTCTTCGGGTGTGTTGATTATTGAGAACTGTTTCTCAGTTTTCTCTATGTCCTGGGTATTAGATACCTGATCAGGATCCCATATATGAACATGTTAAAAAGGTTAAGAAGAAATAGAGTATTGGGAAAGGGTGATATATCCCTCAGAGCAGGGAACGAAGTAAAATTTTCTGCTGCCGTTGGCGAATATCTCCTAGTATTGCCAAATGACAATACATTGATTTTGAACGACTGTTACTATGTACCATATATACATTGCAATATCATATTTGTTTCTTTATTAGATAAAAATGGGTATAACTTTGTATTAGAAAGAAATGTCATGAACATTTACCTTAATCAGGTGTTGATAGGGGTTAGTACATTATGTAATAGTATATATATATCCTTAATCAAAATACAATTTTCAATATACATAACACACTAGAGGAAGAGTTCAGAAATGAACGAAATCTTCTTATGGCATTGTAGACTTGGTCATATGAATGAGACCAGACTAGCTAAGTTACATAAGGTTGAATATTTGGTCATTTTTAGCGTGTTTTGAAATTGGTTTGTTTGTGCATATTTCTTAAAAGGACTTTAAGGGGCAATAACACAAATTCAGATTAGGTTGGGATTTCATCACCCTTCCTAGGCCCCCAAGATCACAAAACGAGCATATTTTCACCCTACATTAATTAAAAAATATCTATACCAAACCTCTAAGGACCGTCGCGCTCAATTAGGATAGAGGAGGGTCGTGGGTAATCTATCGCTTATCCGTATCTCTCTTGTGGTGTCTAGGCAAGTGTGACTAAGGAAAGTGGTTACGGAATTAGGCCCGCTATTTTCGGTGATTCATATAGCGGATACCTCCCACTTACCTGGCCAAAAGAGGGATAAAGAGGTGGTAGAGGATTGATCCTGCAACTTGTCCTTTGAAAGTCTAGGAGCGGTCTAGTGCTTGACTTAGGTGGCCTTAGTTCTAGGGTTGATTGTGTATTTTGTGATTTGTTGAGTCAAGGCTCAAGTCTGACTTTTTCAAAACAAACCTTTTCTAAAAATTGTTCTCACACACGCTGCCACGTGCGCTAAACCCGCTTAGTGCATGATCGGCTGGACACGGGATTCTAGTGCCCGTCTTGTTCGCGTCTTTACTATCGACTCCGAAGTCGGTACTTCTTCATCTTCTATTTCCCCTCCACCCACCACATCGACCGAGATGGATGGTTCTCCATCATATTTTAACAACACAACCCTGCCACCACCCGTAGTTGCGCTGAATCCACCGCGCATCTCTCTTCATGAAAGATGCTACCCGATACGCGGTCCCCTTCCTACTTGTCTATCTATTCTACTAGCCAATGGGGATAATTTCGAAATTAAACCCTACTTCATCAACATGTTGCCCAAATTTCACGGGCTAGAATCCGAAGACGCATATGTTTTTATAACCAAATTCGAAAACATATGCGCAATGATGAGCACTACACAACTTTCTGTAGATGCTATGAGATTATGTCTTCTCCCTTTTACCTTGTGCGATCTAGCAGAAAAATGGCTTTATAACACTGTCGCACACTCGATTGCCAAATGGGATGAATTTTTTATAGCATTCCTTAAGAAATTTTATCCAAATCATAAGACCTCCCGTGTTCGAAGCGAGATTAACAAATTTACCCAACTTCCCAACGAACCATTTTAGAAATGCTTTGAACGGTTTAAAGTTCTTGTCCAATGCCCTCATCACGGAATCAATAGATGGGATCTTTGCCGAATTATATATAAGGATGTTAATCCAGCGACAAAACAGATGCTTGAAAGCATTTTTCAATACCATTTCATATCTAAAGACGATGGTGAAGCTTAGCAATTTCTGGAAGATCCCGCCGAACAAACTTTGCAGTGGGAAAGCGTTAGACCAACATCGTCTAGGGGAGATATCCATCAACTTGACGTTTCTATCGCAGTGAAAGCCGAAATGGCCGTGATGCAAAAGAAACTCGAAGCTATAGAAAACAAATTTTCGTCAACCTCCCTAAACCAAGCTACCCTTCCCAAAACCAAGTGTGGTTGCTGTTCTGACCCATCATATTTAACGGAAGAATGTCCTTTGAATCCTTCATTTCAAGGTCAAGAAAAAACTAATGCTGCTTTTCAGCAACGACCTAGAAACGATCTGTATTCTTCCACATACAATCAGGGATGGAGGAATCATCCTAATTTTTCTTGGAATCAAAACCAAACTCAAACTCAAAATACGTTCCTAAGCCAAAATAACTATCAAATACCTCCTCCAAAGCAACAGCAACCACCACAATAGAGTCAGCACCCCTTTCAACCGCAAACTTTTCAAAATCCGGCCAACAACTCTGCATCTTATAATAATTCTTTCCTAACGGCCGATACCGAAAAATCGTCTGCATTCGAACGAAGCTTGGAAACGTTTATTAAACATTCCATGCAAACGACAACTAATTTAACATCTTCTATCCAAACGTTAGTGCAGCACACCGCTTTCCACGGTGAAAGTATAAAATCGATAGAAGTACAACTTGCACAGTTAAATGCTGCGATAAGTGAGAGGGAGAAAGGGAAACTCCCATCTCAACCTCTATCGAATCCTGTCCACTCACAAAGTAATAATGTGAGTGTCGTAACCATGTTGAGATTGGAAAGAGTGCTGAACAATCAAGTCGTTGAATATGTTGATGATGTTGAATCATATAAAACCCCGGCTTCTTCGTCTAACCCTAATTTGTCTAGCCCACCATCTTCTTCTGAGCTATTCTCCGTTTTCTACTAGGCTCAAACCCTCCTCCCACTCCCTTGAGTCAACCTCAAATGATCCCAACTCCAATTCTGGGATCCATTCCATCCTCACAAACTTCTCCAATGTTGGACCCAACCCTTATTGATAAAGCTCCTTTTCTACACAGGTTAAGGGAAAATAGACCAAGTCCCCAAATGGATAAGATTGTGAAAATTTTTAAGCAAATTAATATAAATATTCCTCTCCTAGATGCTATCCAACAAGCTCCATCCTATGCGAAAATCCTTAAGGACTTGTGCACTAGGAAGAGGAAAACTCAAGTGCCGAAAAAGGTGTTCTTAACGAGCAATGTGAGCACGGCTTTTACCCAACAATTGCCTAAGAAACGTAAGGACCCCGGTTGTCCTACAATATCTATAACTATTAGGGATAAAAGAACCAATCGTGCTTTACTTGACCTAGGCGCTAGTGTTAACTTGTTCCCGTATTCTGTCTATGAGCAGCTAGGTATTGGAGAGTTGAAACCTACACACTGCACTCTCCAGATGGCCGATCGATCTATCACCCAACCTAGGGGAGCTAGAGGACATGTTAATCAAAGTCAAGTAATTTATATTCCCTATGGACTTTATTGTTTTAGATACACAGCTTGTGGCGAAACCACAAAACCAAATTCCGGTGATTCTCGGTCGGCCTTTTCTAGCAACTTCCAATGCTGTAATTAATTGTCGTAACGGTTCTGTGAACTTATCCTTCGAGAAGATAACAATTGAGCTTAATATTTACAAGCTAGGAATTCAGCCATCTGAACCTTCTTCTCATCTAATCGATATATATTCTGTCAACGAGATAGCTTCCGACAGCTGCGAAGTTGAGGGATTTTGCGACAATGATCTCGACGACACCGGTGCGTCATTATTTGATCTAGAAAATTACTATACTGGTGAGGACACTTTTGACGAGTCCATCCCCAAGTTCAAATCCTTTGACTCATCACAAAAGTCAGTTGAGCTTTCCGAGTCAATATCCTACACTAGTTATGAACCTCTTAGGGAGTCCGAGTATAATTCCACTACCCTACCTTCTATCGTCTCTCCACCGATACTAGATTTCAAGCCGCTACCTTTTCATCTTAAATATGCATATTTATGTGAGAATGAGTCTTTACCCATGATCATATCCGCTTCTCTAGCTTTAGTGCAAGAGAGCACTCTTTTGCCGGTCTTGAGCAACTCGGAAAGCTTTTGGTTGGACAATGGCAGACATCAAAAGAATTAGTTTCTTGATTGTTGAACATCATATACATTTGATGGATGAAGCCAAACCAACCCGAGACCCACAAAGACAGTTAAATCTCGTCATGAAGGAGAAGGTAAAGAAAGAAATCGTCAAGTGCCTAGATACTGGTATAATTTACCCTGTATCTGATAGCCAATGGGTAAGTCCTATTCATGTGGTCCCTAAAAAATCTGGCATCACGGTCATAACTAATGAGCTAATGAATTGATCCAAACACGTACCTAAACTGGGTGGCGGGTATATATTGATTATAGAAAACTCAATGCCGCAACGAGGAAAGATCACTTCCCTCTACCTTTCATTGACCAGATGTTAGAACGATTAGCAGGGCATGAATACTATTGTTTCTTGGACGAATACTCCGGCTATAACCAGATCCCCATCACTGAAAAGGATCAAGATAAGGCAATATTTACTTGTCCTTTCGGTACTTTTGCTTATAGACGCGTGCCCTTTGGGTTATTCAATGCTCCCGCTACATTTCAGCGGTGTATGATAGGGATATTCTCGGACATGGTCGAGAATTTTCTGGAGATATTTATGGACGATTTCTCCATATTTGGGGACTCCTTTGAGGAATGCCTACGTCATTTTGACGTTGTTCTTACCCGCTGTAAGGATAAGAATTTAACTTTGAAATGGGAAAAATGTCATTTCATGGTTCAAGAAGGTATTGTCCTTAGGCATATCATTTCACAAAAAGGCATGGAGGTAGACAAAGCTAAAATAGATGTCATCCACAACCTTCCTCCTCCCAAATGCGTCAAAGATGTACGATCCTTCCTTGGTCATGCGGGATTTTATAGGAGATTCGTTAAGGACTTTAGCAAAATTGCTAGACCCTTAACTCTTCTCTTGGCTAAGGATACAACATTTCACTTCGATTCGTATTGTGAGGCTGCTTTTGAATAACTTAAAAGCTCCCTCACTACAGCCCCCATTCTGTCATCTCCGGACTGGAATAACCCGTTGGAGCTTATGTGTGATGCATCCGATTTTGCTATTGGTGCAGTCTTAGGACAACACATTGATAAGATGCCACATGTAATTTACTATGAAAGTAGGACCTTAAATGATGCCCAAATGAATTATACAACTACCGAGAAAGAACTCTTGGCAGTTGTATTTGCATTAGAAAAATTCAGGCCCTATTTGATTGGCTCTCCAATTGTAGTTTACACTGATCACTCCGCCATAAGACATCTTTTATCGAAGAAGGATGCTAAAGCCAGGCTAATACGTTAGATCCTGTTATTACAAGAATTTGATCTTATCATACGAGACAAGAGTGGATGTGAAAACGTAGAAGCTGACCATCTTTCACGCCTTTCTTCTTCACCAACATTGACCGTGCCAATAAAAGAGTCATTTCCTGACGGACAACTCTTGACCATATCCTTTGAACCTTGGTTCATGGATATTGTGAATTATTTAGCTACAGGACTTATACCCAGCGAATGGTCGAAACAAGACAATCACCGATTTCTATCCCAAGTAAAACATTTTTACTGGGATGAACCTTATTTGTTTAAGTATTGTCTTGATCAAATCATTCGACGATGTGTCCCAAATGATGAATTCAAGAGTGTTTTGTCTTTCTTCCATGATCAGGCATGTGGCGATCACTTTGGTCCATGTAAAACGGCGGAAAAAGTTTTGCAATGTGGCTTTTATTGGCCAACATTATTTAAAGATTCATATGATCATTGCAAAACTTGTTCACGGTGTCAACACATGGGTCGGATTTCATGGAGAAATGAAATGTCGCTCCAAGTTATCTTGGTTGTGGAGTTATTTGACGTTTGGGGAATTGATTTTATGGGCCATTTTCCTAACTCTTTTGGGAATTTATACATCTTACTTGCGGTTGATAATGTCTCTAAATGGGTGAAAACAGTACCGTGTCGCACTAATGACAACAAGGTTGTTATTAAGTTTCTTAAAGAAAATATCTTTTCGCGATCCGGACACCCTCGTGCTATAATTAGTGACAACGGGACACATTTCTGTAATCGGTCTTTCGAGGCTTTGATGCGGAAATATTCAATCAACCACAAACTTTCTACATCCTATCATCCCCAAACAAGCGGGCAAGCTGAGATCTCCAATAGACAGATCAAACAAATTTTGAAGAAAACGGTTTCTAAGAAACGTAAAGATTGGTCCAGCAAATTGACGGATGCTTTTTGGGTATTTCGTACCGCTTATAAGACCGATCTTGGCATGTCTCCATACCAACTAGTGTTTAGGAAGGCTTGCCACCTTCCTGTCGAGATCGAACATAAAGCAATGTGGGCTATTAAAGAGCTTAACTTTTATTTTGATCAAGTCTGCAGCTATCGGAAGCTGGAATTAAATGAGCTTAGCGAACTTCGCGATGAAGCCTATGATAATGTGGTTATAGTAAAGAACCGGACTAAAGTGTTCCACGACAAAAATCTTTTTAGAAAAACTTTCACTTTGGGACAGCAAGTCGTTCTTTACGATTCCCGTCTCCACCTTCATCTGGGTAAGTTTAAATCTTGTTGGAAAGGACCTTTTGTGGTGCGGTATGTATACCCGCACGGCGCAGTGGATATAAAAATGCTAATAACGGTTCTATTTTCAAAGTCAATAGGCATAGATTAAAACCGTTCTTTTCCGCTGACCCAGCGGAGGAGCTCCTGTTTTTACAGGAGCCGCTTTATCATAACTAACTTTTCTGTGCCTCACCTCCATGTTTCGGTAACACTGTTTCATATAAGAATGGAGGTGAGTGAACTAAGATATAACTGAATATATGTGCATGCCATAGAACAAGTTTGGGGGTAGTATTGAATCATTATTTTACCCCTATTATTCTTCTCCCAAGTCTACAAGTCTATGCGCTCAACGAACAACATCAGTGAGGACACTGCTGAAAACAGGTTTAGGGGGAGGTTTGTATTTACTAAAATATCATTTGACACTAGGCACTATATAAAAAAAATTTATAGCTCAAATATTTTTTTTTTGATAATAAAAAATTAGAAAGTGAAAAATTACATATGAAAGATAGGAAAAGTTTAAGAAAAGCAAGAAAATTAGATGTTTTATAACGAGGCTAGTAATAGATAGTCATGTGCTGTTGTCCCAAGAGTTAGTAAGATGAAGGGAATCATTAATCTGAGGATAGAATTGGGTCTGAAAAATAGTTCCTATTCTTGAGTCTAAACATCTGAATGTTGATACCCTACTATATGCACTTGCACACATCTTGAAATTTGGGAGAGTAGAGGATACCTTGAAATGCTCTTGTCTAAAAGCCTTAGTATGAAGATCAATGAGAAAAAAAGTGAAACATAAAAAAATAAAATGGTGAAGAAAAATGAACACTGGTTTTGTAACTGCTTAAGGCGGTATAAAAAATATAGCGAGGGTGCTTTATCACCTAATGATTTAGTGTTGGAGATAGTGCCCTCATAGTCAATTATTAGATCGCAGGTACGTGATTGCAATGATTGCGGAGGACCTATACCGGTAGGGCAGTCTTACTCGAGATGATAGTATGCTATCTGGTTTGCCTTTATCAGTCGTGTACATGTTCAGGTGACTGATTACATGTTACACTTTGATAGAGCCCTTAGGATCTTGCTTTACTACCAACAGTATGATGGCGATCATATACGTGAGAGTTGGGTAGTTTATATGCATATCCTTAATTGTGGTCCCTAGTCGTGGGAGTTTCGAGACAGGGTATCGATACTCCGGAGTAGACTAGTGTATACAGTCGAGACCCCGACAAGGGGCGGTGGCCGGTCTCACAAGCCACTGGTGTCAGTTGGATCACCTAAGATGTATACAGGTGCTCATTGGGTTATGAGTACACCGGACAGGACTCGCCGGGAATCTGCTAGTTAGTACTATATCTATCGTCAGATAGCAGTTCCCTGGTGACATGTGTACAGGTTAGTTCATCGACCTGAGGTCGTCATTTGTCTCGTGTGAGTTCCCACTGTGCTTTGATTTCTACCCTACCACGGCTCAAAGGAGTCGTGCAAACAGGTAGCTTTTGGGTACAGTCCCGAGCCATATGGAGGCACGTGAGCGGATCGGCAGGGGATTCGTCTCTCCCGGTATTGGGGGCGAGATCGTGCTGTGTCTAGGAGAGCCATTACACAAAGCCCACGGCCGTGGCAGGAGATTTACTGGTAGGTACTCCAGTAGTATCTCAGGGTGTTATTGGGCTTCACTCCGACACGACTTATACTGCTATTGGGGGTCTGACGTTGCTAGCCCCCTAGGCAGATATGCGATACTCATAGACGAACGGACCGGACTGTATATACATTGTCACTGTTAGGCTCAGTAGGGTTTCCGGATGAGTTCGCTCATCAGCCTCCCTTGAGGTCAGTCCATGGGCGGCCGTTACGCATTGCTAGTGCCGCTGACGGTTTGTGGTTAAACCCACTGCCAGGGTACTGACGAGTCATTAGAGTCCCCCACAGACAGTTTCCCAAGTTCGGGCGAAACGTTGTAGAGGCCGTATGGTTTTATGGCAGGGTTCGGAAAATGCACGTGCGTTTACGCACGTTTATTTTTCGGGCAGATGATACTGGTCGGCTTTGGTTTAAGCCGGATCCGAATATTATATTGAGTAGGTATAATATCTTTGTCTCAGTTGCATTTGTATTCGGTCGTAATACAAATGCGGGTATATTTATACAGTTTCGGGGTTATCCTGAAAGTCGTTTCAGGATCACTTTTGGAAGTTGCCAGTTTCCAGTTTTCTATCAGCCGTCTTTTAACATTCGGTTAAAGACGGATTTATCTTTTCTTCTGATGAGGTGAGTCAGTGTTCTAGAAGAATCTAGATGAGGTGACTAGGATTAATTGGTGTTGTGTCTTCATTGGTTGCATTAATGGTTAGATGATGTGTTATTATGACTCATCCTTTGACATTAATGATTCTTGTTTAGCTAAGGATATTTGTTCATGATATTTAGTCTTATGGTTACTCTCCCCTCTCCTACACTCACCTCCCACTCCCTATATATGGCCGGCCCCTCCTCTCTCTCTCACTTACTTGAGGTTTTCACTTGAAAAGATTATGATAGATTTTGGGGTGTATGGAATTTCACAGCTCATTTCATTCCATCACCCGATTCCCTCGGCAACTTCATTAACCGATCGTCCACGGATTTGGACGAAGTGAGACAAAGTCATCTACTCATTCTCTACATCATTCTTGGTCGTCTCTTTTAGCAAACTTGACGACCGAGTTGCCTCGAATCAGAGGCGGGAGCCCGTTTAAAGAATCAGAGACGTGGTGCCACCTGGACGAGCAGATCGGAGATCGAAGAGATCGGAGCAGCCGCAACGGAGCGTGGGATGATGGTTAAAGAACGAAGGACTCGGATCGTTCGGTATAACCTTTCTACACTCTTTACAGTTTGTTAGTTTAGCAATAATGGAAGATCCGGGTTAAAGTATACGATAGCGCCAGTTAAAAAGTTTTTGTTCCGCATTTGGTGTCTGTAGACGGCCGGGGCGCTAGCGTAGACTGACAGTGGTATCAGAGCCTAACCATTTTGCTATACTAACTTGTGCTAACGCGTTTAAAACATCGATCGAACCGGAAATCAAAAACTGCAAAATCCAAGCTTGACAGTTTCTGTCGATTTTAAAAGGGTTCCAAAATTAATTTTACACATTACAGAAAATTCAGCAGGCTTTTCTATGAACACAGTAGAAATTTGGGCACGTAATTCGATAATACCGCTGCGGAAACGCGGTCAACCCTATGGTTTGACCGCGCTTCCGCGGCCATACAGTGAGCTCGTGGCCCCAAATTTTCACAGTGGGTTCTTGTTTGGAATTTGGGGGTTTTGGTATATATATTTTGGGCCCAGGTTTTGTTACTGTTCACCAGTAAGTCGTGGGGCCCACTTTGTGATATTTGGTCGATCGAAATTTAAACACGTTAGTTTACAGTGCTTACATTATATCTCCGACCGGGAATGTCATTTGATCGGTAAACCGCGTCTGATTGCTATAGTTCTTTTAGACGGGTTTGCGAATGTGGAATTCACGTTGATGTTCTGTGTTGTGCTGTGATGTTGCGGATTTGTCGTGGTGGATAGCAGTGTGCAATGGTAGTACAGTTTGAGTTTATTTGTACATTTGATATTGCGGGGCGAGCGTCCAACTTGTGGACTGCCGTCACTGCCTGTTGTATAATATTCTTTTGGGGCACGACCAGGTTGCGGTCGATGTACCTGTTGTACTATTTTTCATTACTGTACTAGGTTTTACCCCGAGACGGAGTGCACGGATAGCCGGGTTCTGGAGGAGCAACGGGTCCGCATCTCATGGCTTTGAGAGGCAGAGGGGCCCCACTCTAGAATTGGCAGACTATTCGCCGCACTCGTAGGGGGTACAGGTTGACCCAAGGAGGGGTGCCCAAGATTACCGGATTCCGTGAAGTGCTGGGTGGTCCATTCACTATGCTGTAGGGGGCTGCCTCGCTTCAGGTTTTGGCGGGTAACTTGCCGCACCCGTAGGGGTCTAGGTTTCATTGCACAGGCTATCCACACGACAGGGGAACGTCGGGTTTCAGCAGCGGCTCTGTGAAACCCGGGGATCCCAGATATCTGTATTGTTCTGTGATGCTTATTACTTTTCTGTAATGTTGCATACTATCACGCCTGGAGCGATTATTGTATATTGGTTTATATACTATTAGATGTTGTATATGTTTTACACCCGCGCTAGTCCAGTCCCCGCTCTGTCGTTAGTTAAGTAACCTAACGGGTGATGACGGGACCTAGTGACGAATGCGGATGGAATATACGTACATTTTATTTTCGTTCTTTTCTGGTGTGATTAAATGATGGGACTGCGTTGATTCTGATCAATGCAAAGGATAACAAACCTGTTTACAGTTGTTGGAACAAATTTAAAAAGTGTTGTTACAAAGACGTTTCCTTTTGTTATGCATAGCGGTATTCAGTGGAATATCCTGCACCTCATTCGACGGGGCAAGGGCCGATATCCCTTCACCGGGACTGACCCCTTGGGCAGAAGTTTGCGTCAGCGTAATAACTTCACTATAGTCGATTACAATTAGCTTTGCATAGCGGTATTCAGTGGAATATCCTGCACCACATTCCACGAGGAAAGAGCCGAGATCCCTTTACCGGGAGTGACCTCTTTAGCAAAAGGTTTTCGCTACTATATTTTAAAAAGCTATCAGGTTCTTTCAGCGATATCAAGTTCACTACGTTAAAGGTTTTTCGCCAAAAACCAGCCGTAGCCCTCCGTCACTTCTTTTGGGTATTTAGTAGTATTCAAGCTATGCATTTTAGCCAAAGTTAAGGCATAGTGTTTGGTAGCTGCTGGGTATTCAATTGTTGCATAGATAGATGAGTTAGTTTGGGACAGTCGTTCTGCCGATTGGCCAAAGTCAGGGGCATGTGCGGGTGGGTTCAAATTGACAAGATAGTGACGGGTAGAACTTGGCATGTGACTTATGACACTTTGACCAAAGCCAAGGTTATAAGAGCATGGGGCAAAAAATCATATCGGGAGTTTCTAAAGAAACTGAAACTTGCCAAGTATGCGCATACCTTCTGGAGTATGAGTAACGTGGATGCATTCCATCACGTTATCATGCGATGAGAGTTGGATCCCGATTCCCACTGATGAGTTGGTTTACTCTTCGGGTGATCCCGATTGATTCTTCTTTAGGTTTGGAGGAGAATTTGACAGGACAGTGGGAGGTTTCCGGATTAGATAAAGTGATGACCATTCTGATCTAGGTTAGAGTGCACGCAGAGTGTTTCTTTTCTCTCTCTCTTTGGCAGCGACCTTTGACCGACCCTAGACTATGACTCAGTGACCAGGTTGACCGAACCTTCTTAAAATACTGGCTTTTTGGATTGTCTGAGTTGCATAAGTCATTGCCACTCCTTCTTTTACCCTTTGAATTTCTCAGAACACCCGTATTACTACGGATATCCACTTCCATTGGATAGATCCATCGTATGGTTATATACGAACTCGAAGGGACTTCTTCGAGGATGGATCCAGGTTCAGGAGAAATAGAATTGGTTTATTCAGTTGTCTCTTATTATCACCTTCTCTCAGGTTGCAAGAGCTCCTTGGTTTAGGAGAGTACACCTATTACGCTTATTGGATAGTCTTATTCCAAACCATAGGCTGGTGCCGAAAGGTAGGGAATGAAGAAAACTAATTAGCCTAAGTAGGGTGTGCAGAAGGTAATATGTAAAGACAAAATAAAGGGATTAGAAAGAGGGCAAAGTAAATTGCGACTGATATCATTCACGACCAAAACCGCGTACTTCATCGCCACTCCTATTTCACCTTTAAAAGAATAAGGTATTATTCAGTTGTCTTTTATCATCACCTTCTCTCGAGATGCGAGTACTCCTTAGTTTAGGAGGGTACACCTATTATGCTTACTGGATAGTCTTCTTCCAAACCATAGGCTGGTGCCGAACGGTAGGGAAGGAAGAAAACCAGTTAGCCTAACAATGGTGTACAGAAGGTAACGACTAAAGACAAATAAAGGGATTTGGAGAGATGGCAATAAAATATACGGTTGAAGTCATGAATTGGATTATGGAAGAGGCATTGCTATGAATACCAGGATACCCCTACGAAACATTTTCATGTTTCAGTGCATTGTTAAAGAAAAACTGTTTTCCCGATTAGACGCTTACTCCAAGGGTATGTATTTACCAGGTTTCATTCTCATATCTGTATGGTTTTACAGATGATGAGTGGGAGTAAATTATTGGGAATTAGGTGATTATCCTCATTATATCGGAATTCGTTGTAATTGGTGATAGTTGAGGAAATCGCCAGGGTACAGTTTTCAACCTACGACGCACAGGTTTTGAGTTGTTTAACTCAGCGAACTTATACAGAGTATTGTATGTTGTCCAAGTGTCCATCAGGACAAAGGGATAGGTCCTCGTACTATGTTCTGTTTACTTATAACTTCTCTAGTATTTAGACGAGTGTTTCGTAGAAATACAAGGTCTAAGTTTTGAGAAGTTGTGGGTATAAGAATAAAGTAGAGAACCAGGTATCACAAGTATCGGGATTCTTCAAAGAGATCGAAGATGTAGATTCTTGTGATTGGTATTCAGATGATAGTGATGGTTTTGAGAAACGTGTTTCTCTTTCAGGTTACTCATAATTGGATGGATTCCTAAGTTGAGTAATGCTGATTAGCCTCTTTCCATTAAGTTGATATGCACTGGAGACAGCTGCATGATTTGAATCTGGTTCCAATTAAATAATTGCCAAAGTTTCTATATTGGATATAGAATAGTTCGTACCTTAAAAGATATTAAGGTACGGGGAGCTGTCCAGCTTATGCTTAAAACCAGACTCTGGATAACTCATGGCACGGTTCTGTAATGGCTGTTTGTGGGTTGACCCTGGCTATGACGAGGGTTGATATTCTACCATTTGCAAGATCAATAGTGATATTGTTCTTGACTCGCCACAGTTTTAGTAAAATGGATCTTTTTCATAAAACAGTAGTGGGAGTATGGTAGAACTGGAAGTGATTCCAGAACCGCGAACGATTACGGAAAATTTAATAGGACCTATATATTCAATCAGGTTTGACATTCCAATAGCCACTCCGCAGATTTGGTGGGTAACCTCAGACACCCGAGAGGTACTCCGGTAGCCTCAAGGACGGTGACAGGGAGGTACTTATCTACCCAGACTTGACACTACTGTTGTTCCAGGTTATGAGACCCGGTAGGAGGGTTGTCGTAGTCAGTGGGAGCAACGGAAGCATAGTGGGCAAGATGCTTATATCTATTGATAGACTTGAGCAGTTTTAGCGGAGATAGATCATCTAATTTTGATGTGACAGTCATGGGTTTGACTTCAATCAGAATAGGGGATGGATCAGTTAAGGAGGTAGTAGGGTGTGATGTCATGGTATCTGGATGACATACACAGAGTAGGAAGTAAAATTCCTATACTACGATCGGTTGTACTATGGTCGTCACACAGTTGTTTCTCCAGACAGGATATGGATATAATATTTGACATTCTGGTTTCTAGATCTATGGTTTTAGATCTGGATTTGGGTAGCTTCCCAATGTGGGTACTTTGACAGTATTCTAATGGTTTTTAGAATAGATGACTCCTAGCATGGTGGTGTACCTGCAGGTGATGGAGTCACCCTCTCTAAAGGTGTCGTGTAGACTAAAGGGGAGAGGGATGTGCATGATTGGCAGATCACTTGCTTAGGCAATTGAGTCAATCATGAGATGTCAAGTACCACACCAGATGTTGTTTTTGCACTAGATGCAATAAGTTTGTATTAATCCAATCCTGGAGAAACATAAGGAAGCAGTTTTAGAACATAAGTACATGTTCTACGGATTTGATGACGGCAGCCTCCTTCGGGAGACGGTTATCATTCCAAGCTTCAAAGGTGACATGGTTGACAGAGTGATTGTCAGAGTTATAGTTTTCCCTCTGACGAAGGGGGCAGTATTATGGACAGGTGGTCCAAGAGGATACTGTGGGTGGCCTGGTGCTGGATACTGATTAGGTTCAGTGATCGATACAGTCTAAGAAGTTTGGATTTGGAGTTCATTTATGAACTAAGTCCCATCAGATATCCAGACATATTCTAAGACAGGTATTACTCAATTCGGGAGATGACTTTCTCCGCGAACTTGAGATTTAGAGAGATATAGAAAGAAACTTCTAGGCGGATCCACTCACTAAGGCTATTTCTCGAACACAATAGTTTTACAAACGGGCTTTGTGATACTGATTAGTAGAGGAGTTGGATGTTCGGTTTCACACGGGCTGTGAGTAGTCGACATCGCAATAATTAGCCTTGAGTGCAAGTGGGAGATTGTTGGAGATAGTGCCCTCATAGTAAATTATTGGATCGCAGGTACGTGATTGCAATGATTGCGGAGGACCTATACCGGTAGGACAGTCTTACTCGAGATGATAGTATGCTATCTGGTTTGCCTTTATCAGTCGTGTACATGTTCAGGTGACTGATTACATGTTACACTTTGATAGAGCCCTTAGGATCTTGCTTTACTACCAACAGTATGATGGCGATCATATACGTGAGAGTTGGGTAGTTTATATGCATATCCTTAATTGTGGTCCCTAGTCGTGGGAGTTTCGAGACAGGGCATCGATACTCCGGAGTAGACTAGTGTATACAGTCGAGACCCCGACAAGGGGCGGTGGCCGGTCTCACAAGCCACTGGTGTCAGTTGGATCACCTAAGATGTATACAGGTGCTCATTGGGTTATGAGTACACCGGACAGGACTCGCCGGGAATCTGCTAGTTAGTACTATATCTATCGTCAGATAGCAGTTCCCTGGTGACATGTGTACAGGTTAGTTCATCGACCTGAGGTCGTCATTTGTCTCGTGTGAGTTCCCACTGTGCTTTGATTTCTACCCTACCACGGCTCAAAGGAGTCGTGCAAACAGGTAGCTTTTGGGTACAGTCCCGAGCCATATGGAGGCACGTGAGCGGATCGGCAGGGGATTCGTCTCTCCCGGTATTGGGGGCGAGATCGTGCTGTGTCTAGGAGAGCCATTACACAAAGCCCACGGCCGTGGCAGGAGATTTACTGGTAGGTACTCCAGTAGTATCTCAGGGTGTTATTGGGCTTCACTCCGACACGACTTATACTGCTATTGGGGGTCTGACGTTGCTAGCCCCCTAGGCAGATATGCGATACTCATAGAAGAACGGACCGGACTGTATATACATTGTCACTGTTAGGCTCAGTAGGGTTTCTGGATGAGTTCGCTCATCAGCCTCCCTTGAGGTCAGTCCATGGGCGGCCGTTACGCATTGCTAGTGCCGCTGACGGTTTGTGGTTAAACCCACTGCCAGGGTACTGACGAGTCATTAGAGTCCCCCACAGACAGTTTCCCAAGTTCGGGCGAAACGTTGTAGAGGCCGTATGGTTTTATGGCAGGGTTCGGAAAATGCACGTGCGTTTACGCACGTGTTATTTTTCGGGCAGATGATACTGGTCGGCTTTGGTTTAAGCCGGATCCGAGTATTATATTGAGTAGGTATAATATCTTTGTCTCAGTTGCATTTGTATTCGGTCGTAATACAAATGCGGGTATATTTATACAGTTTCGGGGTTATCCTGAAAGTCGTTTCAGGATCACTTTTGGAAGTTGTCAGTTTCCAGTTTTCTATCAGCCGTCTTTTAACATTCGGTTAAAGACGGATTTATCTTTTCTTCTGATGAGGTGAGTCAGTGTTCTAGAAGCATCTAGATGAGGTGACTAGGATTAATTGGTGTTGTGTCTTCATTGGTTGCATTAATGGTTAGATGATGTGTTATTATGACTCATCCTTTGACATTAATGATTCTTGTTTAGCTAAGGATATTTGTTCATGATATTTAGTCTTATGGTTACTCTCCCCTCTCCTACACTCACCTCCCACTCCCTATATATGGTCGGCCCCTCCTCTCTCTCTCACTTACTTGAGGTTTTCACTTGAAAAGATTATGATAGATTTTGGGGTGTATGGAATTTCACAGCTCATTTCATTCCATCACCCGATTCCCTCGGCAACTTCATTAACCGATCGTCCACGGATTTGGACGAAGTGAGACAAAGTCATCTACTCATTCTCTACATCATTCTTGGTCGTCTCTTTTAGCAAACTTGACGACCGAGTTGCCTCGAGTCAAAGGCGGGATCCCGTTTAAAGAATCAGAGACGTGGTGCCACCTGGACGAGCAGATCGGAGATCGAAGAGATCGGAGCAGCCGCAACGGAGCGTGGGATGATGGTTAAAGAACGAAGGACTCGGATCGTTCGGTATAACCTTTCTACACTCTTTACAGTTTGTTAGTTTAGCAATAATGGAAGATCCGGGTTAAAGTATACGATAGCGCCAGTTAAAAAGTTTTTGTTCCGCATTTGGCGTCTGTAGACGGCCGGGGCGCTAGCATAGACTGACATTTAGGCCAACTGGTTTGGGAGCCACTGCTAAGCCTTAGGTGTTGCAAGATGAGGAAATTGCTAATTATGCCTAAATGAGTGAGCACATTTGGTAATCGGTCGGTTAGTACTTCAAGAAGTATTAATGGTCGCATGAAGAATGTGTGAGCAATTCCATCTAAAATATTCACCGACTAAAAAGTACTAATGAAGATGGACAAGAGTATGATTCCCTGAATTGAATTCTCTAAGTGTAGGGATGTCTTTTACACACGCGTAGGGTATATGATCGATATTTGAAAGAAAGGTAGGGAGGAAGACTAAAGGCGATATTTTATTGAGGGATGGTATGACTTCTGACGTCTTTTCACGACCATTAAGATAGGGATCATGGCAACTGAAAAGCTAGTATAGTTTTAAACTCTTATTTTCAAGTTCTTTCTTTTATATAATCCTTATCTTTGTATGTAACTTTCATCTTCTTTCTTTTATTATGGGATTTTGTGGGTGCAATCCGCTGAAAACCCTCAGGAGACAACACTCCTCCTACTAGGGACACCTCTCTCTCTCACGTTCTCTCTCCCCTTAAATCCCCCCCCATTCACAACTTCTCTCTCTCATCTCGATCTCTTTTCCTCTCTTCCCTCTCAAAATTTTACCCCGACCATCACCGGGCCCCCTCCTCCTTCGCCACGTCACCTCCACCGATCATGACCCCCTCTTCCCGACCTCCGAAGAACCCCAACCAACACTGCCAACCACCTCACCTTCACCTCCTCATCTCACCGTCGGAGCTCCCCTAAACCGCTTTCGTCTTCACCATTGTTGGCACCCCCTTCTTCCTCGCCTCATCTAAACAATACCGCCTACTGCACCCACTCCCTCCTCGGCAACCTCCTCCATCATGAGCGCCTCTCATAAGCTCCAGCGGACCCCTACAGCCACCTCCAGCGTCGCCTCTCGCCGCCATAGCTTTTCCGTATCACCTGCGACCCCAACCACGCTCCTTCAACCTCAACCCATACACTATCGAAGCACCCATCGCCACCTTTCTCCTCCAGCACCTCCAAACCCATCGTCCTTGACAAGCTCCACGTCGCCTACAGACACTTCCAGCACCGCCCCTCACCGCCGGCCATACCTCCTTCCCTCAAGCCACACCTGAGAACCCCCAACAACGCCTGAGCTTCCCTTGTCCCCAACGAACTCTCCCCACCTCATTTCTCCAAGCTCTGACCATTGATCACCGGCGACCCCGTCCCCGCTGCACCCTCTGCCAGCTCCGGCCAACCCCAACACCTCTGGCGAGCTCGCCTCCCCTTCACCAACCAACAACCACTCGAGACGCAGCTACCACTGTCGAGCCAAGAACCCCTTCCAAGTTCGAGCCAAGGCCAAACTCGCCATGTTGCCATGCCCATGCGATCCGTCGCCACTATCATCGTTGTCGTTTCGTAAAAAGGCAAGTGGAACCCCTCTCCCCTTGCAAATCATGCTACTATAGCTTATAAGACTATATGATATCGTTAGACAATTAGAGATATATACATGTGTGTGCAATCATATGCAGACATATCAATATCTTTATAGTGTTAAGTTTAATTGAACACTTATACCTTGAGCCATCGTGATTGGTTTTATTGGATTGAACCCATCTTGGGGTTTATCGGTCATATGCATGTCCTTTAGGCTTTTATATGGATTAATTGTTTCTGATCGACACTTGTGTACACCGGTTAAGTGCTCGATGCGAAAACCAAATCATATATGGTGGAACTTATGTCTACTAGATGACTTTAGTAATAATAAATACACCGGTTAAGTGCTCGATTACGATCGTACGATTTAATATAATTTTCTGAATTCTTAAAGCGCGTAGTGACTTATATTGCACATGACCTGTTCAGCGGCATAATTTACATATTTACCCGACCGTGAAACCTTTAGTAATAGCGAGCACTCTTATTGATTCTTAGAGAATATTACATTGTCAAATGCGAGTGGTATCGGATTATTTATGTCGAGTACGTCAGTGAAAAGTGAACGATTTGTGATAATGAACAGTGCAGTGAAAAAGTGAATGAAACGGTGTTATTGGTGCGTACTCGTACACAACTAGCCTCATACTTATAGTTATTGAAACTTGGAAAAGGGAGGAAATTGAAGTGGAAAGGAACTTGTATTTAGCGAGCTTAGCGATTTAGAGGATGATCATTCGAACAGCGACTCTTATATATATTTTAGGTTTGGACTTAGCAGTCCGGCTGACAGGGTTATGTTCCAGGCAACAGTAGGTCGTAGTCTCGGGTACGCATGAGACCCTCGTTAAACATGATCACTCTTTTCCATAGTTTGATTTCAAATTGACCTAGCGACCAATAGGGACATGGATCATTTACTGCATTGATTGTTGATACACCGATTACCTGCATACTTTGTTTCCACTGTTATTACTCTTCATTTCATGTTTTATTATATTGTTGTTGTGTCACCGTGACGACCTGAGTATGAATGCTCAGAGCTTGAAGTGGATACTGCTCAGGAGTCAGATTTACCGTTCAAGCATGCAGAGATCTAGTCGGTTCTTACTTTCAGCTTTTTACCGTTTTCCCTAAAGACGGCCTTGTATTCGCACTTGATTAGTAGTTTTCTTTTCTGTTGAACCATTGTAAATCGTGAACAATGAAAGTTGATGTAATAAATTAGTGATATGTTTCCTTTACTTTTGTGCTATGATTACTTATTACCATATAATACTAGAAGCCGAAGTGTGACTGCGACAGGATTATTCCCTGACCGTAAGAGCATGGCTGGCCTAGTCGCCTCCCGTATTCTGTATTTTGGGAAGCTGGGCGTGACATTGCTGGTGAATGTATATTTTTTTATTGGAACACGTCCGGAATGAAGTCGTTGTTGCCATTGTATATTTTTAATTTAATGTACTAGGATAACCCATGGAAAAGTGCTCAAATCGCCGGGTTCTAGAGTGCGGTAAGCGGCCATCTCATTAAGTTGAGATCGGGCCGCTCGCTCTAGAATTGGCGGGTTGCTCGCCACACTTGTAGGGGTTTAGGATAGACCTGCGGAGGGGTGCTCAAGTAACCGGATTCTAGAAAGCGCCGGGTGGCCCACTCATGACATTGAGGCTGGGTTGCCCCGTTTCTAGGATTGGCGGGTAGCATGCCGTGCTCGTAGGGGCCTTGGATCGTTGATGTATGGGCTATCCACACGATCAGGGAACGTCGTGTTTCATTTGTGGCTTAAATGAAACGTGAGGCTCCTAGTTTATCCGCGATTCCATATTGTTTACCGCATGCCTGTGATGATTTTTACCTGCCTGTGATGATGATATATATAATAAATGCCTCTATATGTTTTGCATCCGCTCTAGCCCTGCGTCCGCCATGCCGTAAGTTAAGTGACCTTACGGTGAAGACCAATGCCC